>CM074298.1:5817332-6189832 GCA_037194245.1 Opsariichthys bidens | reverse complement strand
TTATTTAATTCAACTTTACCCTACTCAAACCAATTAATTATGTAGAACAGTAGTGTTTGCAGTGAAAATGTAGCCGTTGTATTAGAAATTCTCATGCAGCAGTGTGAATTTGTTTATATTATAGCATTATACATATATATTAATTTAAAATGAACACTAAAAAATTAAATTTAAAATTTTTTAAATTTTTTTTAATTCACATTAAAAAGTTTTCTACATTTGCGACGTTGATAACTGTGGAAACACGTCCTCACAGTCTATGTAAAAGGTCCATTTGTGACAATCTTTTGAAGTCCTTTATAACAAAACCAATATTCACTCTCAAAAGTGGGTACATATCAGTTTTGTTGTGATTAATTTAGCATTCATATCTTACATGCAGTCTAATCCTCGTCTGGTGACCCACAGTGACCAGTGATAGTACTAGAAAAGTGATGCTGGTTAAATTATGCAAAACAAAATGTTCAGTGTCAGGGAGCGATGTGGTGTTCTCAAATGTGAATTAATTATGACCAGCAGCTACCATTCAGTAGGTTAATGACTCTTGAACAGACCTCAGTTAAAGTAATTTAGACTATTAAGAATTCATAATTGTAATATTTCACCTCTGGCTGGCGGCAGCTTTGCTTAACACTCATTGTAATTTGGCCGATTAACAATTAATACTTGCAATATTTCACCTTGACCCAAAATGCCGTATAGTTGAATGAGTCAGAGCCAGTCATGGAGGTTTTCTATGCCTTTTGCCATGGTGGTTTTGGTTGGCAATCTACTCTGGACCTTGCAAAAAACACCAAACGGATTTACAATTTCTTTTTTTGGTGAATTATCTGAAACTATTGCTGTCAGAGATGTACAACTTTGAAACATGACTGAAACTTGTATTGTGAGCACTTCCTGTGTCTATTTGCCTCTTCATGAAGAATCGGTTGTTTGTCAGAGATGTACAACTTTCAAATCTCAAAGTTACATTTGAAAAATTGCTCTATAATAGAACTAAAAAGGGTCTTTTAATACATTCCAGTTAATATAGCATTTGTTTTATTTTGGAGCATGCACTATATCTTATACAATTCTGAATCAGAGAGAGTTGTTTTTATTTCAGTTCACGGGCTGTTTCCTTTCCACCTCGGTCTGTAGACGACAGCACAGGAAGCTGATTGGTGTTGTTTGCTTCCACGGCAGCATGTGTGATGACATCTCCCTGTCAGTCATGTTTTGCAGGCTCAGAGGACAGTGTATGTGTGTGTATGTGTGCATATGTGAGATATAAAACACTACTGACACTTTGAGGGTGGGGACAGCATGCTATTTAGAGCAAACATGACTGTAGTGAGAGGCAGGATGCATTCGGAATGAACGAGCATGCGGGAAAACAAACACAGAATTCCCTGCTAATGGAGGTATTAGGCTGAATGTGGCTCCAACAATGCCATAAAAGTAGTCCATTTAAGTAGCCTTTTTTCGCATATTTAGTATATCAGTGTGTTTCATATGATATTACTTTATAATTTTTTATATTGTGAACTAGCTGGAATGTGCTGTTAAAACCATGAAGTAATATCAAACCTGAGCCTTTATAAAGAACTTTGTTGAATTGCACACATTTTTGTCATTTTGTCATTTTTTACTCCCTTTGTTTTCCAATAGAGTCAGGTGCTTTGATGTGAATGGTATGCAAGCTTTTGACCTTGGATGCTCCTCTAATGGATAGAGAAAGTAACTAAATATTGAAGCTATCGCCTTGAAAGCTAGACAAGACAAGAACAACCAGACAGGCAGGTGTAATAAAAGTCTCAGAAGTGAGAAAAGAATTCTTTGCTACTGAAAACTCATCTCTTCCTTGAACACTTGATCCCCTCATAAAAAACAAACAAAAAAAAAAAAAAACCTTTCCTTCCCTTTTCCCTTCCTACTCTAGCTTATGGTACTGAGCAATGTATGAAACTTGTATTGTGAGCACTTCCTGTGCCTATTTGCCAATTCATGAAGAATCGCTTGTTTGTTTTCCTCAGTTGTAAGTCGCTTTGGATAAAAGACTAAATGTAAATGTAAATGTAAATGTTCTCAAATTAACTACTCAGCAGCCAGGGCACGCTTTAACTATGGAGCTATATATATATATATATATATATATATATATATATTTATATATATATATATATATATATATATATATATATATATATATATATATTTGTGTGTGTGTATTTATAAAGCGTTAATTTTCAAGTGTAAACCTAATGTGCCTTCAGAACTTTGTATTACAGCATTCCTTATTGGGGGTCAATGACGTGATGGGTCTTTTTTTTGTCCAAAGGCCTTAATAATAAAAATAATAATAATAATAATAATAAAAAAGATATGACTTCCAACGTATGTAAAGAAGTACAACTAGATCTCTTTTATTGAATCCAAAAGATTTTAACAATATTTTGTTACATATAAATGTATTTTAAAGATTTTTAAGTGTCAAAAGGTCATTCGGTTTAACCGTCCAAAGGCCAATACAGCCATTTCATTTGTGATTAAAATATGTTAAAATGTAATGAATGTAAATATTTTTATTTATTTATTCTTGCATGATTTTAGAACATTGTATATCAACATATTAAAATCATGTGTAGAAGTCATTGCTTTTATATGAGAAAGAATGTCCGGACAAATGAATTTCATTGATATCATTATCGGAGTAACCAATATGAAGGGACCATTTTGGATTACGCCATGTAGTCCATATCATGTGACAGGATGTGACATCATTCAGACACCTAAAAAAGACAACATGGTAATGAAGCAAAGTAACTAACTCTCTCTTAACTCTTTGAAAAATTCTTGTTTTCACTTACTCATATGCATGTCCCAAAACATCAGGTCATTTGGTACAACCACTATAAAAACATGAAAAATGTTATAATATTTGAAAATCTTGTACTCCTTTTGTTTGCAAGCTAACTAGCTAGCTTGCTAGATATCAGCTTGTTGGCATAACCATTCGGCTGTTGAACGAAAGTTTGGTGGTTCGAGCTCACTCAGGGACGAAAGAAGTTTTTAAGCACTTAATCTATTTTTTCCTTTTTCCCTTCCTACTCTAGCTTATGTTCCTCTGAGCAATGAATGAAACTTGTATTGTGAGCACTTCCTGTGTCTATTTGCCTCTTCATGAAGAATCGCTTGTTTGTTTTCCTCACTTGTAAGTCGCTTTGGGTAAAAGTGTCTGCTAAATGACTAAATGTAAATGTAACCAAAAGTATCATTTGGTAAACCGAAATTTTGGTGACAAATTTGGTCCATCTTGTAAAAAATGACAAAAGCAGTGTTAATTGAATCTAAAAAAAGCAGGATTTCATTGCTAACACTTAACTTTTTTTAATGTAAATGTTGCCTAATGCAGGGATTTAAAATCTCACACGCCTTTTTGCCTTTCTCTTGACTTAATGGCATTTCCAAAAATGCTGTAATGGCAGTATTCTTCACCTTTACTTTCATCCACCATTTGCCAAGTGCGTGTCAAACAGCGACAGCGACTCTATTCGTTTCAGGGTGTTGCTCTTTTTCACAACAACTGAAATGTAATAACATTCAGAGACCATTGACTGAGATAGGTGCATGATTCCTCAAGGGAGGACCATTGATCAGAGGCAGCCATTAATGGCGCAATGTAGAGATGGATGGGTGTTGGGCAGAGGTTCATTTGAGCCCTTGGCCGATGTGTTCTGAATCTGTCAGCTACAGCAATCTGTCACCAAATCTTTGGCTTGACCACTATGTGCACCCTGGTGTCTGGGAAAGGATACAGCAGGGGAAGGAAAGAGAGCCAGAGAGATGTTTCAAATGGATACCGCTATGATGAATGATATTTACAGAGGGAGAATGGTAAGCAATGATCTGTAGAGTATTTTGGAATCACTATCCCTGCCTCATTAAGCTGTGTGGTTATGTGTTGACCCAGAATGCGAAAATAATATTTCTCGAACTGTTTAAGCATTCATGTAAATGCAGATTTGTTGATTATCGCATTATGGTTAATGCGATAATTAGGGAAAAATCACTCATTTGTTTTTTAAAAGAAATAATGCCAACGGAAAACTCCAGTTGTGTTAAATGATAATGATGCCGCTGGTGATGTCTCAAGGCATCATCAGCGAAATGGATTTATTAATAATGTTGACTTGTGCTTAAAGGGTTGTAATGTTTATTTGCAGAAGGCTGTCTGGGAAATTAAATGACTGCACCTTGTTATTAGCAAAAATATTAAGAATTTGTGTTCGCGCAATAGAATTTCAATCGAAAACCATAGTCTTTCTGAAGAATAAAAACGTAGAAATTTAATTCTGAAATGTAATTTATTCTGTTGTACCATTGTTATTTTTAAAATAAAGTGCTTCCTCTCATTTTGTATTGTATAACTCACGATATGAGCTCAGATATACTATTATACAATTCTGCGTTGAATATTTTATATTCTTATAAAAATGCATAATAAAGTATTTTCGAGACTTGGCACAAATGGATATTTTGACCATATATACTGTATAGATTTTTGTATTTTTCTTTATAATTGTTCATATAGTTTAAATTTGAATGCATTTTTGAAAAAAAATTCACCTCAATTTTGAATGGCAGTGATATAATAAAAAATATCCCATATATATATATATATATATATTATAAAAAAAATCCCACGTCAGGGGGAAGAAATATTCAAATTTGGGCAAACAACTTTCACACCAGACAGCTAGCATACAATACATTTCCAACCATCAAAAGCAAACCTTCATCATTTCAGGTATTCATGTGTGTTTCTATTGTGTGCTTTTCAGTTTCTGTTTACACCAGTATGAGGTTTTGGACCTCTGCCCAGACTCACTCCTGTTTTGGGATTGTTGACTTCATATTAGCGTTTTTTAACCACACAAGTACTTTAGCCATGTATGTGTGTTGTTTTTCAGCAGAACCTGAACGGCCATATCTTGCAGGCGAAAATTTGCTGTCAGCAGCCCAGCCCGGGCTTTCCACGGCTCGTTGGTTATCAGAGTGCGTCTTGTGTCAAGGAAAAACACAGCATATTTGTGTCAAAGCTCTGACCCTGTAAAGAACATTTGATGTGACATCTATTCATTTAGACATTTTAGAGACCATCTCACCCCTCCCCACACCCAAACACCTCTGATCAGGTAACCAGTGCGACGTCGAGACGGAGCGTTTGATCTTCCATTTCTGCAGACCGCAGATGGCTAGCTCTCCTATCCCCTCATAACAATTTCATAAGTGACTTGCTGTAAATTGCCATAGCGATAGTATGGTAATTGGGTTGCCACTCTGCTTCACTTGCTCTCTCTGGTCAAAGAAAAAAAGGAAAGAAGCATTTCTCTTTCTTTTCACTGCAGTCACACTGAGTAATAAGTGTTAGGACAGATGGAGTGAAAGTGAGCTTGATCATAGAGTCGAGGAGAAAGAGTGCACTCATTTCCTGCAGCGCAACTTGTGCTAGTAATGTGCAATTCAATGTAGTTTTGCTGCACTGAGTTGAAGAGCATTTCCTATCCTGCCTCTACTGACCACCCATGTCATCTAAAAATGTATCTGCACTTGTTTTTTATAGGGCTACCTATTTTTATAGGGTAACTAGAAGAGGCTTAGTCAACCAAAAATTCTATTAGTTGTTTAGTGCAGAAAAATAGAGAGAAAATAGGGAAATAGGGAAAAATAGAGCCTCATGACGAAGTCCCCAGGCAGCAAAATTTTGTCAGCCCAGATCCGGCCCACATCTGGCCCGCGTTGAATCCAGACTTAACAGATTTGGGCTGGATCTAGGTTAAAAATGGTAAAAATACCGAACTCAACTCTAGTGCTCACTGCTAAAACATTGTGTGCTTGACATGAAATTTCTGTTGTAATGCATTTCTTGAATGTCTCAATTACAGTAGGTCTATAGGTAACAGTTATGATATGTGTGGATTTAAAGCAATATTATATAAATAAATGTGACATGACTTGACTGGATAATGCAGTATTGCAGGGCTTGTGCAAATGTATCCACATCCCTATCAGATGCTTTCTGTACTGCTGTTTTTTCTCACCCCTGTTCTTTCTGTTTTATGTTTGTGTTGTTATTGAGAGGAAAACGCGCAGCACTTATTTATATATTGATCTAAACTGCGTTCTCATCAGTGTGGACAATGTCGGGATGTTCGCTAGGAATATACCACTGCAAAGGTATTTTACAGGGCTGCGACAATAAATCGATGCTTCTCGATTCATGGATCACTTCTGAGCTTAACAGCAGATGGCGATCTATGCTAGTTTTTAACCCTCTATGACATGCATTATGTTCTAACCATGAAATATTTTTTCAAATAAGTTACATGAAATAGCTTCAATTATGCAAAAAATAAAAAAAACAAGGTTTTTATCATTCTTTTTGGTGGTGGTGGTGGTGGTGGTGGGGGGGGGGGGTACTTAGGGAAAATATTACGAATTTGTTTTCTATTTAAATGCACTTTGCTTTTAGAAATTGATAGATTTATATACTTGGAACTCATGTAAACCAAAAATAAGTAGATCTCTATCATTCCCTATCATTTCTAATCACATGGAAAAGCTAACTCTGCTCTCTTCCTATTCCCCTTTCCATAAAATTATGCTGTATTCATTTTCTGAAAAGAAGAAATATTTTGTTAGTTATACATAAATACAATTATACTACAGTAAACACTTCAAAATAAATAAATAACAGCAATCATATTGTTGATGCTACAAGCTATAAAAAATCCCAGTGGCGAAATACATTACTGCAATTCCACTGTGGTACAGTGTTGCCATATGGTAACACACTGATATTTTCTCAATTTACAGTAAAACTATGTTGACAAAGTTTATGAATAAAACTTTCTAATTTACTAATCCAAAGACGTTGCAAAAAAAAAAAAAAAAAACCTGCTTGAGAAGAGATGTTTAGAAATTAGATAAACAGAGCAATTTCTGGAGCACTTTAAAAAGTATCTTCTATTTGGGGGGTGACAGTGGATAGGACCGATTCGAAGGACATTCAAATGTCATGTGACTTAAAAACAGCACATCATTGGCAGCCTTAAGGCAAACCTTTTTAATTCTCATAGTGCAATATGTTGTATTTTTTTCTGAATAACAAGGAAATGAGTAGAAATTAATTGTTGCCATATGGCAGCTCTGTACTATAGTGGGTTAATAGCACACTCAAATGCTCACGAAGAAGAGCGTTCACGCGTTTGGCTGAGTCTGAGCATGTACTTGCACCCCAGAATGCTTTTATCACACGAAATTAATGTAAACAGACTGCTGCAAACACCCTTGTAATTCACTTCAACCTTTTCGAACTTTATGAATGATTATTGTATAGAAGGTTCAAGTAGTGTGTGTAATGAAGCAAATCTCAGAATCGATCCAGAATTATTTCTCAATTAGTGATGCATCAATTTATTTTCACGGCCCAGGTATTTCACACTTCATTTTACCCCCAAGGAAAGTACGAAAAAGAACTTTGCAGTTAGTATACCACAAAGTAAATCTTTGCTAACTCCCTTTCTCCACACTTCCCCTTTAAGAACTTCTTTGTTCTTATCTTTGATGTTTACTGTGTATTTATGTAGGCCTGTAAGGTTCACAAATTTATTAAAACAATATTTGAATCTCATGAGCTTAGACATATTGCTTATTTCATGTATATTCTCGAACCAGATTAAAAAAAATATTTTGTTTCCAACATTGATGATAATACAAAATGTTTCTTGAGCAAATCAGCATATTAGAATGATTTCTGCGGGACCATGTGACACTGAAGACTGGAGTGATGATGCTGAAAATTCGGCTTTGCATCACAGGAATAAATTACATTTTAAAATATTTTAAAAATTCAAACAGAAAACAGTCGTTTTAAAAATATTAAAATTTTTACTGTATTTTTTATCAAATGGATGCAGCTTTGGTGACCATAGACTTTTTCAAAACTGAGCAGAATATTTTTCTCCGGAGCAGAGAGCGCCTTTCTGAAGATTTCGCTCAACTTGTTCAGATTCTGCCGCTCGCTCCACCCAGAACAATATTTTTGTGGAAATTGTGATAATTTTTTTTTTTTTTTTTTTTAGGATTTCTTGATGACTACAAACTTCAAAAGAGCATTATTTATTTGAAATATTTTTGGAAAACTTGATGAATTTAAAAATTGTACTAACCCCAAACTTATGAACTTAGTGTGCATATATGTAGATTTATATTTATTATTATTTTCTATTTTTGTTATTATTAATAATAATAATGGATATTGTTTTTATTATTGTGTAATTGTATCAATAGTGTATTTATGTACGAATACTTTTGATTTATTATTGTCGTGCAGCGCTGACGTTTTACTACAAACACAGTGCGCATGTGAAAAGTGAGACTTCTGTTTTATTTTTAGATTTTTCTTTTTTTAAGGAAGGTGTTTGTGGATGTGCCAGTGTGCTCTGGTTAGTGCACCATTAATGAATACTTCATGATGTTATTTAACTCTCCGATGACTAAATCAATATTACCCTTCCTTCTTCATTGAGCATAGAACATTGATGGAGGAACAGATGGTTCTTTACTGCCATGAAGAGTCAGTACATCTTGGACATATCAGACTCCTTACATCATAAAACACACACACACACACACACACACACACACACACACACACACACACACTATCTCTGCTCCATTGAACCGGTGAGGCTGATATTGTCTGTCAAGTGCCTTGGGATGAAGAGACTACCGAGACTAATGCGATGAATGTGTGTTAGGTTCCAGGATGAACCTGCCGACTTTGTGAACACTTTAATGAATGTTTTTATGCATGTTGCATTAGGCATATTTCAGGCCAGTGATGCAGTGTGTAATATGGCTGATTGTGAATATTAAAGCTCAAAAAGTTATTGTCTCTATTTCAAGATATAAACTCATAATTGTGAGTTATAAAGTCAGAACTGAGATGTAAACTAGGGCTGCACGATTTATCGCACGATACGAAAAATAACATTGAACTTGAAAGTGCTAATCGCTTAAACGTGATTGTGAAAAGTGGCTCTTTAATGTGATCGCTGTAGCTCCTTCAAGCGGCTCGTGAACCAATCATCTCCTCATACTAGTTCATTTATAGCATCAAATAAACATGAATGAACTTCAGAAGGAAAGACGTGAGTACACACAATTTTTTTTTTTAAGTTCAAGTTCAACTCCACTGACTGCTTTGTTGGATAAAATGGCGGATTCAGGATTATGATTGGTCAGATCGCCTGTCAATCAAACTGTTTGCGAAGGGTCAATTGCGAGTTTATATCTCAGAATTCAGAGATAAATCAGAGCAGAGCAGACTCTCGGAAAGTGTTGTTTTTGCGCAAAGAAAGCACTCGCTTGACAGAATTTTCCTATTTGAGTGAACTAATTCTTTAAGTGTATTTTTGGGCCACTATATAGTGTGATACAAAATCCAATCTGTTCTGCAATGGTTTATTTTTGCTCTTGGTTAAACAAACTGTCCCTGTAACCATTAGCTTTGAGGCTGCAAACAGAGCTTTGTGTTTGAAACATATAAGAGGAGTTAACAGATATGAAGAGGCTTTGTTATTGCTCATGGGTAATTGTTGCCTGTCACATGAAACGAAAGCAGATTGTACCTTTAAGGACATCCCTTTATCCTTTTGTTTAGCATTGGCAACATAATAGCTGTTTTGATGTGTCCTCTGCTAATGACGGTTTAATCATTTGTTTACTACATTCATCTGAGGTTTATGGATATATTTTGTCAGCCTTTGCTTTAACGGTTAAGCACCTTGCACTCATATTTTCACCCAGCGTCTCTGTCACAGTGTTTCTTGGTGGAAAAACAACCTTTGAATAGCAATTTTGTGTGAACAAAGTCTGTCATCTCTCTCTCTTGCACCAAAGCAGAGGGTGGCTGTGTTATGCTAATTCAATAGGAGCTTAGCAGGAACATTTTATGTATTTTCTCTCCTTTTTTGTTATTTGTCAATATGTTCGCTGACTATTTGTGGAAAAAGAACCGCTCGCCTCCAAAAAAGCTCATCAATGACAGACTGGAAAAGCACAAAAGTAAGGCATAAGGGGGAAAATGCCTGCTTAATGCTCATACTTGCATCTGAGACAGCAATCTGTTCTGTTTTATTTTTAAAATGGCCTTTACCCTTGTGGAGAATGTCACACATCCCAATGTTAGATGATTTTACCCTTCAACTCGCATTAATGAGAAACTGCATGGAGACTCTTAGATCCTAACCACATCTGACAAGTGCCAGCAACATTTGCAAATCCTGTGAAATAGCCATATGTTTGTCATTGCTTGAGAGACTTTTTGGGCGATTGGAAAAGCCATATGTTTGTTTGTTGGTTGTTTTTTTTAACATAAACTAGTGTATTTGGAAAGGTATTCTATAGCTGTAAATTAAGTATCCGGACACTTTAGCCACACTTAAAATATTTTAAATACCATCGCATTAGATAATATAAAGCCATAAGTCTATAAGAAAGTAAATTATTAGGTTGGAAATACTACTGTTAGAAAGTTTTGGGTCAGTAAGTCACTAATTAAATTAGTATTTTTTTCAGCAAGGAATCATTTATTTCAAATAAATTCTGTTCTTTTGAACGGTATAGTCATCAAAGAATCCTGGAAATGAAATTCACGGCAGTTTACACAAAAATATTAAGCATCTTTTAAACCACCAAATCAGCATTTAAGAATGATTTTTGAAGGATTTTAATGGCTGGATTATTTGCATTTTAAATATATTTAAACTAGGGCTGTTAAGCGATCGTTTTTAAAAAAAATCTAATTAATCGCTCATCAAATTTGGAAATAATTACCCCCAAAAGATAACTTCAAGTCATTATTGTGTTAAATGAGCAAAGCATCAAATAGACATTTAAACAGTTTGATTCGATGGAACATTAGGCCATGAAGATGTGTAAATGATGACAGAAGTTTCATTTTTGTGTGAACTATAACTTTAATGGGTTTTTTATTATGGAAATATGATTCATGTTCGCCATCAATCAAATAACTGTATGAAATGTACAATGAACTACGTCGTTCTGGGGCGGTGCTTGCGCATTAAATGCTTTAATACTTTTAGCGCATTACTTTTCCTACAACTAAAATATATTTCGCAATTTTCCGGTTTTACCGTATGTTTGATCAAATGTATATTAAAAATTATTTATATCAAAATTGGCTGCTCGTTTGTTTTGGCTTTTCCATTCCTCACCAATGTGGGATCACTGGATGTGATTGTGGCGCTGAAAGCAGTGCCTAAGAGCCGTGCCAGCTCCCATTACTGTTAGCGCCCCTATCGTGCCCCCTCCTGCTGCTGAGGCAGACGTTCCCTGACTCTGCCAGACGACCAGCCTGCACACCTTAAGTGAAACATATCGATCGCAGCTATTGCAAGTCCATGGAAATTTTGCGTAGATGTCCAGAGAAAGACACAACAGGTCTCACATCAGTCGAGTATACAGAGCCAAGAAGTAACTGTTTAATTCTCTTTGTTGGTCCTCAGGCAGCTTGCTGAACACTGGCCACTTAATCTTCACAGGAGCCGACTGCTCACGTACACACACATACTGCCTATAGATTTGGTGGGCTTGTTTATGACCTTGGTGAAAGGGTTGTGGTTTAATCAGTAGTTTGCACTGTTTCTCTAGGCCCCACCAACCTATTCCTGCAGTGTAAGGAAGGCAGCTACTCTGAAAAAGGTTTCCCACAGCAGGTTGAGGGCTGATCCGGGATCAGGTGCTCCTGTGACGGTGCCAAAAACATTCTGTTCCAGGAACATGACACTTTCTTTGTTTTGCAAATTTGATTCAATTTCAGTGTGACCTCGAGTTAAGGAACACATTTTGATCAGTACCAAACATAGAAACTGTTAATTTTCACAGCCAAAATGAAAAGATTTGAGTTTTCACAGAAGCACTTGAGCACACGAATAATATCATGTACATCTATTCATGTGGCAGACAAGTTTAACTAATGATCTTTACGGTTCACTCAAGATATGTGTGATCTGGATTGCATTACGTTTGTGTTGCAAGCCTTGATGTACATGTTTCTCAGGTTTTAAGAGCAAATTTTTTTTAAGAATGTAAAAAATAAAGTAATCCTTCATTTGAACAAATTCTTAAGAAAAAACAGCCTTGGTAGATTCATTTAACTTTGTACTTAAATTAAAAAATTGTAGAGAAAAATGTTTTAATAAGAAATGTGTATTTTTTGATTCCAGCTGTAGGTCTGTATTATTTATTAATGTTTAATTTGATTCTGAATTAAACAGAGATCATGATTCTCCCATGATTCTGAATAGACAACTAAACAAAATAATATTTAATGGTCTTTTTTTTTTGTCATTGACATTGACAAATAAAGCTCCAAATACGGTGGGGTTTTTTATCTTTTAAAATCTGATATAATACATATGTTTGAGTCATTAACAGTGTGTTTAAACACAATGTGTTTCAGTTGTTAAATAACATTTCAAATGGATTAAATTCATATTTGACCGTTTATGTCAGGCGGTACAACCAAATAGTATGTATATACTGTAGTTGTACCACCTGACATAGAAAATGTACCAACCTATCCATACTTTAAATTAGCAGTTTTTACCGGTATTTGCGAGACTTTTCAAATTGCCGGACTGTTTTTTTTTTGTTTTGTTTTTTTCAATTATCTCAACAGCTTTAAATACTGATATTTATAAAATATGTTCCTGTGAAAGGTTTCAAATATAAAATGATGCCATAGCCTTTAGTTTTTAATATTTTTATTATTAAGACACAATTTTAAATAGGTTTCTATTTAAAATGTCATGTTACTTTCAAAAGGTGATTTAGTCTATTTTATATTCGAACTATAAACTTTTATCCCAACACTTTGAATTATTGTAACACATTATTGTTTGTGAAGCGCTTTCATACCTAAACATGACAGCTTTCTCTGGCTCAGCGGCGGCACAAACACAGATTTGAATTTGAAGGTTTAGTAGCCACATCCGAATCGTTGTCATTCAGGAATATGATTGTGTTGGTGTTTGAATCGAGATCTTTTAACAACTAGTCGTGCAGCTCTAGTGTGAATATTCTGGCTTATTAAAGTTAAAGTCATGAGCAGTGAACAGCTTCCTTTGTTTCAATATTATTATATATTTTTGTATAATCATTTAACAGTGAATTTATGCATAGCTGAAATTCTGAATATATCATGTCAATAAATAGATGCAAAAATTATTTAGTATGTTTTAACTTGACTTTTTACACGTCTCTGCAACGAGAAAGTAACTCAAAAAATTCAAAAAGTAATGAAAATTTCCTCTAAATCTCCAGCTTGTGTACTAACCCAACCCAGTTTGTTTTTCTTATAGATTTTACAAGCATTGTGCGTTTTGAAGCTACACAAATAAAGACGGTAATGCACATTGAATGAATCAAAGCCATCATTTTCTATAAGCTGTTTTAACAAACTCCCCCATTGAATATTCAGTTTGCATCTGCTCAAACTTTTTGAAATTAACTTTAGCCCTGGAGTGTGTTCGGGCTGAGAGATAATCACACAAAGGGGGTTCAGCCTTTCACCCGCCAGCGTTTGCATCGGTAAATCTCTGTTTTTCTTTTCCAAGCCCCACAATCGGCCTGCCGCTCGACAGACTCTTTTGTGCGCACGTTAAAGGCTCTTTATTGATTGGAGGCAAAATGTTTTTAATGTTGTTGATGAGATTTTGAGATTGGCCAGCTAATGGGAAAATGGAGGCCCCTTTTTCAATCAATTTTTAACTCAAGTCTTAAATTGAAAATCTTTACCAATGCAATTAAGGCTGATTTGAAAGGTACACTAAAACTTTCAAAATGTTTTTATTCTCTTTTCTTTTTTTTTAACTCCTCAATTTAGCGCTTCAGAATGAAATGTGAATACACACTTTTATATTGCCCCTCCCTGCTGTTGTTCAGTTATAGGTGAAAGATAAACAAAACAAACAAATAAATAAATCGCCTGAAAGAACTTTCTAGATGCTTGAAGGTCTATGATTATCAATTAACCGTTTTAGATTTAGTAATTACTAAAGTGAATCATTATACCCGACCTGATCACAGAGACAGTTTTTTCCGATTTCTGCATTTACGGTAACACTTTACAATAAGGTTCATTAGTTAGACATTAGTTAATGTATTAACTAACATGAACTAACTATGAGCAACACGTGTGTTACTGTATTTACTAATCTTTGTTAAGGTTAGTTAATGAAAATGCAGTCATTCATTGTTTGTTCATGTTAGTTCACAGTGCATTAACTAATGTTAACTATATTGTATATATTGAATTGTACACTGCCTCCACGTCGAATTCATTTCCATTGCAGCCACTGCAGGAACAGAATATGCATTAGAGCTTCATCGTTTCCTTTGTCGGCAAAGGGAGTTTGAAACAGCTGGTTGGTTTTAATAGACTCTGTGTCCTTGTTGTTTTTCCTCAGTGCACGTCAAAGCGGGAACCTGTGAGGTCATTGCAGCCCACCGCTGCTGTAACAAGAACAAAATCGAGGAACGCTCCCAAACTGTCAAGTGTTCTTGCTTCCCTGGGCAAGTTGCTGGGACAACAAGAGCAGCTCCTTCCTGTGTGGACGGTAGGAGTGTTTTTATTTATTGTTTGTGTGTTCATGTTTTGTGTGTGTGTGTGCTGCTTGAGTCTATTAAGAGAAAAGTCAATTATATTTATTAAGACACTACATATATATATATATATATATATATATATATATATATATATATATATATATATAAAACATTGTGAAGCAAATTTGTGAGATTGACCATGGGCGGCCGAGGTTCACTGATGTTCGTGAGGAGCGAAGGCTGGCCCATGTGTTCCGATTCAACAGACGAGCTCCTGTAGCTCATATTGCTCAAGAAGTTAATGCTGGTTCTGATAGAAAGGTGAGAGAATATACAGTACTTCATAGCCCCGGACCAGTCAGGGTGCCCATGCTGACCCCTGCCCACCGCTGAAAGCGCCGACAGTGGGCTCCTGAGCATCAGAACTGGACCACGGCACAATGGAAGAAAATGGCCTGGTCTGATGAATCACGTTTCTTTTACTTCAAGAGGATGGCTGGGTTGACTTCCAAATCCCCAGATCTCAATCCAATCGAGCATCTGTGGGATGTGCTGAACAAACAAGTCCGATCCATGGAGTCTCCACCTCGCAACTTAGAGGACTTAAAGGATCTGCTGCTAACATCTTGGTGCAGATCCCACAGCACACCTTCTGGGGTCTGGAGGAGTCCATGTCTCGACGGGTCAGGGCTGTTTTGGCAGCAAAAGGGGGAACAACACAATATTAGGAAGGTGGTCATAATGTTATGCCTGATTGGTGTGTATATAAATACATGAAAAGATTACCGTAATACTATCATATTCCAAAAAACATGGGAATGTCATGTTATATTTTAAAAAAGAACACAGTAAAACATTTCCAAGAAATAGTTCGTTGCTTTTCTCTATCTTTTGCCTGTTTTATTATTTTAAGAATTAATGCTACTAAATTAAACTGTCAATTTAAAGTTGGCTGTCTTTTTTTAAAGTCTAGCCGTCCCTCTTATCTCAGTCTCATCTCTCTGGGCTGTCACTTCAGAGTCAGGGTCCGTTTGAGTGTGACACCGTCATCCCGCTGTTCGCTCGAGTGTAGCGTGGGCTGCTTGTCTAATAACATGTCAACGGCCCCCTCACTGGACAGGTCAATCGATCTTGATCTTCTTTTCTGCCCTCTAATGCATCTGACAGGCGCTGCCACCCCCTGCTGAGCACCGAGACCATAGCGCATGATTCTACCTGCTGTACGAGGACAAAAGACACTACACTTAAGACTGAAAGACACTTGACCTTTCTACACTTTTTATGCTGTTGAATTTTTTCCCGGATTTTTTTTTTCAGGCTTTTTGACTTTTTATTCCGATAATGTAATTTCTAACGAAAGACTTCAAATAGAAATTTCACTAGTGGTCTCAGATTTTCGGAGCCCACAAACAGTTCCATTTCCAAAGAAGTGCCTGTAGAAAGCTGCAGAAAGTAGCATTTGCTATTGACATATAAAATGAACCATGTTAATTATAGTTGCTATATTCACTACGCTTACTGTTTAACTGTAAAATCATACATTAATGTGGGATTTCCTTTGAATAGTGTAAGAATATCAGTGGTGACCAACTGCCATGGATTTGTTGTTGCCAAAATAACTCTAGCAACTCTTATAAGACAAGTCATTTCACTTGGTGGCCATCTTTGAAACGCCTCTCAGACATCCAAGTGCAGCTCCTATCTTTTTGAATGGGGAAACATCAAATTCTCTAAAACTGTTCACTATGCTTAACGAATAAATTTCATTTTTAAAAACAACAATTCCTACATGAATATTTGTAGTCTGTTTTCTTAAAAATATATCTGGTAAAATTTTCAACACATGACTTATTAGATTAACGTTTGATTTTATCATATAGTTGGTATAGTTTAGTATATCCTAAAGCTAATAGATGTCGATTATTAGCCACAAAACTTTTGTTCTAAAAGTCCCTCAAACCATCTTCTCCTCTGCTCTGAATTAAAAATTGTGGCCTAAAACTTGAAAATGTCTCCCATCTACTTCTCGATTCCTCTTAACCCTCAACATCATGCCAGCCGTCAGCTTTGAATCAAAGACCACCTCCTTCACTAGCCTCATTGTTTTTGGGAGAAAGTGATAGAACGTGGTAGTTTCATTTTTTTTGACAGTGAACATGAGTGAGATCTTCTGAAGTTGTCTCCTCCTCTCAATCATTGATTGATCCTTCAATATATTGGATACACGGTGATTGGGGATGTTTCTTTCCCGTTTTGGCAGTTCCCACAGAGTGTTGAGATTCTCTCTTCTTCCTGTCTTTCTCTTTGCGCAGCTTCTATAGTAGCACAGAAGTGGTGGTGTCAGATGCAGCCGTGTATGGAGGGTGAGGAGTGTAAGGTGTTGCCGGATCTAAAAGGTTGGAGCTGCAGCACGGGAAACAAAGTCAAGACAACCAAGGTGAGAGGGAGCCCATCCAATTACAGTTCTATAGCTGTCATAATAACATCAATACCAGCTTAAGAAATACAACAGAAAATCAAATAAAGTGGGCCAATATGTAAATATATTATATACCTGTGTGTGTGTGTGTGTGTGTGTATATATATATATATATATATAAATTAATTTCCCAAGCACATGACGCTTTACAATGTATATTCAAAATTAAATTTAAATTAATTAAAAGAACTTGAAAAATGTAGTACCACATACTCGTTTATTATTAGTGGTAGTATTAATATTATTAATGACTGAAAATGAGTATAAATTAATAATATCGAAAAAGATATACCCCACATTTCTGAATTTACATGAACATTATTTAATTAAATATATATATATATATTTTTATTTTTAAATCAAAAAATGTTTAACCTGATGATTTATTATAATGTCGGTAAATTATAATTAATATAATGATCATTTTGATCTGATTTTACTTTCGATTTATTTAAAAGAAGAAGATTTACCCCACTTTTTCTAAAATTAAGGGAACATTTTCTTAACTATTTTTTTAATGAAAAATGTTTTATCCTGATAATTGTTATGATCAGTAAATTATAAATTTAATTAATATGCTGATCATTTTAAATTGGTCAAATATCATCTGATTTTATTGTTGATTGATTTAAAAGAAAAAAGATTCAAACCAAGAACGATAACTATATTAGCTCGAGCTCTTTGACAGCCAATCAGAATCCATTCCGCTTTAATGGTTTCATCAGCTGGAAAAAAACATTCAGAAGGTGTTTCCAACGATATCTTTTCTTTGCGCCGTTATCGTCACAGTCGTGGTGCTCTTCTTTCATATTTAGAACGATTTTTAGAACTATATCTTTATCATTATTGTTATATCTATCATCCTTGGTGTAAACGGGCCTTTAGTCATCACTTCCATTCTTCCACAGAATGCACTAGTTTTCTGCTTTCCCCGACTGTCATGCTTTCAGCTTGTTAGTGGTTCTTGCATTCGACACTGACTTTAAATAAAACACAATCTGGGACCCTAGACATCCTTTAATGCACACACACACACAAAAAAAAAACCCAGACAAAAAGAAAAACAATGTGACATATAAGAAACTCAGAGCAGGGCAATGATCCACTTCTGCAGGTTAATGCGAGTTATTGTTTTTATGTTTGCCACCCTGTGTTTTAGGAGCCTCTGTGTTTGTACGGTTGACACACAGGGCTTGTAGCCATCCATCAGGCTGAGAAGTTTGACTCACCAAATGCCTGCGCTTGAGTCGAGTCCTCCATTATTCATGGGGCAGAGGGGCCTGCGTGAGGCAGACCTTTTTTTTACTTTAGCCCTGTTAATAATTCATACCACTGCACTCACGTCAACAGCAGGCAGACCTCTGAGGTGTTGGGAGCTTCTCTCAAACCTGGGCTTGATTTTTGGGCCCTCCAGGCCACCGTCCAGGCAGAATAACCACGAGAAGAGATCCCAGAAATGACGAGGACATGATGGGATTGTGATTTGTCTGTGCAGTTTATCAGAGGTCTGATCACTCTGATCATTACTTTAACTTTGCAGCAGATCCATTGAATGAATTAAGCTCAATTGGACATTCGATGCTCTTTAAAATTATTTTGCCATGTTCTGGTTTTAGCATTTTGTGCTAATTAGATGTTCGTGTAGTTAAGATTACAAATTTTAGTTGACAGTGGTTTGTTCTGGAAAAAAAAAAAAAATGTAGTTACTAGAATGGGGGTTATGTGCAACAAACTTCTGTATTCTGTAAAACAGGTTGCATCCCTTCCGGTTCAGGTCTTTGTTATATATAGAGCCGTTTTACTCAATATACCTTTAAAGGAGTGCACAAAGATGAGCGTAACCGATGTCCACTGCAGGTTTATATCTAAACGTTTTTTTTCTTACTAAATCTGATAAAATGCCAACAATAAAAAGTTAGGTTAGCTGATTACCTTAAATGTCAATGGATACTGCCGTCAGTTCGTACTGCTGTTAAAGGGATAGTTGACCCAAAAATGAAAATTACCCCATGATTTACACACCCTCAAGCCATTCGGGGTGTATAAGATTTTCTTCTTTCAGGTAAATACAATTGGAGTTGTATTAAATAATGTCCTAGCTCTTCCAGGCTTTATAATGGCAGTGAATGGGGGTCCAATTTTGAAGCTTAAAAAAGTGCATCCATCTATCATAAAAGTTCTCCATAACTTATTAACTATAATAAGCTAGTTATTATAGTTAATAAAGTTTTAAATATGGATATTTTTCTCACACAAACCCATCGCTTCTCTTCAGGAGGCCTTTATTAATGATGTGCTTTTATGATGGACTTTTTTTGGCTTCAAAATCGGGCACTCCATACCATTATAAAACTTGGTAGAGCTTGTGGTCGATAATTTTCATTTTTTGGGTGTACTAACCCTTTAACACTTTCTTGGACTAGTGGATGCAATGATTTCCTGTTTGTTCATGTGATGTTCGACATAAAGCCTATTATGACAATATCAAACTTTCAATGGTCTATAACAATAAATATGAAATTTAAAATTCTTAAAACCACAGCAAGAAATGAATGTACAAACAAATTTGTAATTGGGGAAAAAAGTGGATCAAATGTTGCATACACTACCGTAGTTTTGGGGTCATAATGATTTTTTTTACCTGTTTGTTCTGTTCTTTTTGTTCAAATTCTGTTCTTTTGAACTTTATAATCTTCAAGGGATCTTTAAAAAATACATCACATTTTGCATAAAAAAATATTAAGCAGCACAATTGTTTTTCATCATTGATAACAATCAGAGATATTTCTTGAGCAGCAAATCAGCATATTAGAATGATTTCTGAAGGATCATGTGACACATAATTGATGAAGTAATGATGCTGAAAATTCAGCTTTGCATCACAGTTTATGATTTAAATTGCAAATATATTTCACAATATTACTGTTTTATGTTATTCTTGATCAAATAAATGCAGCCTTGATGAGCATAAAAGACTTCTTTCAAAAACATTTAAAAAAAAACTTATGGCCCCAAATTGAACAGCAGTGTAATGCCATTTAAATTTGTGTATTAAATTGGCTAATGTGTTGTGTGTATTGGTGAAAAATACAAAATAGAATAAAGTGTTGCTTGGTAGCTGAGTCTAAACTTGCCCACCCAAATTTATGTTGAATTTCTGGTCTAGTGAGTCCACCAGATCTCATGTCTGAACCAGAAAGAGAGGCAGGAAGTGAAGGAGACACTTGCCAGCACACCTTGCACTTCCTCTATGTGTCCTCCGGCAGCCCGCTGGCAATGACCTGAAGGTGTAGATTACACTGGGCTTCCCTTAGCAGCCTGCCAGTCTGGCCTCAACCACAACTATAGAGACCTGCCCTACCCTGGCCTCTGATCCCAGAACCATGCTTTTCTGTTACAGAGTTGGAACAGGACCAGACTTGCATGCTAAACCCTCTCAGATCCAGAGGAACTAACGGCTCCGGTCCCTCAGTGTCACTATTTCAGGCCGCTGCCGCAGAGCTCGTGCTAGTGGTGTGGTTAATGACACTTGTAGGTGACAATAGACAGTGCCTGTGTGAGCATGTGTCTGCCCCCTTAATAACGCCTCATGCCTTAGAGGAATAATTCTAATAGAAGAATTTTCCATTTTTATAGTGATGGAGGGCCTCTAATATTCAAGAGGTAATTAGTTAACGCTTTGTGATGGTTGTCGTTATGTTATGATGACATAAACTGAAGCGTTGGAATGTTTAGTCAAGCGATGATACAAATCAACATTTCAGATAGACTGAAAACTAAGAGTTGGCAGTATGAAATTGGAAAAAGTATATATATATATATATATATATGGATTATGCAGAACATTAAATGCATTTAATTGTCAGGTCTTTAGTATATACAGTATATATATATATATATATATATATATGTATATATATATTAATGCTGTCAAATCAATCAATTGTGACATCTAACATAAAAGCTTGTGTTTATATAATATATGTGTGTGGATATATTATTATACACACACAAACACACACACACATATGCATATCTTATATAAATACAAACTTTGATGTTAGATGTGATCAATCATGAATAATAGATACACACTCACGTATATATGTCAAGCCTATGGAAATGTATCTTCTGGTATAAATGTTATTGCAAAATGTGTGTGTGTTGACACTGATTTCTATCCAGTCCAGCCCTGCTGAAATCACATGCAGGCATTTATGAAATGATAACTTGGATTCCTCTTTTCCAGGTCACACGATAGTCTGGGACCGATATACATTTGGGACTAGCAGCATTTTTTTTTTTTTGGATCAAAGCAATGGAAATGAAGATATATAGACTTCAAACTACTTCACAACTATTGGGATCAAGTTGTTGGACCTCTAAATACTCATGTCACTTGGAAAGGAACATTTAAACACATGGAATCACCCCCCCCCCATCCTATCCCCTCCCCCTCCCTCTTCTACAGTATTTTCGCTCTGCCAAACTCCCAGTTTTTGTTATATATGAGTGTTGGACAACATCATACACCATGTAAAGTAAATATTCCATACAAATGAAGATGTGGACCAGTTCAGAGACAATTTTGCAATTCCAGAACAGTGGATTACATTTTTGAAGTGAATATGGACTTGAAAGGTTCACTTATTACTTGAATCATATGTTCCAGAGGCACTAATATTCAGTCCCCTATTCTTTGGTGCCAATATTTTCTTTCTACTATGGGCAGACTTTTTGAACAATGTGAGGTGTGTGATTTTTGGGTATGGTTTTGAGGGCACTCAGCTCCATTTTGAAATGGACTTGAGCAAGAGGCAAGTATAACGATAAGAATTACAGGTCTTAATAATGGATGAAAAGCTGAAGTGGTCTACGGGAGCAGCGAAAAAGAAGATAGCAAAAAGATTTATTGTTTGTTTTTAAAAGCCTTGGTGGCCAATATTGAGTCAAAGTGTCAGTATTATCTCAAATAAAAGTATCTCTATGGGAAATCTCGTCCAATTGCAACTTTGAAGAATGATTACTTTGCCATCATAAAAAAAGAAAGTGCATTTACATGTAACATCCACCCACCAATAGAACAAAAAGAATAAACAATCAGACATCTTTCATTATCCATCTGTCACAACGCGTTCGCCAACTTTGATAAAATCTTCAAGAGCGTCAAGACGTCACATGACTATGCTAATGTTCTCACTGAAATTGACATGTAGCCTCTTTCTTTGATAAACAGATTTATGTGCAGACGCCACTTTATTAGCATTCAGTCTGTGAGTCACGTAGCGCTTATGCAGCTGTCACAGAACACTTCAGACTGACTTGCATAGGGCAGGGCTAATGCTATTAGCATAATACCATTTGCCAGCTATTTTGTCTGGCTAATTTACCATTAGCAGTATCAACAGTAGAACAAGGAGGGGCACTGCGAGGTTAGTCGAGATGTCATTTACTTTGACAAGCAAGCCACACAAAGGCTAACTCTGAACATGTCATAAACATAACATTCAGACGTTGGAGCGTTCATAATGATGGACTAATGTACTAATGTGTTTAGCTAATTGCAGACAGTGAGCGAGCTTTCAAATGCAAGAATGCGCCATTAGCCAAGACTAGGAGATAAAAGCATTTAGGCGTTTGTGTGTGTGTGTGTGTGTGTGTGTGTGTGTTGAGGCAGTTTTGAGTGCTTTGACTGTTTTCAGGACGCTGTGCTGCATGGCATTAGGACGAAGGGTCTGGCTGTCCTCAAACACCTTTCTTGCCCTTGAATCACGGTAGGTGTTTGAAGCATTCATAATAGTGCTGTGTAGTAATTAACTAAAAGTAGCAATGCTAGAATCTTTTACTTAAACTAAAAAACAACATCTTAAGGAATGTGACAACAATAAAGTACTTTTTCCATACGAATATTAGCTTTACAGCTGAGCTGAGGCAGTAATCAAATGATTGTAAATGTGTTTGCTGTAGATAGCTGTCAAAAAAATATGATTCTTTTTAGTGGCTCATTTGGTGAATGATTCAACAATGTGTGCATTTTTTTTAGTAGTGAAATGTTTCGTTAAATGTTTTAATTTTTTTTTAGTGTTTAGTGTAAAACAATATCAATATTCATGAACAAACAGATCTTTTCACTGAATGATTTCTTCACAAAATGGACAGCACAAATATTTTTGTATTTTGTCTTGTCATATCCTGGATTTGTTGAGACGGTAAGTTACTGAGTCAAGAATAATTTGAAAGATTCAGTCCAATTTTGGAATGAATCATTCAGTCCTGATTCATTGAAATTATCCAAAGCAAAAGTACTATTTGTTCATGAGTCATGCTGCATCCGAAATCGCATACTTCATAGTAGCTACTACATTTGGTTTGAAACTTACTTTGCAGCCACTCTATATAGTACTTCATCCGCCATGTCGTCATTGTCATGTGACCTACGACATCAGTTGCGCTGCTTTACCTCCATTCACAAATCCTCTCCCATGGCCTTATGGGATAGTCAAGTGTCCATCGAATCCACACTTCAGCATCTTGCCGTAAGTAGTAGGTCATCCAGGTAATTTCCACCTACTGTTTTATGAATACTATGAATTTGGACATACTACTCGGCCCACATACTGTTTTCGCATATTATATAGTATGGAAGATACTATTGTTTGTCTTTGATTGTACACAGATAGAAAAAATAAATATTTTTTGAGAGTGATATATTTGTAACTCTTCTTAAACGCCTTCCATGTACTAACTATTTTTAGTTAGTTGCTTATCTAACTTGATCTAACACTTACTTCCTGAAAATGGTTCTTTGACTAAACTTCTGTGAATTATGAGTGGTTTGCAAAACTTCACCAACACTAATCTACAATTAGTATTTTTAGCAATTTTGCATTTGTTGTTGTATGTGTGCATATAGGCAGCATGTTTGGAGAAGCTATCTTGACTCCTTATCTCAAAACTCCTGCCTTTAGAAAACTAGGTGCATCTGCATGTTTCAAATATACACAGTTAGCATTTATAGTATGCAGAGAGTGTAGTTAAAGAGCGCCATGTTACATAAGCCCAGCTGTGGAGTCTAATGAGTGGTATCAGACTGAGGACAGAACCAGATATGGGACAGCAATGAAACCTCGTATAGCAACTAGGATTAACCAGACTTTTGCCATGCTGGGTGTCTCAGCTGTTAATCCATCCGGGCCAAGGGCAGTCGCAGCAGCCACAGAATTCACAAGACTTTCCAGAAGATCCTGAATGAACCCCTTATGAATTATCACGCCTAGCATCCTTATCTACATGCGGAGCGAGCTCGGCCACTATAGAGGAAGCTGTGAGGGGGATTGAGTCTACGGGCATCTGGGCTCATTAGGGTGCAGGGAAGACACAGGTAGGAATCAGTTTGTTTGCTTCATGTCGCATCACCTAACACCAGCCATTGCTTTCATCACCATCACTCACATCTGAATGGTAATAGGGACATTAGGAATACAGTCACAATACAAAAGATATTGGGATTGGAGGAATGCCAGAGCGAGAGTGCCAAAATGCCAGATTTTATTTGGTTTAATTTCGAAATGTTTGTCGCTCCTGAGGATTTCTAGTAATTGAGACGAAGATTTGCATAATGATCAACGACCTCAATGAGGTTAATGGTTGGTGTGGAAAGGCCAGTTATGTATGGACACTGGCTGTATTTTTTCTTCTTGACCTCTGCATGATCTCAGATGAGAGGGATGAATGCGAAACTGGAGAGAAAGAGATTTATGTAAATGAAGATTATCATATTCCATGTTTATAAAGTAGCATTCAGACCTTCCCATCAATTCCGAAATCCCAGGAAAGGATTGCATTCATACGCATTGTGTGGCTTAAGTATGGGGTTTTGGCACTAACTGGACATGGATTAGGTATGTAGCCTGCGTCGATGCATGTTGTTCATCAAACATGACGTCCAGATGGTACATGGATGATTTTAAAGGAGTAATCCTTCCAAAAATGAACATTCTATCACTATTTACTCACCCTCATGCCATTATAAACTTGTATGACTGACTTTTGCCTGTGGAGAAAAAAAAGAAGCTGATTTTGTCATATAATAACATATCAAATCAAAAAACGCCATAGAATTAGTTCATACAATTAAGGACGTCCAGACGTCAAATCCGCGTTGTCCTCGACTTCCAGTTTTACTTTAATAGAAAAAATGGAAACGCCAAAGACGCTTTAATATATTATGCGTTTTATAAGATGGGTGAGCAACTGAAAAATAAACATTGCTATACAGCTCAGCACATTTAGTCTTATTGTTTGAATCTTGACTAAAATTGACTAAACACTAAATTGTTTAGTCTTGAATGTTTTTACCATGCCTCAGAGACAACACTATTTCGTCAAGTGGCTAACATAGCAATCAATCAAAGAGATCTTTTACGGTCATACAAGATATATTTTAATTAATTGCATGTCATTTAGCAACACAAGTCATTCAATTTTTATTAGTCTAACATCAATCTAGATTACTGCAAAGTGCAACAAGTCTCTTATACCAGCTACTGAGTGAACCCACAGAGTAACATTATAGCCTTTCAACATACTCAAATGTATTTAGAATGATTATTTTAACCATGTAAAACAGCTCTGCGTTACCCCACATGCAGCGGCCGACTACTGCATAAGCATAATAAAAGCTCCGCTGGACTCCCGTGGCTCTCGGCCTGACCTGCTTTATACTACAGTAATGTTAATAAAACTTTAATACATTATAGCTCATCCATGAACATGATTTCTGCCCGAGTCCCGTCGGATTGCTTTCCTTCGGCTGTGAGAGGAAGATGACAACTCCCATGATTCCACACTCATTCTCAGCACACCTTTGTTTTGAATAAGCGACCTCTAGCGACTGCAATTACATATTGTGGCTTTAACATTTTTGTAGGTTGCCACAACATTGCACTTGCGTTGTTACTGAGACCCTAAATGACATTTGGAGGAAAAAGCAACAGGACATTGAAAATTGTTTGAAAAGTTTTTCTCTCTCCTGTAAACGTCACTATTAGAGTTGTGGCAACAATTTGTTTTTTGGTCCAACTAATGTACATGATATTGACTTTTTGGGTCACTTGGTGCATTGATGGTGAAGAAAGCAAACAACATCCAAGTCATCTGCTCCAGTGGTCACACATATGGCACAGAAGTGCCAAAGCAAGGTTCTCCAAAAAGCCATTAGATCAAGGAGACACTGTAGTGGCATGAGTGTTGCAATTTGACTTTAATATGAACGCTGTCTGTTGGCATTTCCTTCTGAGCCTGACAGCGCATTGATAAGCATATCGGCATTATGCTTTGAATATGAAATCACGCATTAGAATGAATGCTACACGCTAGATGTTTCATAATCCTTGGCCATCCTGATTGAAATGCACAAGCTGTCATTTGAAGGATACATGAAGAGGCAGCTAATATAATCTATTGGAGCTGTCATGTCAGTGTAGTTTTATAGTCCAAATTAACCCGTCCTCATCTATAGCATTTCTGCCCACATGCAAATTGTTATCCAAATCCCCTCATAATCCTCAGATTTGTACATTATATCACGTTTATGGAGATAAGCAGTGTTGCTGCCGCCTTTTGATGTGCTCTTTGAAGTGAATCGTGTACGCAATTATATGTAAAAGCCTCAATAATGTTTCTCTTATCAATGCGGAATGACTCATGCTCTCATTTAGGTCCTGTGCTGAAGCAGCCCTATGTGCAGAAGAGTTCTTCACTGAGTAAAGAATAGATACTTCAGCTCACTCGGTCAATAGCAAACTTTCAGAATCTCAGCACCTCTATGAGAGCATTCGTCAAGGCTTTCTTTTGTATTGTTGTGTCAGTTTTCCCATCGTAATTGAAACCGCGCTCTCACCACAGGGTAGTCGTGATAACGAACATAATTAATTAAGTAGAAATTAAGGAGACATACTCCCAAAGATCAGACCCTTGGGATGCAGGGGAGGAGGATTCGGGTTACGCTTAGTAATCTAGACCGCAGTCTTGTTTGGTTTAAAGTCATTAAATTACAGTAATGACTAATTTCTTATTCGTGCATGCAACTCGCCAGAGACCGCCACGAGTTTTTAATAAAGGAACGCGACTGAATGAGAAACATTGCTGTGCGTGCGAGAGAGAAGGAGAGAGAGCTTTGTAATTGTGCGAAGTAATTCAAAAGCGCATTAATAAAACAATACAGAAACATTCTGAAATCGCTTGAGATAGCGTACATTTGCATAATTCATTAAGATTAATCAGACCGCAATACGTTCAGCTGCTTCGTGGTGGAGAGGGCAAACATGAGAAGACCATTCCCTGGAAAGCCCTCTTTAATCTACAAACAATGATGTAAATCTAGGCTTGGATACTGAAATTAACCTCTCTGCACTTCGTAACCCCATTAGTACTAAAAACAAAGCTTCTGTGGCTCACCTTATGTCTATAATAATGCATTAATATTAAACACTTTATTCAGATGAATCCTCAGAGTGTTCCCTTACATTCTTTGTAGGCTAATGTTGTCGAAAAAAGTTGGAAGTGATTTAAGACCATATGTAGAATTTACTGTACAAAGATGTGAGACATCTGTTGAATGGATATTTGATATTTAAATTGTCTCAACAAAAGAGTTGAATACGTTTAAAAGGTCCTTTTTGGTCTCAGTTTGACTGCCGCAAAGTGCATGTGCAGTATTTCAGCCCACAAATTGCTGTATTAATCACCCGTAATACTGTACTGCGAAATAGTCATTATTTTCAGCACAAAAGCCTTCATGTACACCAGTCAGGCATAACATTATGACCGCTTACAAGTGAAGTGAATAATGCTGATTATCTCTTCATCACAGCACCTGGTAGTCGGTGAGATATTACTAGGCAGCAACTGAGCATTTTGTCCTCAAAATTGCTGTTTTAGAAGCAGGGAAAACGGGCAAGCTTACGGATTTGAGCAAGTTTGACAAGGGCCATATTGTGATGGCTAGACGACTGAGTTAGAGCCTCCAAAACTGCAGCTCTTGTGAGGCGTTCCTGGTCTGCGGTGGTCAGTATCTATCAAAAGAGGTCCAAGGAAGGAACAGTGTTGAACCGGCGACAGGGTCATGGGCGGCCGAGGCGAGCGAAGGCTGGTCCGATTCAACAGATGAGCTGCTGTAGCTCAGATTGCTCAAGAAGTTAATGCTGGTTCTGATAGAAAGGTGTGAGAATATACAGTACATCATATGGGGCTGGATAACCACAGACCAGTCAGGGTGCCCATGTTGACCCCTGTCTGCTGCCGTAAGCGCCAGTAGTGTGTTCATGAGCATCAGAACTGGACCACGGCACAATGGAAGAAGATGGCCTGGTCTGATGAATCAGGCTTCTTTTACGTCAAGTGGATGGTCGGGTGCGTGTGCGTCGCTTAGCTGGGGAACACCAGGATGGCACCAGGATGCACTATGGGAAGAAGGCAAGCCGGCAGAGACAGTGTGATGCTTTGGGCAATGTTCTGCTGGGAATCCTTGGGTTCTGCCATCCATGTGGATGATACTTTGACACATACCACCTACCTAAGCAACACAATATTTGGAAGAAGGTCATGATGTGATTCAAATGGTTCAAAAATCTTCGAAGCAGTGTTTTGAAATCGCCCATCAGTGGATATTGTTGAAAAGTCGTTATTTCGTTTTTATGCCGCACAAAGAGTATTCTCGTTGCTTTATGATATTAAGGTTGAACCACTGTACTCGCATGAACTGTTTTAAGTATGTTTTAGCACCTTTCTGGGCATCTGAAAGTGTTAATTGCCTTGATGGCAATAGAGACTCACTGAGCCATCGGATTTCATGAAAAATACGTTAATTTCTGTTCCGAAGATGAACGAAGGTCTTATGGGTGTAGAGCAACATGACGGTGAGTAATAAATGACTGAATTTTCATTTTTTGGGTGAACTAACCCTTTAAATGTTTTTTTCTTTGAAAAAAATAGCTTGAATGTAATTCTACAACCTTGCCTCATTTAGTATACGCAGAACCGTGAATATGCAAATTAGCTCCGCCTCGCTCACTCACACAAGCTCTCTCGGTCAGATTTACTGAGTTGAAGGCTGCACGATGGTATCACTCTTTACAATGTCGGACACATAGCGGCAGTTAATATGATTAGCCTTTTGCTTGACTACCTTATAAAGCAGCCGATAATGTGTTGCTAATGCTACAAAAACCATGTTCCCGCTCGCCATCTCCCTTAGAAACGCTTTGAATGACTCAGAACGTCAGTTGAGAAAGTCAGTTCTTCATAACATCGCAATATACGTAAATAATTCATTCGCTATATTGCTAAACATACATGATTTTTCATTTAAGCAGAAAAATATACCAGGAGAACCTGGCTTCTCTTGAGACTCTCCTTCTTTAAGCTGTTATAGGTAATGATATGCTAAAGCCTGCCGACATGTTGACGTGACTGGTTACAAGGTAGTTTGTGACGTAAGAAACACCGTGTCTTTGGTTCACTGCAGTTTTAAGGAGAAAATACTCAGCAATGGTGTTGACTTTGCACATGGTTTGTCTTAGAGCAAATTAAAACACCACAGAGAACATATAAACAATATTAAACACTTGCTTAATAGTTTTAGTTCTAGGTAACAGTAACAACACTAGTTTGTGTGAAGTTTCTAGTGATTCAGCATGATCACTGAATGGAGAAGAGTTACAACAGGCCCATAATAGAAACTTGTGTGGGCTTTTTTGACCTGAGCCAGTAGCGAACCATCTAGAACACTCACCTAGCGACCGTCTAGAACACCCTAGCAACCATATCGTATTAATGTACGAAAAACTATTCGGAACACCTTGTGACTTTTGCATGGACTATTCACCTTTGCTGCCATCTTGGCTTTATTTGCTATGCCACTGGATCTCACAAACCTTCTGTTTCTGTTTGGTACGAAAAAAATGGTACATGGTGTATTTTGAGATATCTAGAACAATCCAACAGCACTTATGTTTGTTTTTTGTTCTTCTGGCATCAGTGAAGCAGAGAAGATTTGCTTTGAGGCATGAAATGAGACGGGGAGACGACTGTTACGAGGAGCAACTGCAATCTCAATCTCTTTTTGTAGGTAATGGTGCCCTTTAAGAACCTGGTGGGCAAGTAGCAGGGTTTCATCTTACACAAACACCATCTGGTGGGCTTGTCGAGCCTGCACCTTGACAAGATGAATTAGTTTGAAATACTGTCAGATACACAGAATGAAATTAGATTTTCCAGTTAGTAATGAAACCTGACGGAGCTTAATAAAAAAGCATTGGATCCGGAGAATACTCGAGTCAAACTGGGTAAAAAGTCGCACATGAGAACTTTGGCGTCGTGTTGATCTAATTGCTCAATATCCAGATAGCTTTCATCTTCAAATTGTATGTCGTAACTTGGTTATGGGTGAATTTATTTTTGAGTGTAGCTTTTAGTTGCATGTGCTGTTTGTCGGGAAGAGGGCTGTTTCAAGGGCTTATTTGCTATGACTTTGAGCAAGATAGGATTCTCTAGAGAGAGACAGAACTTTTATTAAAGTTTTCCACATGAAACCTCATCTGACTCCTCTGCATGTTATTTTCCAGTGACTCAGAGAGGTTGTTTTAGACTATAATAAAACTCTTTCTCTCAGAATTCTCTCAGAAGTGTCTTCTTAAACCAAATGCAATACTCAGTTGTTTACAGCCTTTAGAAAATCTAGCGAAGGACTTATTGTCTTTGTTGGAAAGATTTTTGTCACTTCTCTCCTTTTTGTGATGTGATGTGTGCTGTTGTGAGGTTGCACAGGTCAGCCTTGGGGACTAACTGATGAAAGCTTCTTAGGTTAAATTTATTGTCTTTCAGTACCGGAGAGAAGAAATTATAGGACCCTGTTATTTCCGCGATGTGGAAAACGTGAACGGATTCGTGGAATCCAGTCATAAAAACTCGAAGGTCTTCATGGCAACCTTTCAGAATAAAAGTTCTGTTTAACTTGAAGAAATTGTGACAGAGATATATTACTATTGTACAGTAGAATGTAGCTACGTCTCAATGTAATAATAATGATACTATCACTAAAAATAATTAAAACTTTATTTTTTAAATAAATAATCACAATTCATCTTCCTTGCTTTAACTGTTTTTTACAGTGAATGTCTGTTGTGCAGCACTTTGTTTGACAAAATCGTTACATTTTATATGATTAAACGATAAATTAATGTTTTATGCCTTCATTTGAATGCCATAAAAATGAAAAAACACAATTTCTGAAAAAAAAAAAACTACCCTAAAAAATACATGGAATAATAAAAATAACAAAAATAATACATTTAGCTGTTTTTATGAATTAAATTAATTAGACATGCTTTTTGGTTATTAAAATTTAATTAAACCATTAAAATGGAATCCAAACCATCTTCTGCAGAATTCAGAAAAAAATATATTTCATAGAGATGCTTTTGGATGACTAACATGTAATTCAACCAAATAAATTTAAACGGAATTTGGAGAAAATTATAATGGATTCAATAAAATATAGTTTAACCAGCACAGTGTAGCACATAAAAGGGCTTTATGTTGAAGTAATAGTGTTTTGTAGTCCATATAAATATGCTACCATTCAGAATTTGAGTCCGTTTTGAATGATCTATCCCTTTACACTCCAACCAGATTTATAAAATTTATATTACTGTGATACTATTTACCTGATATAAACTTTGCAATGTTTTTCTCAGCTCTAATCGTAAGCATTTGCATGAACTGGTCCGCGGTCAGTTTGAGGGTAATGAAAGGGGTCCTTGTTTTAAAAACTTTTGAGACATCCTGCTTTAAATGAGTAGCAGCTTGTAGTTTGGCAAACAACAGTGCTCTGCTTCCCATCAGGTGTGCAGGTTTAGGAGCGAACGAGCTTTGGAACGAGCAGCCATATTCTGATCAGATGTACATTTTTGCCCCATTTATGCTCACGCCACACCAGCTGTCACATATTGTTTGCGAACATAACCCTCGCACGCCTCCAAATACTCTTTCTCCTCCATTCTTCATATCAGCCTTATTTCCGTCCGTAATGAATGCAGTGTTTCGTGAGGTTTGTGCGGCCGCCGTGCCCGAGGAAGTTATCCTCAGAACCTCATTCTCCGCTCCCTCTCTGCATCGCCTCAATGCCCAGGGGTCAGCTGAGGGGGCCGCAGTCATTTGAAAAGGAAATTATCTTTTGTGATTCTTACCAAAAGAGATGGAGAGCGAGAACGCGAATGAGGAGGAGAGACGGAGCGTCTGAGAGGGGGGGAGAAAAAACACCTCCTTTCTTTTGCAACCTGCGAACAGGTTAATGGGAGCCGGTGCCGGAATGAGTTGATACCTATCTGCTCCGAGAGAGAGAGAGACAGACAGAGAGATACACATAGAATGACTATTTGATGGCTTCCTAACAGCTTCTTTCTCCTTGGCCCCATTTCTTGATATGTGCGCATTTATTTATTTATTTATATAGTTCTTCTGCTGTGGTAAATAGCTTCTTGGGGAGAGAGCCAATTTTGCCTAATGGGCAAGTTTCCATAAGGTGGGTCAGAACATTGATAGCAAGGCTGATGAGTTGGCAGGAAAGGTGAGTGCTAACATTCGACAACCCTCTCATTATAAGACTCCCTCAAGAGAGGATGTTGATGTGAGGAAGGACGAAACACGGGGATGAGAGTACTCTTCTGATGACTGTCAAACATGTAAAGTTTGCATTATCCTTAATGACACTCGTTCTCTGCATCTTATTTGTCGATACACACACACACACACATACACACGTATCTTGCGTTTGATGTTTGATGTGTCTTTGAGCTTCTGCTTCGTCATCACAGTATACCAATACGGCCTGCTGAGAAAATATTTTCTTTCGTGAAATACAAAAGGAGTACAGGATTGTGTGGTGTTCGGAATTGAATTGAAAATGCCTTTTCCATAGTCCAGATCAGTTTCTGGATTTGAAATTAGATGGAAAACAAAATGCAGAACGGCAATTTGAAATTGAATGTAAGGAAGTGCAATAAAAATTCATTCAAGTAAATTCCTAAAAACATGAAAGGGAACAGAAACTATTTTTTCAAGACAAACTTTGAATGTTGGCTTGAAAAATGCCTTGTCTGAAAAGCTTTGAAGTTTGAGGGATTAAAACAGAGATTTGTAGATGGATCAGATTTGGCAAAACAAAAACTGCATATATATATATATATATATATATATATATATATATATATATATATATATATATATATAATTAAATTGTTCAAATTGTCTAAAAAAAACTAATTATACATAAAGGAATACTATTTATTAAAGAGATGAATGGATGGACGGACAGATGGATTAGATAATCCATTTAGTCAGATTTAGAAACAAAAATAAAAACTACTTTTTAAAAAAATGTGAAGTATATTTTATTTATATAAATATACTATATATTTTCCTGAAAATATTTAAAAAATCGGTCAATTTGTTTAATTGTGGTATCATTTTTGAAACACTTTAGCGTGCATATTACTAAGATATTGGCTGTTCATTAATATTATTAGGCACATATTAATACCTTATTCTGCACGATCATATTCTACATCCCTTAATCCTGCCAATACCTAAGCTTAACAACCTTAATAAGCAGTAATTAGGAGTTTCTTGAGGCAAAAGTCAGGGTTAAAAGTTAGTTAATGGTGAGAATTAATTTTTTTTATAGACAGGTACATTCATTGACGAGAATATTTTTCCTGTGACAAATGTCTGTATATTTCAAATCAAATTGCGTAAAAAAAACAAAAAAACAAAACAAAACAAAAAAACAACAACAACCCTCCAATTTATCATATATCCTTTAAATCTTTATGTATTCCAAATTCCAGTATATTTGCTTTGTTTGATGAGCAGAATGAAATTTATTTCATTGTTATATTATATTATATATTCACTCATAAGCACTACAAAATCACTCGCTTATATCTAAAGTTAGATCTGCTGCGATGCACAACACACCGCCACCGACTCAAACCCCTTTCGGCTCGGGCCCCACTTCCACTCGGCAAGTGTCGCAACATACCGCAGAACGTACATGATCTGTATTCGTTACCATAATCACCGTCAAGTCCCTCAACAGGCAACACGGCGCAATTCATCATCCAAAGCAATAAAGGGTACGGCACCCACTGAAGGCCAGAGGCTTATTCAAGCTCTCCGAGCCCTCTGAGTTTGGAGGAACCTTCTAGAACAGATGCTCCTCACTAATTATGTGTTGTAGTGCAGTACCCAAATGCCCACTGCTGCCTTCTTGCGAGAGACCTGGTCATCCATGTCTCATATGCTGTCTCCAGCAACCGAAGGGCACTCCCCTCCATCTGTGTGGGACCAGACGAGTGCCAGCAGAGGTACCAAGCCCAGCCGAACGAGTGCTGTCTGGGTTTCTCCTTAAGCCCAGGGCCCTTGGTGCAGGGAAGGGGATGGCTGTTAACATTCATGGGTAATTAGCAGATGAGATTCCCATGCCTGGAGCGGCAAACACTGCTGGCACCTCCTCCTCATCAACAACATGTTTTTCTTGTTGTGACATTGGGTTCATGTCATTACAGAATCTTTCCTCCGCCATCCACTCCACCAATACAAAATCACGACGCTATTAATGCACACTTGATGTTGTCATAATATAGACTTGTATTAGTACCAGTTTGCTACTGATTGGGGATATTAAAAACAAAGTGCAATCAAAACTCTGAGCTCTAATGAATTATCATCAACATGTCAGTCAGAGTAAATCAATTACACCTATATTATACCTATCAGCTGAGCACTGGTTACTGGTCTACTCATGCCTAGAATTGTAAAATGAATGGTGTTACAAAAATCAGCCCAATCTTCCAGTCTAGCAATAAAAACTGCTTTATAGTAGTTAAGATAGTTAAGATTTTTATATGATGCTGATGTAAGAAAATTAAAGATAATGTATCTTATTATGTCAAGATCTTATTGAATTAACATTTTACTTCAATTAAAATGTATTAGAAAAAAAATTTTTAAAGAAAAGAAAGCCTAATTCACGGGTTCCAGGATTAAAAGCTAGTTTGTTCAATTATCTTTTGTAGTTGCCCTATAGTTTTTGTATAATCCACAGTTCAACTGTACACTAGTATTATGGCTGTCACAAGTAAAACCACGCTTCGCATTACCATGGTTATATATTTGCACAGTTTTAATAACTGCAAGTTAAATTGCTATGGTGCTTCTGGATAGACAAGTTTTTCGAGTTGAAAAAATTCTTACCCTTAACTCTGCCCCTAAACCTACCCGTCACCGGGGTTTAGACAAATCGTATGAATTTGTACGAGTGAGGTCGTACGAATTAGCCACCTTGTAAAACACATACGAATTGGTCACAAAATAGTGTTGGAACCTTTAATGTTCTCATATCACATGACTGTTTAACACATAATTCTGTGTCAAATAAGAAAAAGCGACTTGTGCTGTTTATTTCTTTACAGCGTGACGTGACTGATCCCGCTCTACTTTTGCACTCGGCTGGCGGGTACCACAGTTTTGTCCCACTTTTGGAGTATTTGCTTTTTGCAGTTTTGCATGTGCTGTAATTTAAAAACTAGCTCCTAATAAGGGGAAGGTCTCCCTTACTTTGGCAACAGGCTTCCAATGGCCAGTACATGCCTGTTATAAAGTCAGTAAGAAAATGTCATGTTTTGACCTCTTGAAATCTAAAATATTGTTTTCAAAATGCAGACCAATTTAGTCAGATTTAGCTTTATTATTAATTACTTTTAAAATATATGACAACCCAAGTTGGGTTGAAAATGGACAAACCCAGCAGCTGGGTTAAATGTTTGCCCAATAATAATTAAAAGGTGGACCAAATTTGTTTCATTATTATTCATTAAATGGAATCTCAGCTGTTCAGAATCAGTGTTTTTAGGAGACAATAACTCGTCACAGAATTTGCAGACATTTTACATTCACAAACAGCCTATTTTTCATACTGCGTAAATAAAAAGCGTAATGGAGTACTTTAAAGTCATATAGTATAACATGAAATGAAGACTCTCATATCAGTGGCCTAAACTGAGCTGTTTTATGTTAGACATGACAGGTCACCTTAAATAAAAATCTAAAAAATTATTCTAACAAAATCCTGCAAATCTGGGCTGTTTATATTCAGAGCCCCAACACCTACAGCAATTTTATGTTACTAGCAAGTCGTCAAGTGAGTAAGAAAATGTGTCTTGTTTTGACAGATCTCCCTCTATGTGTGCTTTACTCACCGAAAGATATTTTTACACGATTATCTAAATGGAAGCTCACGATTCCAATTTGGCAACAAAGCAAAAGTCGCGCACTAGCATCACAACCACAACTGTAGACGGCGCTGACATGGCTTTGTCAGTTTGAAGCTGCCTGCAAAATGAAACGAACCAAATGTGTATCGTGGTCCCAGAGCTCTCTAAGAATAGACATCTGAATTTAAACCTAACACCAGTTTTCTCTGCTCTTCACACAGCACTCTCTGCTGAGGTTGTTAGATCGTTTAGGGATGTGAATAATTCAAGGAAAAAACATTTACATCCCCAGCAGCTTGAAAGAGCTAGTGGGCTCATATGCATATGTGTGTTTAACTTAAAAAAAAAAAAAAAAAAGATAATAAGAGAAAGCAGGGGGAGGTGGGGACTCAATGAAAAACTGTAGACTGTGTCCGTCAGTCTGTGTGTTTATGCATTTGTAAAAGCCCAAAGCTAATGCACATAAAGACCTATAAAGACACGGCTTATATAATGGTGATGGGAATTCACAATGACAGACGTAAAACTTCATAAAATGGCAGCGGACACAATGTCAGATGTTCTCCTTTTCAGTGTTAGGCAGTAATATAGTGGTCAGAGATGGTGAAAGAAAAAGTTGACAAGTTTTTGCGATGACGTTATGAGAAATGCTGGACACATCTCTCATTGCTCTGTGCTGTTTGAAACTGTAGGGTCTGTTTTGTGTGTGTGTGTGTGTGTGTACGTTTTTGTGATTTATGAGGACATAAATGTGTATTTGACATGGGTATTACACTGGTATTATGACGTAAGCGTGAAATATTAGGACATTTCATGAGTCCTCATATTTAAAATAGCTTTAAAAACATACTAAACAATGTTTTATTAAAAATGTAAAAATGCAGAATGTTCTCTGTGATGAGTAGGTTCAGGAGTAGGGTTAGTGTAGGAGGAGAGAACATAAAGTTACGTTCATTACGCCTATGAAATGTTCTCACTTTGATAGCAAAACAAACCTGTGTGTGTGTGTGTGTGTGTGTGTGTGTGAGTGTTACAAATATGGTACAGCCTTGAAGAGTATAATTTTTTGTTCATTTTTAGCAGTCCTTCAATGAAAGGAGATTCTTGACCTTCAGAAAATTGAGTTTGACCATTTTTGGAGGTCAAACTAAATATTGCAAGACCTGCTTCTTTCTATTTTCTATTCATTTAATGTTCAATTTTGCTACTCTTTTTAAACCTTCAGTTGTGTAAATTTGTCAATAGATATATGGGTGTATATACGTATGAACTGCCATTGAAAAGTTGGCATGGCGTCAGTAAGATTTTTTAAAGAAATATATTTTTATTTTTATTTTGTGACAGTAAAGACATGAATCACAGTCTCAACATTGATAATTACATGAAAAGTTTCTTGAGCATCAGATCAGCATATTAGAATGATTTCTGAAGGATCATGCAACACTGAAGACTGGAGTAATGATGCTGAAAATTCAGCAATAAATTACATTTTAAAATATATTCAAACAGCTATTTTAAATTTTAATAATATTTCACAATATTACTGATTCTATTGTATCAAATTAATGCAGCCTTGTTGAGCATATAATATTTCTTTCAAAAGTTATTTATTCAGTCTTTTTTTTTTTCAAACTATTTTCTGTTCATCGTTGCAAAAGCTCCCAAAATGTGCCAAAAATCACCTGAGCTGTGAATGTCATGTGACTTACTACTTTGGAGCCAAAAAATGATGTCATACTTCTTGGCTTATGTTGCCACATGAACACGCACAGTCTGAAACCCTTCATGGAGACCTCTGTGAATTTTCACACAATTGACCCTTTGCCTGCAGTTTGATTGACAGGAGATCTGACCAATCATAATCCCGAATCCGCCATTTTGACCGACAAAGCAGTCAGGTGAGCTAGTAGATTAAAGATGGTGAACTTGAAAAATTGTGTGTACTCACGTCTTTCCGCGCTTGAAACAACATTCCTTCTGATGTTCATTCATGTTTATTTGATGCTATAAATGATGTTTATAGTCATGTGAGATGATCGGCTCACGAGCCGCTTGAAGGAGCTACAGCGATCTGTCACGACACATTAAAGAGACACTATACGCTATTTATTGTTTGAACTTCTATAAAAAATTACATTATTTTAAATATGAATATGATTTATATTAAAAAGTAACCTGCTCTGTCTTGTCTGTCTACACGTTGTCAGTGTCCTCTTTGCTCCACGATGTATTTTTCACTCGTGAGAACATGATGTGTGGCATGAGAGTGCATGGCTTATCGGACATAGCAACCGTAACTAAAGAGGGCGGGTCAATTCCCTCCAGAAAAAAAAGAAAAAAGATAAAAATGTACTGAAAACAATATCACGAGATCTTCAATGAACATGAATTCAAAAACTGTCAACGTATTAAGGGGCATTCCGACATTTGATGTGTTTAAAAGTAGCATGTCTTAAAATTTATGTTGCGTAATGGTTCATTTTCTACCGTCTTTTCATAAAATGTCATTTTCATATGTGTGTGAGAGCGGAAGAGAAGCAGCAAAAATAGCTCTCACTGCCTCAATTCAGCCTAGAACACATTCAGCATGACACGGTCCTTGTAGTATCAGTTGTTAGTGAGGAATCGAGCGCAGACAGGATATCCTACGAGTCGCAATGCAAAACTGTAGGTAAACATGTTGCATGACATAGCTACATTTAGCATTTTGTAGCAATTGTCAATTATCAGATGTGCTATTCTTTATCATGACCGCCCGGATTCCTAGACCCCCCCCCCCCCCATCTTTCTTTTCTTTTCTATAATGACTCGATCACTCATTAAATCAGATATTTGATCATTATGTCAAATATCAACGTGATCCAAATGATGATTACTAGAATGTGTGGATTGTGTTTTCATGGTACACATGTGACATTCAGTTTATCAGGCTGAAGCATATGACAGGAGCTCTATAATGAGTGGAGGCCAGGGCTGTGGAGGCCTTCAGGAAAAATGATATATGTGCCTTCAAAGTCTCAAATCTATGTGACCAGACTGGGATCCCACACTGCCGAATGGCTGCTGCTGTATCTAATCACATCCTGTGGGACAGCATAGACAGAAGAAAAGAGTAAGTGTGTGTATGCCTGTGTGTAAAAAAGATAGAGAGAGGAAGAGAGAAGTGTTTTTTAGTATGTGTGTGTGTGGGTGGGTGGGTGTGTTTGTGTGTCTTCGAGATTCTCTCAAAATGGCTGTGGCAGCAGCTCACTCTTGCTTGGCACGATTCAGTATCGGTAACCATTTTTAATTTCCCATTAGACCCTTTGCGGAGATCGATTTGCGCTCTCTACGTAACTCATTAATTAGCTGTGATGCATTTGTGACTATGAGGAAAGGCCAAATGGTGGTTTGCACAAATGTATGTATGTATATTCACAGCAGAACAGATGGACACATGAAAAAAAAAAAAAAAGTCATTCAAGTGTGAGGGGGTGTTTGTACGGCAGTGGTGACCGGAACACTGAGACCGGAACACCTTGCATCATATTATGCGGTTTCAAGATTAAATCTATGCGAAGGAATCAGTGAAAAAAGTATAAATGACACCTTATTCACATTCTATATATATCTATATATAGATATATAGCCTAACTTTTTGCATGTCTCTGAGTAATATATTTGCATATTTGCATATCTGCATACACACCCTTGGCATTCTATAGTCATTAAAACGCCACCTGTCACATGACAACTAAAACAGTGGATCTAAACTTTGGGGCCCCAGGATAACTACAAATTGTTTATATTATATTATATTATATTAGTGGTAACACTTTATTTTAGGGTCCTTCAACTAGTTGCTTATTAGCATGCATATTACTAGAATACTGGCTACTTATTAGTACCTATTAAGCAAATATTAATGCCTTATTCTGCACGACCTTATTCTACATTCTTAATCCTACCCAAAACTTAACAACTACCTTATTGACTATTAATAAACAGTAAATTAGGCTTTTATTAAGGGAAAAGTCGTAGTTAATAGTTTATATGTGTTCCATATACTAAAATGTTTCCATAAATTGTGCACACTAAAAGCAAAAAAAGCTGCATGATACATCGCAGCCAATCAGAAACTGATGTTTTGTATACAGTTACCTGAGGCAGGACTTTGAACCAATGAGATTTCACTGTAGGCGGAGCTACGAAGCCGCACCACAGAAGCTGAAGGCAGTGTGTTAGTGGTGAAGGGATGACGTATTTTTGTAGGAATCACCTGGTTTGCTCGACCAAAACCCAATAGAACATTTCCATTGGCTTTTGGATTATTGCATAAAATAAGGTCAATGACTAACAAAAGCTTATGGTTCCTACATGCTTTATTCATCGTGATAATCTTCACAAATTAACACGACGTTTATGAATTTTGAAGTGTAAATACAGACAGCAGAAGTCAAAAGTAGGCTATAAACGAACTGCACGACGGTCGCATGACTGTCACCATAACTAAGCTTCCGACAACTTCTTCCCAGAAAGTTTGAGTTATAATAGTTTGCAAGAGTGTGATCATAAACACAACAAAGTTGTGAAAGCGGACTAGTAAAAGTAAAACAAAGGGTGTTAATGTATTTTATATCATAGAATAAAATGTGAGCTTGTGTTAACCACAGAGCTTATTTCAAGCATTTAACCAAAAATCCATTCAAAAAATCAACTGACTTCAGGACTGTGAAACCGGAAGTGCTCAAATACAAACTCATTTCTGGGTTTTGGCCAACAAGAATACTTCATTCCTGCACCAAAGGCTATTTTTAATAGCTCCACCATTTCTCAAACAAATAGCATAGTATATCTATTTATTTTTAATTCATTTGTTTTTTACACTTTTTTTACAGATAGCCTCTGCCCAAATTGAAACCGTGTAAGAAATTGTCCTCATCGGACTATTGGTTGTGGTAGAAATTGGAAATTGAAATTCTTTTCTAGAAGCTAGAAATTCAGGTTAATGTGGGAGAAAAAAATATGTCGTATCTGGTTAGGACACTGTTGAATTATGCATCGTGTTGAATTTTTTCTCGCTTTTAGCACTTTCTTGCTAATTTTGGTCCCTTCTTACACATATAGGACCCCTCACACAATTTAGTTTCTTCAGCCTGATCCTCAAAAACTAGCACAATCTCACCTGAAAGGAGGGTCGCAAGATGAGCTGCATGCATTACAAACCAGACCTCTTCAATGTGAGGCTCAACACCACTAACAATTATGTTGACTATTGACTTTTCTCTCCGAAGGTGTGATCAATTGCCGTGAAAGTAATGACATCGCTTGTTGTTGTGACCCGTTCAGTGAGCAGGCAATTTATTTTTGGTGACAGAGGACTCATGAGAGACGACAGGTCGTCAGAGGTTTGGCAGCGATCAGAGAACAGAGAAATCTCTCGGGCCGAGCGACGAGGCGCACCTATTAGACGCAATTACTTCTTCTGATTGACTTGCTGAAGTATGCTCTTCCAAAGCACAGCCATTAAACTCAAGACTATTCACATATCTGTATGAATGGGCAGTGTGGCGCTGTGCTATAAAAGCATTGCTTTTTTATTTGTAACTGGCATAGCCGAGTTCAAGAAACAAAATGCCTTGAAACACATATACAATAAACACCCCCCATATCTTTCTTTCTTCGGTTGAAAAGAAATGAAAGTTTTTGAAGAAACCTTTTTACTTTTTTTACTTTTTTTGTAAAGGCCGTTTGACTTGACTTTTTCCAATGTGATCGCGTAATGTGTGGCGCATCGCAGAGCATGGTTAAAAATACATGCATTTTATTTATTTAAGATGAATAATTAGACCCTTATTCCTCAGCTGGGATCGTGTAGAGCCCTTGAAACTGCAATTTGAGTCCACTATATGGAGAAAAATCCTGGACCGTTTACCTCAAAAACCTTAATTATTATTTTTTTTTTTGACTAAAGAAAGAAAGACATAAACATCTTGGATGCCATGGGGGTGAGTAAACTATCATGAAATTTTAATTCTGAAGTAAACTAATCATTTAACATGCTGATTTTGTGTGATTGAATATAGAAAAAATGCAGTCTAAAATATATGCACCCTAACTATTAGAGTACATACAGAAAAACAAAACAAAACAAAACCAAAAAATTTTCCCCAAGACTTCGATAACAAAAATGAGAACACAAAAGAGATAAAAGCGACTCGTGCGGCAACGCGGCCTTCATGTGTGACATGGAAAAGGTTGAGTGGGCAAAAAAGACACTTTTTTTATTTCATCAGGAGATTGTATTTCTCCGATAACCGGCTCGGAGTAAGCGGGATAATAGACTAGATTGATGAGCTCTTAGATACAGAGTTTCCTTGCTGAGAGCCGCTTTAAAATGAACTCTTTTCTCTCCTTTCCCCCTCTCACATCTGCGTCGGGCTGTGACACAGATGAATAGGCCAGTTGAGGACAGGGGAAAAAAGTCTCCCTTAGTTCTCATGCAGCTTCGGAGAACAGAAAACAATCCATCTCCGTTCCCACTCCCACCGTCCCCTTTGCTCAGACAACCACTTGATTCCTCCATTTTCTGTCTTTTTACACCTTTTCCCTGTTGCTCTTTGCACACTTGTGCAGTGGAAGTAACTTTCATAAATTTTTGATAGTGCAGTGATGTTACACTATACGGTATCACTGTCAATGTGAAGTACCTTTAGTTTAATGTGTATGGCTGCATATCAGTTTGCATACTTGATATACTTGGTAAGTATACTTCATAAGTGAAATCGAAGAATGATCTGGTTTGACATCATTTCAAACACAATAAGGCCAAAACAAAGTTCGTTTTGTTCATCAAAACAGCTTGCCAAAGCAAACTTTCCAGAAGTTCGCTTTGGCTGGTAAACACCCTCGAACTAGCATTGGTCCGTGGCCAGGGTTGGGGAGTAACGAAATACAAGTAACTTAGTTACGTACTTAAAATACAAAATTTGAGTAACTGTATTTCATTACAGTTACATTTTAAATGGGTGGTAATCAGATTACAGTTACATCTGAAAAGTGTTTTAGATTACCAAAGTGAGTACTTTGAATTTTAATGTCATTTAAACAGCAATTGGTGATTCTCTAACTCTGACAGTCTGAAAAAGCGGAGTTAAGTTTCATCAACATTTTAATACTTTTAAGAGGGATCATAAAAATTTTGTTATTTTTATTAGTACTGTCCTGAAAAGACAAAATAACTGAATTTATGAAAAAAAGAAAAAATGCCCAACAGTCAACTTAACTTAACTGTCCTGTCATGACCTGGATGATCCATGACTGTTTTCATGTTTTGTGATAGTTGTTTGTGAGTCATTTTATAATTCACTGGTCACTGCAACTTTTTCTCACAATTTTTTTTTTTTTTCCTCTCACAATTGTGAGTTTGCATTTCACAATTCTGGAGATATGGGAGATATGAACTTGCAATACTGACTTTTTCTCTTGCAATTGTGAATTTAGTATGTGAGTTTATATCTCATAATTCTGACTTTTCTCAATATTTTCACTTTATATCTCATATTTTTGACTTTATAACTCGCAATTGCAACTTTATATCACGCCATTTTGAGGGGAAAAAGTCAGAATTGTGAGATAAAAACTTGCAATGACCTTTTTTGTGTTTGTTCCACACTTGTTAGTATTCCAAAGTATTCTAAAGTATTTAGATTAAGTTACTAAACTTGAGTAATGTAACGAAATACGTAAAATTACTTTTTAAAGCATGTATTTTGTAATCTGTAGTGAAATACATTTTAAAAGTAACCCACCCAGCCCTGTCCGTGGCGATTACGTAATAGGTAGGTGTGATTTTAAGGACATTTTTGTTTTCTTTCCTACAGTATCATAAACACCAGTTTGATATTGTGTTGTCTTGATATCATTACTGAGTAACAATCTGTTAGTATTGTTTTTTTTTTTTACACCATAGCGTCTTCATTCATGCCGTGTTCTCGTCATCAGCTAAGCGACGCAGGAAAGAGTGAAGTCTCACCATACTGTGTTTTTATTTTAATTAGATATCAGGAAGGCACAATATGCGAAAAGGAAGAGTACGAAAGATGGGGGCTGGCGTTCAGAAAGTGAAGAGAGGTGAAAAAAAGGAGGTTTTGTTAATTCCATAGCTGTCTGCTTACATTTTTATCCTCATTACTCTGTGTGAGAATACGTGCGCGCACACCCTGTTGTGTTCACGAGCTGACAGGGAATGTTTCGGGTGAGAACGCAATGGTTTGTGTGGCACTGCAGAAATTGCAGATGCTGTGGTGGTGGGTGAGAGAACGAGAAAGTGAGTGAGAGGAAAGGAGAGCGCCACGCTCCTGGAATGCTAACAACACCTCGCCTCACCCTCCGAATGTTTCAAAACAAAAAAGAGGAGTATGCGGCACTTTGGAACGCTGGCAAAGGAATTGAAATGAATGGTTTGCCCCAGAGCTCTTAAGCTTGTGACCTTCAGTGTTCTGTCATGTACTTTTCACATGAGATGGGCTTTTGAATCCTAATATTTGAGAATAAAGTATTGCGCCTTCTGAATAGAAATTAGGATGGGGGGAAAATTCTCGCGCAGATGACTTATTAATTTTTTTAAGAGGTTGTCTGACCTTGTTGTACTCGTGAAAAGGCATTTCCGAAAACTGGGATCCGAATTTGATTTAGGCCTGTTGATATATACACTACCGCTCAAAAGTTTGGGCTCAGTAAGATTTTTAATGTTTTTGAGATCTCTTATGCTCACCAAAACTGCGTTTATTTAATAAATAATATAGTAAAAGCCGTAATATTGTGAAATATTATTACAATTTAAAACGAGCTGTTTCCATTGTCATACATTTCAGAATAAAATGTATTCCTGATGCAAAGCTGAATTTTCAGCATCATTACTTCAGTCTTCAGTGTCACGTGATCCTTCGGAAATCATTATATGATTTGTTCCGCAAGAAACTTTTCTTATAATTATCAATGTTGAAAAGAGTTGTGCTGCTTGAATATATATATATATATATATTTCAGTCGTGACAGTTTTTGGTACATGATAATATGGTATTTGATAATATATATTATGGAAACCTTGATACATTATTTTCATGATTCTTTTCATGAATATTATTTATTTGACTGTCACGATTGATCACTTTTAATGCATCCTAAAGTTTTAATTTCTTTAAAAAGAATCTTACTGACCCAGACTTTTGAATGGTAGTGTACATGTCTTCAGAAGACTTTGAATATAGCACAGAATCAACTTTTATTGTGCTTCATTTTGAAGCTTGATAGACTTTTATTATATATGTATATAAGAGGGACCATTGCATTCTTCAACCTTCAAAACAAGAATAAAAGTCATATGGGTTTGGACCAAAATGAGGGTGAGTGAAGGATCGCATAACTTCATTTCTTGATGAGCTCATCACCTTGACCACCTGACCTGCCCACACAAGAGCAGTACCAGCTCAGGATGCCACTCGTTCCACCTGCCAGGGATGGCCCAATCTACAGGTCTTGGAGCTGTCAATGCAGGAACGCACAGTAAAGTCACAGAAAGCATCTACCTCCCGAAGAACTGTCGATACATCACGCACACATGCCCAGACGCACCCTGCCCGAGGGGATGGCCACAGCGCCGGACCCAGCTGTCACCTCTCCACCATTAATCCACTGCTCTGGCCGACAAAATCCATCTCCCTCTAGCAGGGGTTTGACAGAGGGTAAAAGCGCCGCTGAGATAGCCGGGTTCGGATCAATCGCTTCGATCCCAGCTCCTATGCCAAGACCCATTCATCAGCCTCTGGTTGTTATTGTTTGTTTCTTGCTTTCCTCAACAACCCGTCTCTCGAGTTTTAGAAGCAGCAGGTTCAGGGTTTGGAGCAGGGATGTGAAAAACTGTGGCATGAAGTCAAGAACTCAAGCCCTTGAGCTTTCACTTCCTTAGCTGTCTTTTAAAGGATGTTTGAGAGATAAGAGAGAGGGGAATTATTAGAGTTGTGTATAACGCTCGACAGGTGTGGGTTTGTCATTGGCCCACGCTGATGTCTGGAGAGCAGTGTGGCGCAAATCTGTGTCTTTGTTGCAATCTCAGGGGCCTTTACGCGACACCATTTTTAACTAAAAACCCCAAACTTTTTTTAACGTTCGTTTACCCGATAATGGTGTTTTTGGGGCCTGAAAATGAAAACTTTTGAAAACAGGTTTGAAATGCAAATTTTTGAAAACGGTACCATTCGCATCTCTGTATAGACTACAAAAACATTAATTTTGTGAAAATGGTGGTGTCATGTGCATATTACGTGTTCAGTCTATAGGTGCGTCGTGTTTCTTTACAAAGTGACATCACCTACTGGCCTGTCATGAATGGGAGTCATTTTGACAATGGTGTCATTTGTATAACATAATAGAATTTAGTATTTAAACAGCATAATGAGACGTACATACAAGTGGTTAAAATTAAATGATGATCATATTTTACACTGTATTTACTGATATATTTGATAAAATGAACAGTAAAACACTAATATTCTGAAATGTTTCATATAAAACAACCATTTTTTTTTTAGAAATATATTCATATTGTAATTTATTCATGTAATTGCAAAGCTGAATGAAAGCTGATTTCTAATTTATATTTTGTTTAATTTCCATTTGTTTTATTATATTTAATTATGTTATATCACACTATAGTGTGATATTCTGAGACCACATTAAAAATTTGGGATTTCAAAATGTTTCATATATTTAAAAAATTATTCCTGTGATGCCAGTGCTGAACTTTCACATGATCCTTCAGAAATCCTTCAGTGTCACATGATCCATCAGAAATCATTCTAATACGCTGATTTGCTGCTCAAGAAACTTTTCTTATTATCATTATCATTTATATTTTTTGTGGAAGCTGTGATGCATTTTTTCAAGATTTTTGCGATGAATGGAAAGTTCAAAGGAACATCTTTTCATTTGAAATATAAATAATTTGTAACATTATAAATGCCCAATTAAAAAAAAACAATCAGACCCCAAACAGTAGTGTGCGGGAATATCAGAAGTTGAAACTAATTCCAAGGGGAACTTTAGTAGAGAAAAAGATCAAAACCCCTCACGAATCTGTTAGTTTGATCTCACAGCTGAACCCTCACATCTACTGTATTCTGTCTGTCAGATGAAGTGTTTGGTTGAGTTTGTGTGGACTGTTGTGTGGGCTTCAACAGGATCATTCTTTGCTGTTTTCCTCTTCCTGATCTGAGCTCCTTGTGCTGCAGTCTTGGCAATTGGAAGCAGAGCTGATGAGAGCTGAAGTCTTGGCGGAAGTCTTTGGCAGCGGATTGTATGCTGGGGATCATCTGACGTGCCAATTCAGTGCTGAACAATGAACTAGCGTAGCCACTGTGAACAAGGTGAACATTACTTATGGTTAATGAGGAATTCAAAAACAACTGCTGCAAAACAAGTGATTTAGAGGCGTCTGTTTATAGTTTAGCTAATTTGAAAAACATCTTAAGTGCTTGAGAACGCCGTGTGAGGACCGATTCCTTCAAGGACATACTGTTGATGTCAATTGAAGATTTTACTTTAAAAAACTTTAAATGCATTAAATGCATGTATCATCAACAAACAATGAATACTATTTTGCAGCTTTTGTATATGTTAATATCTACTTATACTAATACATTTTAAGATTATCAATTTGTATAAATGAAGTTTAGTCAAAGGATCATGAACATGAGGGAATGAACGAGGCTAAAGGTAACAGTAAAATGTTGTGGCAAAGTATAATTGATAAAGAAAGACTCTAAGTCATGTAATAAATGTTTAGAGTTGGATTTTAAAGGAAGAACAATTGATAAGCTACATAAAATTGTGCATATATTTAACAATTATTTTGTTGACTCAGGTCAAAGTTTGACTGATAAATGTGGAATTTAATTTAGCTAATTCAGTAAAACTTGGATTTCATTTAACAACAGTTTCAGAGAATAAAATTCAGAATGTCATAAAACATAAAAAAAAAAAATTCTTATCCTAAAAATATAGATGGGTTTAGACTGTCTTTAAAACAAACAAACAAACAAAACAAAAAAATTTTTTTTTGGCACCAATCACCTCTATTTTTCCAAATTGCTGGAAAACTGGGTTAGTTTCCCCTGTTTTCAAGGCAGGTGATCAAATTATAAGATTTACAAATTGTAAGCAAATTGTAGACCAATTTCAATTTTGTCAGTATAGTTACTAAATAGTAGAAAAAGTAGTAACTGAGCTGTCACAGAGCCACCCACGTCACCACTACCAGCTCCGCCCACTCGTTCATCATCTCCTGAGTATCAATCACCGCCACCTGTTCCCCATCACCAAGAACTCTATATATACTCACCTCACCCTCACTTCAGTGTCTGGTCCCGTCGTAACATGACACTTCAGACTTCGCCTTTTCTCCTTACCTGTTCTCCTGTGGATTACTCCTGGCTCTCCATCATCATACCTCTCCCAGATCATCTTCTGTTGAACTGCTGGACGCTCTCACCATAACCTGCCACACACGGAAATACCCGTTAATCTACAAGCTAAGTCTTCAGTTTGATTCTCTGACTATTCAAATTTACCATACCTGTCCAGTTGTCCGTTTGTCTGCAAATAAAAGACTTTTATTTATACCTGATCCCTTGTCTGTGTCTGACATGAGAAAACTGCAAATTTTTAACATATACAAAATAATTTATTGTACCCTATGAAATTTGGGTTCCGTAAACAGCATTTGACAGAAACTGCTGTGTTATTTTATCGAGCAGGTGCGGTCAAAACTACACAAGGGTGGGGTTGTGGGTGCTGTGTTCCTTGATTTACAAAAGGCATTCAATATGCTAAATTATTATATTCTATTATCTAATTTTTTATATTTTAATTTTTCAGTGGAAACAATGAAATGTTTTGAGTCTTATCTAACATCAGTGAAAACAGAATGCTCCAAAGAGGTACCTCAGGGGTCTATACTAGGGCCCCTACTTTTTTAGTATTATTATTGGTAAAATTTTAGGGTTGATTAGTTAACATTAGTTAATGCATTAATTAACATGACCTAACAATCAACAATACAAAATAAGATATTTTTTAAGAATGACATTAGCCAAACAGTTGATGGGCCCCATTGACTTCCATAGTATGTGAAAAGAAAAGAAAAAAATTATATATATATATATATATATATATATATATATATATATATATATATATATATATATATATATATATATTATGGAAGTCAATCAACTGTTTGGTTCTTCAAAGTATATTTTTTTCATACATAAATGATGACAGAATTTGTATTTTTGGGTGAACTATCCCTTTAATGTTATTATTTTATTACCATTATTATATTTTACCATATACTGTTTTTACCTTATTATATTGACAGTCCTACACAAAATTCTACATAGGAACTATAGCTAAAAAATCTGATCCCACCAAACTATTTCTTTTAAAGTGTCAGAAGACATTTGCCTGCTATGTCTGTATGGGAATACAGAAAAAAGGGAATATTACAGATAAGAAAAGAAAATATAGAATATATATATAACCGAGACTAGATAAGAGGGATGATTAGTCTTTGATGTGAATTTGTGAGCTGGTGATGATAAGTGAACAATGACTGCTGGTCACATGGGCCAGAGGAAATACAGTGAGGCAGTATGGGATGCACAAGTTGGGAAGAACTTTCCTTTTCTCCCGTTCATTTATATGCTAAATGTGTTCCCCAGGGCTTCCGTCTTCCCTTTTTAATTTTGCTTATCTTTTTTTAATCAATTTTTCTTTTATCTCAAAAGTTATTTGAATGCTGCTATGTCTTATTCCTTTCTCAGCAAGAGTGCATAGGGTATCAATTATTCAATGTTGGCAGAGAGCAGCAAAATATGCTTTGCACCTAACATTAGTTGTGTAGAACGACTGAGGTGTTCTCATCTACGTCCACAACCTAGTGAGCTACATATAGTTCAGCCAAACATATAAAAAACAAATCGATCCTTTATTTAATCCAACCTGCTGTTATCTTTTTTTTCTGTTAGCATTGCTAAGCATTGCTTCTAGAAAGTTTATAATTAGCCTAGATAAGTAAACAGTCAAAAATGAAATGAAAATTAAATAAACAGTGCATGTTTTTCAGCTAACAGAATATCAAGTGTCTCTGTCTGCAAGTAAACATTCAGAAATCAAAAAAGTTATCGTAATAAAATTATTGGGATAATCATCATGGCATTACTATTAGATGTAATGCATTAAAACTGATTTGAAGCTGTATTCACAAACTGTAAAACACAACTGACCGTTTATGTTAACACTTTTGGCAAAACACATACGGCATACATATATATCGGTTTGCAAAACTCACATAATTCTATTAAAAATGGGTTACACTTTATTTTAAGGTGTCCTTGTTACAATGCAATACATTTAAGTACTGAATAAAATAATTAAGTACAAGCACATTATATTATAGAGTTTGCAATACGTTTTGGTTTAGGGTCAGTTATGCATTATTTGGTAAAACTTTATTTTACCGTGTCATTCTTACACATGTTACATGTAGTTACTGTAGAAATAACTAGAAATTATGCATAATTACATGCAATTAAACCTAAACCAAACCCTCACCCAAACCCTAACCCTATAGTAAGTACATGTAGTTTATTGTCATTTACTCAGTACTTAAATGTAAAATTACACTGTAGTACAGACACCTTAAAATAAAGTGTAACCCATTTTTTTTTTACTAGAGTAAGTACATGAAACTTGTATCAAGGACACTCTAAAAGTGTTCCCTGAAAATGTACTATTTATTTCATAAATATTTTACCTTTTTTTCCATAAACCATTGCTATTAGTCACCCTTTACATCTGACTGTCATTTAACCAATGAAAAGTATTAAAGAAAGCTTGTGCCTAAACCTCGTAACAGGTTCTTTACCTTATGGATTTACCTCATATTGTGAAATAGGCTAAATAAATAAATAAATAAATAAAATTATAACAAATATTTTCTCCCAGAAGGTAGCTTTGGAAGATTGTTTCCGCCACAGAATAAAAATAAATAATTTATTATCTCACAATTATGACTTTTTTTTTTGCAATTGCAAGTTTATATCTCACAATTGCAACTCTAAGGAAAAAAAAATTATTTCTCAGAATTGTGAGTTTATAGAATGCATATCAGTAGGATATTGGCTGTTTATATAAAGCACATATTAATGCCTTAGTCAAAAGTCGGAGTTAATAGTTAGTTAATACTGAGAATTGGACCCAAATCTAAAGTTTGACCTTGCGTATTATAAAGAGATAAACTTCCAATTTTGAGAAAAAGTTTTTATCTCACAATTCTGACTTAATAACACACAATTGCGAATTTATATCACACAATTCGGCAAATTTAAATCACACAATTCTGCGAGAATTGCAAAAAAGTCCGAATTGTGAGATAAAAAGTCAAAATTCACGGGTGGAAACAAGCTTCTGGTAGTTTACAGGTTTTGGAACTGAACTTCCCACCATCATGAAAACCTGGTAGTTTTGTGTGTGTTTGGGATTTCTAGGTCTGAAAAAGTCTTAGAATATTTTAAAGCACCTCTGGGTTATGCTCTGCTCTAAAATATTTAATTCCTCTTTGTGAAAGTCTGAAAAAATGATTTTTAAAAACCTTAAACAAAACCAGCTATTAAAGACATGTAAATTCATAGTTGAAAAGCTGCGGGAACCTTGGTGCAAAGGAAGTTAAAGAGAGCCAGCAATGGCGGCCTTCTTTCATTTATGTTTTACTCTGTCAAGAAAGACATTATCCCTTTGAAGTCTCCTCCACAATTAGTCTCGTATTATGAGACTTTATTGGTTCTTTTCTCCGTTTGTTTGAAGAAGGTTTGCGGAGGTCTAATCACTCTTAATGACAGTACACAGGGGGCTAATACCGCAGGCCTCAGGGACATGCAGTCTTCTCTAGAAAGCTTTCATCAGTCTATAGGCTATATCTCCTATTTTGTTCTCTCGCTTTCTCTCTCTCTGGACATCTCCCCAATCAACATTATTTATTTAGCTTAATTCATTTCATTTATTTATCATAACATATGCTCACCCCTGCAGCGACAGAATCCGTTTCATTAATGATCCTGTCTTTCCTGTTTTTGCCTGTCTCTCAAAGCCTCCTCGCACACACACCCGGGTTCATATACTGTACATTACATCTGAACTGTGAAATTAGATTACAGTACTAAGTACTAATTACTCTCTCCAAAAAGTATTGGATCACTTATTACTAATTACATTCTAAATCCCATATCAAGCTCGACCAGTTGAACGATAAAAGGATAGACATGAAACTGCTCATTTAATTCTTTCAAATAAATAATATAAAATTGCATACATTTCTTTTAGCTGTATTTAAAGAAAGGTTACATTTTATCATTAGATGTTGAATTTTGATGTTAACTTGTTTGATATAGAATTCTTCCATAGTCTATACAGTATTTAATGCAATTACATTAGAAGTAACTGTATTAAACTACAGAAAAATTCAAATTAATTCCTTACTTTACTTTTTCAACGCAAAAGTAACTCAATTAAACAGTAATTCATTACTTAGCAATGCATTACACCCAACACTGGTTGCAAGGGGTTCTAAATGGTTGTTACTAGGGTGTTCTAACTGGTTACTAGGGTTTCCTGAGTGGCTGCTATGGCTATGTTGTTGTAAATGATTGCTGGGTAGGGTGTTATAAGTGGTTATAGTGTTATAAGTGGCTGCTAAGGTGTTGCTAAGCTGTTCCAAATAGTTCTAAATGTTTAAGTGATTGATAGGGTGTTGTTAGGGTGAGCTGAATGGTTGCTAGGGTGTTGCTAACTTGTTCTAAATGGCTACTAGGGTGTTCTAAGTAGTTGTCAAGTTGCTGCTAGATTGTTCGAAATGGTTTCTAGGGTGTTAATAGGAAGTTCTGAGTGTTTGCTATGTTCTAAGTGATTGTATAGTTAACATTCTGTTGCAAGATTGTTTTTAATAGTTTAATATGGTTGCTTGGATGTTCGAAGTGATTGCTAGGGTGTTGTTACGGCGATCTGAGTGGTTACTAGGATGTTACTAGATTGTTCTACATGGTTTCTAGGGTGTTACTAGGATGTTCTGGGTGTTCGCTATGTTCTAAGTGATTGCTTGGATGTTCTGTGATGCTATGTGTTTGCTTACTGACCCCATCCATTTTTTTAGACATTGCTAGATTTTATAGATATGTATTGCTTCTATTCATCAATATAAGTATTTATTTTTTTACTCTTATTGTTGTATGCCAATTGAAAATCAGAAGTCTTATCTCTTGGAAATGTACTATCACTGCATTCCTCAATAAGCAGCAGAATCATTCAACTGTCCATACATGCTGATATAAAGAAAGAGTTCCGACAGACCAAGGCACCCAGAGTGACTTCCAGCCAGACAGGGTTTGAACCGCACGCTTCATTAGAGCTACACTGACGAACAGCTCTGTCTGTCAAAGCTTGGGGCAAGCTTATTAAAGTGAGAGAGTCCTGCAATGACAATCAGAATGAAGTGTATAAAAACTCTAATGACTCTGAAATGACAGCTGCACTTGTGCATAAGTTTCAATCGGGTGTTCTTAACAAGTGCGCTTGACTTCTTACAATAGAGGATCACAGCATGGCTCAAATTAAGAAGGCCTAGAGCTGGAAAAAAATAAATAAATGGAGATCTTGCTCCAATACAAGGATCCCACACACAAGCTTTTGTTATGCAGTGGTGGAAGGGATTCACTGACCCCAAAGCAGTTGCCTACAGCAGGAAGGAGACTAACACTTCCTCTGAGGTGAATACAGATCACACCATCATGAATCCAGGGCCTGTCTACAAAAACAGGCAACCTCACTCTCAATCTGCTTTTTTTTTTTTTTTTGTCGCTCTCTATGTCTCTCTGTCTGCAAATTTATTTCTAGCATTTCCATGAAAATGTCTTACAATCATTCTCCATCCATAGTGACAGCACGTTTTATTCTGAAGTTGTTCTGTGTTTTGGGGTCAAGTGGAACCACTTTGTACTGGCTTTATGCGTCCACACACAACTGGAAATAAACGGTATAGTTTTACATAACTGATATGTTCCATACAAAGTAGAGCTGCACGATTCTGGATAAATTAAGAATCACAGTTCTTCCAGAACAGACAACTGAACAAAATAACATGTAATTTACTTGAGGTACTGACAAAATGTTAATTGCTGCAGTCTATTTAAAATGTTTGAAAAAGAAATCGGGGTAGCACTTTACTTGATACATAAAACGGACATGACACCTTCATAATCGTGACATAAAATATGTCGTGTATATGAAGGAGGGTTTATGACAACTGACATGAAGTGTCATTCGCTCAATTATGTCATTTTTAATGCATTTTTTTTAATGACAACTTGACATAAACCAATACATCATAACCTGTCATACATGTGTCATAAACAATTGATTATAAAACTTAAGAAACTACTTTTGGGTTTTTTAACATTACATTAAACTGTCATGTAGTTGGTTTTGACACTGGCTGTCATGAGACCATTATAACTGTGTCATGAATCATTTTCTGACCACTTTTTTTTTTTTTCATCGGTTCAAATGGAATATGTCATTAAAATGCCATTAAGTGTTAATACTCTTTCAAATTATTTTATAACAGTAAGTCATGAATATTTTTCATTTCATAATTTCTTTTTTAAATACCACTGTAGTTTCGGTCAAGAAAAAGATTCATGACGCTGTTATTTGTCTTGGTAATGTCAAGTTGTCATAACAAAGACATCTTTGCATTAAAAATGACATAAGTGAGCGAATGACACTTCATGTCAGTTGTCATAAACTTGCATAAACCCTCCTTCATATTGATGACATGTGTCATGTCACGATTATGAAGGTGTCATGTCTGGCTTATGCACACCCCTTCAAGTAGTGTTACCGAAATCGGTTTAAATGAATGATTCAATGACTCTCTTATAAATACTTGACTTGTTTCTTTTACTGGATGAATCAGCGCTTTTGAACGAATCTCTTGACTGAACCCGGTAACGATGTAATTTATACAATCTTTATATTTGATGTGCCAATTTACCTTCAAAAGGGGATTTGCTAAATTTTGATCGCTACTGTAGACATCAGAGTTTATATCCGAACTATAAACTCCTATGATAATTTGAACATCTGTAACAAAAATAATGATACTGTTTGGTTGAAAAGTGTGTTTGTGAAGCTGTTTCATACCTATACATGACAACCGCTTTCTCTGGTTCAGGGATATTGTGAACACGGATTTGAATGTCCTCTGTGATCGTACTTGTCAAAGGTTTCGCTGTTTATTAGGAATGAGATCACATGGATGTTTGAATCGAAATCACAATCTTTTAACAGTTAATCATGTTCTAATACAAGGGGAAACTTTAAGATTAAATGGAATTCTAAGAGATGAAAATGAATCAAGTGATAAATACTAGTTCTGTTTTGTCAGGCAGTACTTGCTTTCAACTTGTCATTCAGTTCAGATGGAAACATTGATGTTATCAGTGATGTAATTTTGGGCAATTTAGCCGTTCCATCTATTTCTTCTCTGTATTTTGCCCTCACTTTGATGGGTTGTTTTTCTTTTTCTTGATTCTCACATTTAGAAAGTTTAAATAAGCAGGCTAGCCTGAAGGCTAGGTATTTAAATTTCTGTGTCAAGGCAAAGATTCACAAATATTATACTTAAAGAAAGAGAAAGAAAGATAGATAAATAGATAGATAGATAGATAGATAGAAAGAAAGAAAGAAAGAAAGAAAGAAAGAAAGAAAGAAAGAAAGAAAAAGAAAAAATTATTTTATTCAGCAAGGATGCATTAAATTAATCAAGTGTCACATTAAAGTCACAAAGATTTTTATTTGAAAAATTTTCTTTTCATTAAAGAAATCCTGTAAAAGAACGTATCACTGATTTCACAAAACGCAGCACAATGTTTCAACAAAACGTTTCTTGAGCAGCAAATCAGCAAATGATTTCTGAAAGATCATGTGACACTGAAAATTCACAGTAATATATTAGATTTTAAAATATACAATATTAATAAAAACAATATTTTACAATATAACTGTTTTTAATGTATTTTGGATAAAAAGTGCAGTCATGGTGAGCATAGGAGATTATTATATTATATTACATTAAAGGTAAATAAGGTTGCTTTTTTGATTTTATGTTGACTTTACTTTTTGGACCAATACATATTTGACAGTCACCAGTAATGACAGGGAAACATGTTTTGTTCTAAATTCTCTGCTTCACATCAAAGGAAAACAGTTGACCTACAGCAACTAGGACAAATATATTTCATGGCAAATGAAACCATAATTTCATCAGAATGCTGTGACCCATACTCTAGTATCTCCCTTTGTATATTCTTTGTACTGTGAGTAGAATACTTTATTGAAAGTGTGTGTGTGGTTCTGGTGAATCCTTATGTGGACAAAATGTCCCCACAAATGTCCTTGTTTGGACATTTTTTGGTCCTCCATAAGTAAAACAGCTAATAGATCTAACTAAGTGATGTTTTTGAAAAACCATAAAATGCAGAAAGTTTTCTGTGATGGTTAGGGTTAGAGGATAGAAAACACAGTTTGTTTAGTATAAAAATCAAGTCTCTATGGAATGTCCTTATAAAACATGAGACCCAAAATGTGTGTGTGTGCGTTTTTGTGACATATCAGGACACAAATGTGTATAATGACATGGGTATGACACTGGTACAGTATAAAAACCATTACGCCTATGGAATGACCTCACTTTGATAGCAAAACGAACATGTGTGTGTGTGTGTGTGTGTGTGTGTGTGTGTGTGTGTGTGTGTGTGTGTGAGTGATGCATATAGCCAGTAGAAAGTGGTTCCACTTGACCCCAAACACAGAACAACTTCAAAATAAAACATGCTGTCACTATGGATGGAGAATGATTGTTAACACATTTTCATGAAAATGATAGAAACAAATATCCAGACATAGACAGAGACATAGAGAGCGACACAAAAGCAGGTGCACTTTATGAATTATGCATTTTGCTGGTAGAGTGCCAACCTCCTTGAAATTCAAAAATAGGGTGAAAAAATGTGTGATTTTGGTAAGTGCTTTTGGTTTTTAATTATCCAATACTAACTTGATTTAATCATGTTCAATATTTGAACCTGGACATCATATAAAGTGCCACCCAAAAACTTACAAACTTTTATATTAAATATAAAAACTTTTAAATATTAAACCAAAAGACATTTGTTTTTGAGTAAGACACCACAAGTACATTTGCAAGCAAAATACTTGTTGTAAACGATAAAATTTTATATTAAATTGAATAAGATTTGCATTGCAGTCCAGCAAAAAGAAGCTCCAAGTAAGGTAGAGTTTGATACTTCAACTTTATTCAGCTGTCGGTTAGTACAAAAAATGGCTTAGGTGTAAGAAAAAAGTCTTGTTTTGTTTCTCTATGAATGAAATTCACACATGTTGAAACATCCGAAACCCCCGCACACACAGACACACATGCTTGCTGGCACAGTTTGCAGCCAGACTGATCTTTCTGTGACACAGGGAAAGGTCTCATGCAAATCTGCATGCCTCGGGCCCTCGGCTCTCTGGCTCTCCAGTCAGTGTCACTGCTATTGAGACGTCCCTCCGCACTGAGCAGTCATAACACTCCACATAAATGTCAAGAGGGAACCTTTGAGCTGGGGCTGTATATAACAGCAGATAAATCGTTAGAGTGGTAGATGTTATATAGATGTGACAAAAGCATTATTGCGCAGTCCCTGGATCTATCTATAATTCATCTGAGGAGAAAGTGACTGTCAGTGTGTTTGTGTGTGTGTGAGAGAGAGAGAGACAGAGAGGGAGAGAAGTAGAGTGTGTAAATGACAGGTGTCATTTCGGAAATATATTTCCCCTTGTCTCACTGCAAGTGATGTGTCTACATTACCTGAGTGAAAATATAGATCCTAGCAGTGTTACTGTGCACCTGTTGGCTTGTGGGTCATTCTCAGGTAAAAAGTTCATTTTTTTGGTTACACTTTATTTTACAGTGTCATTTTTACATATGTTACATATATTTACCATAGTAATAACTAGAAATTATGCATAATTATATGCAATTAACCCTAAACCAAACCCTCATCCTAACCCTAACCCTACAGTAACTACATGTTTTTAATTGTTATTACTCAGTACTTAAATGTTAATTACACTGTAATACAGACACCTTAAAATAAAGTGTAACCGTACTTTTGTTCACAGAGCTCAAAAGAGTTGTTTATTTATCAGCATTTGCACTTGTAATGGCCAATAGTTTCTGTTTCTGTTATGAACCAGTATAGACTTTTTGCATGGCACAAAATATTTTAAGAAATGTCATGGGTTATTCATGGATTCATTTATGAATAATCAATTTTTAAGTGTAATTATACATTTAAGTACAGTGAAGGGATAATTAAATACATGTATTTACTATAGGGTTAGGATTAGGCAGTATGTCAGGCAGTATACATTTGTTATTACAGTATGTAATGTGTAACAACACTGTAAAAGAAAGGGTTACAGTTCATTTGTTTCAATTATACTGTGTAATTTATTAAATGACACACCAAATTATACTTATACTACCAAACTTTATTTATAATTATAATTAGGATGTTTAAATTGTAAGTAAATGTGAATTCCAAACTTATATAGAAATAATGTGGAGATTTCGGCTATGATTTGTAACAGTAGATTGCTGTTGTTTCTGTGATGCAAAGTGTAATTAACTGAATTGGTCATTGAGAAGCTCATTTTTCATACATATAATATATGTAACACTAATTGGAATACTGGAGAGGCCTATTAAAGTCACCAAATTGACAATTCAGTGACATCTCTTCTCTGATGACGTGTTTACTGGCGCGAGAGCGGGACAATCTGTCTTGCACAATAGCAAACCATTCAACAATCCAAACATTTCCCGAAGAACAAAATAAAGTACCGCCTCACATTTTTTCTTGTCATCACAATAGACTAACCATTTCATGCTGACTTTATTGTATGGTTATGGTTCTGGTTCTTTGGTCCTGAGGTGGTAAAATGTGTGTGTTTTTTTTTTTAAGTTCAGCAGTAACTCATTCAAATTAAATGATTTCAAGAAAACCCCTGAATTTCTCGAGCAAAAATGGCGCTGTTTCCTCAAATTGGCCCACATAAAGATGTGCTGTGCATCTATAATAAGGCTTCAAGCAAACAGAATAATTTCTGAAAAGTGAGCTTAAGGCCTTGGATTCTCCACCACAAACACGCTGTGTCAGGAACATATGCTGCATTGTAGTTTTATTTTTGTTCATCAATTTGTTTAATAGGGACCGTGACCAATTTGGGAGTTGCACCGGAGTTATGCAGATAGCTAATTTACATGTGTATTCCCCAGACAGGAAACACATTAAAATACATCACAACAGAGAACAATGAAGAGCAAACAGCTCATTCCAGATCACAGCAGAGAAAGCAGATCTAAAACTCAATGTAATGCAAGTAAAGAAGGAAAGAGGAAGTACAGTATATTTATTCATGATGATGTTAAAAGATGACTTATTCACTTTTGACTGGACAGTAGATGCTGTTTGACCAGTGGGGGTCATTGAGAGTATTGTCTTAAACTGCACTACAGGGAGTGCAGAATTATTAGGCAAGTTGTATTTTTGAGGATTAATTTTATTATTGAACAACAACCATGTTCTCAATGAACACAAAAAACTCATTAATATCAAAGCTGAATAATTTTGGAAGTTTTAGTTTTTAGTTTTTAGTTTTAGCTATTTTAGGGGGATATCTGTGTGTGCAGGTGACTATTACTGTGCATAATTATTAGGCACCTTAACAAAAAACAAATTTATACCCATTTCAATTATTTATTTTTACCAGTGAAACCAATATAACATCTCAACATTCACAAATATACATTTCTGACATTCAAAAACCAAACAAAAACAAATCAGTGACCAATATAGCCACCTTTCTTTGCAAGGACACTCAAAAGCCTGCCATCCATGGATTCTGTCAGTGTTTTGATCTGTTCACCATCAACATTGCGTGCAGCAGCAACCACAGCCTCCCAGACACTGTTCAGAGAGGTGTACTGTTTTCCCTCCTTGTAAATCGCACATTTGATGATGGACCACAGGTTCTCAATGGGGTTCAGATCAGGTGAACAAGGAGGCCATATCATTAGATTTTCTTCTTTTATACCTTTTCTTGCCAGCCACTGGGACGCGTGTGATGGAGCATTGTCCTGCATGAAAATCATGTTTTTCTTGAAGGATGTAGATTTCTTCCTGTACCACTGCTTGAAGAAGGTGTCTTCCAGCAACTGGCAGTAGGACTGGGAGCTGAGCTTGACTCCATCCTCAACCCGAAAAGGCCCCACAAGCTCATCTTTGATGATACCAGCCCAAACCAGTACTCCACCTCCACCTTGCTGGCGTCTGAGTCGGACTGGAGCTCTCTGCCCTTTACCAATCCAGCCACGGGCCCATCCATCTGGCCCATCCATCTGGCCCATCAAGACTCACTCTCATTCCATCAGTCCATAAAACCTTAGAAAAATCAGTCTTGAGATATTTCTTGGCCCAGTCTTGACGTTTCAGCGTGTGTGTCTTGTTCAGTGGTGGTCGACTTTCTGCCTTTCTTACCTTGGCCATGTCTCTGAGTATTGCACACCTTGTGCTTTTGGGCACTCCAGTGATGTTGCAGCTCTGAAATATGGCCAAACTGGTGGCAAGTGGCATCTTGGCAGCTGCACGCTTGACTTTTCTCAGTTCATGGGCAGTTATTTTGCGCCTTGGTTTTTCCACACGCTTCTTGCGACCCTGATGACTATTTTGAATGAAACGCTTGATCGTTCAATGATCACGCTTCAGAAGCTTGGCTTTTTTAAGACTTCTACATCCCTCTGCAATATATCTCACTATTTTTGACTTTTCTGAGCCTGTCAAGTCCTTCTTTTGACCCATTTTGCCAAAGGAAAGGAAGTTGCCTAATAATTATGCACACCTGATATAGGGTATTGATGTCATTAGACCACACCCCTTCTCATTACAGAGATGCACATCACCTAATATGCTTAATTGGTAGTAGGCTTTCCAGCCTATACAGCTTGGAGTAAGACAACATGCATAACGAGGATGATGTGGTCAAAATACTCATTTGCCTAATAATTCTGCACTCCCTGTAATGACTACTTAATGTGTTTTGCTGAATTCGGAACTGCATACCAGCATACTATTCCTGACATAGAAAGATATGATCAAAATAGTAAGAGTAGTATGTATCCGAAATCAGTGTATGATTTTTTTTTTTTTTAACACTCTCAGAAGTAAAGGTTTCAAAAACAGGTTTTCATAGTGATGCCATAGAAGAACCATTTTTGGTTTCCCAAAGAACCTTTCAGTGAACAGTTTTTTTGTGTGAGAAGAATTTTTTATTAATCTAAAGAACCCTTTTCCATTTTAAAGAACAGTTTGTGTGATGGAAAGGTTCAATGAATGTTAAAGGTTCTTCATGGAACTGTAAATCCCAATAATAACCTTTAATTTTAAGAGAGTATCATTATGCGTTTTTAAAATGAGTCTTCCTTCCTTCCTTCCTTCCTTCCTTCCTTCCTTCCTTCTGGACATCTTTGAATTTGTTGTTAATTATGATACTTTTTTTTTTTTTTGGATGAAATATCCCTTTAATGCTCCAAGTTGCTATGTTGCTGGGCAGTGATGATAAACCACTTAGTTAGTTAGCAGAGAAATTGTTTATCCCGGTAATTGTTAATAATACAATCTTTATTGAACTGTCTTTGCCATTGTTTCAAAAAGCAATAAACCACTCCAGTCGGTTTAGGCCACTCGAGAGTTTTAGTAACATCCCTTATTAAATTCTGTAATTGGTGTAATGAGTTTTCTTTTTTCACATTTCAATATGATGCATCTTTTTACATCTCTAGCTAGTATCTAATGAATAACATGAAGATCTAACAGTGACTTTAACTTTCTATCCATATTTAATGAAAGCCCAGTATGATATTTATTTAAGATCAATAACCCTTTCAAATGAATTTGTCAGTCAATCTGGCTACCCAGCTGTCAAACATATGGAGCTCTGAGTATGATAAACCATAAATGCTCTATTATGAGCTTTATGAGATGAAAAAGAAACTGATGCAAGATCCCTGCGATGTGTGAATGTATCGATAAATCATCATGTTTGGTCAAATCAGGGGTCGCACGTGTCGCACACCAATTTACAGTGAAAACTGCGGCGGCAAATGCAAAACAAGTCCTAAAGAGGTTGCTGTGAACTTTCACATAATAGTATGGCTCCTGTCTCCCGTCTCTGCCCCTCTCCACAGATGTTGTGATAACGCTGTTGTTGTGTTCTAAGCCTTAGGACTGCCAGGGTCCCCTGAGACACGTTGGTGCCGTACATTTGAATGAGATAAAGAAAAGAGCCTCCAGGGCTTTCAATTCAAAGGTTTCTCTTTCCCAACAAATTTGTTTCAGCTTGGCATGTAGCACTGTGTGGTGTCCATGCACAAAATAAGATTAATCTGTGTAATCGTATGCTTGTCGAATAAAGTACATATAATAATAAAAGTGAGGATTGGAAAATAATAATTGCATTGGAAAGGTTGAGGTCATGTGATTGCACCATTTATCTGGAGCATGGTAAAAGTTAATATGGGGGCCGTCAATCGATAAAAAATTTCAAAAAACAAATTACTTGATATGTCGACTGATTAATCTAGTTAATCAGCATTAATATTGGTATTTGCTGAGGCAAGACATTAGAGGGCCTACATTTAGCAACCTTTGGAAAAACCTAGATTTTTGCAAATCTCCAAAAACATACCTGCACTCCTTAAAACAAAGGTTCTTCGTTGGCATTAACGGTTCATTAACTTTCAACATCCATGGAACCTTTCCGTTCCACACAATCTTCTTTATAGTGGAAAAGGGTTCTTTAGATTGGTAAAATGTTCTTTACACTAAGAACTGATCACTGAGAGGTTCTTTAACGAGACAAAAATGGTTCTTCTAGGCTGTATGGCTAGGCTATATATACAATTCGCTGAAGCTCCAGACTGAAATGAATACTAGTAGCAGTAAAACACCATCAACTTTTATGCATTTTTCTCACAAATTATGATGACGGGGCAATTTTTTGCATTAAAGATCTTGTAGAAGCGAGCTATGGTTGGTTCTGCAAACTGTTTTTATCTGATTCCAGCTTTCGTTAACATAATCAGTTAAGCTTCCACTAAAGTTTATTCATGTAGGTGCTCATTTTATTCAAACGTGATAGAGCATTGGCGCTCTCTGATACGTACAACACCCAACCTAATAAAACATTGCCACATTCTCCTGTTTTGGGGCAAATTGAACGCACTTTTAGTGACACTCATTGGACCCTTCACTTTGAAAGTGATGCGAAACGTGCAAGAATCAATGTAATATCGTTTTTTTGCAAAAATGTTGCCATTTTTACTATGAGTCTGGGTTGACATCTAGGTGATACTTCAAGCTTGAATTACTCCAGTTGTAGGAAAATTCCTTACTTCAAGAAAGTTTTATTGACATTCCTGGTTAACATTAATGGTAATTATGCTAATTTTAATAATGCTCTGTTAATTAAAGATAAAAACAGTTTAGATGTATTCTGCATTACGATTTGCCCTTGCTTAAACTGAATGAAGCTTTTTCTTTTAGTATGTAAGCTTAAATGAAGGATGATGGATGTAAACGAACAGCGTAATGTGTTAAGAAACTTACGTTAGGCAATCGAGAGCCCATCGCATTCGTATTAGTAAGAATCACGGAGGCATCCTGAAACATCTCAGTCCTCTCATGCATAATTTCTGCTGCTTTTCATGAAGTATGTTTTTTGTTTTGTTTATGTGTCTAAATATAGCTCTGTGAAATGATTGCATGATTGTATTCAGCCTTTGGCAACGAAGAACAATAAAGCTAGTCGCTAGTTTCACTTCTATTGAGTTTGTGGTTGTATCTGATGCCAGGACAATAACTTTATTATTTGATTATGGCGCATTATGCATTGTTCGTTTGAATAATCAGACGGTGTACAGCCCTTGACTGTTGTTTTATAAATTCGAAGCATTACAGATGGAGAATTATGAGGATATTAGCACTCTGCTAATGCTAACTGATCATTTATCTGTGCAGGAAGGTGCTAAAGGACTTGAAGGTATTTAAATGCTCTACATAAACAATAAGTGGTGTTGAAGTGGAACTTTTGGTGGTTTGTTTCATCACATAAACCACAGTTTTTACATTTAATTTTGACTGAATACAATTATGGTGCACTATTTTTGAAAAAAATGAAATTGTATTGAAAATGAAATTGCCTGTCTGCATCACATGTAGTTTTATCTTGTTTTATTATATTTTATTTTAAATTCAATACCATGTTCTGACTAACTATGTACTGTGTGCATAGAAGCAGTCTAGTGAACATCTTATGTTTTTAATAGACTAACAAATGATTGTGCTCTTGGCAAGTGAAGGTTTAGTGTGTTTTGCACATATGCTGTCATGGAGATTAATTACAGCTAACTGTGTAAACAGAAGTAAATGTAGTGCTGGCTAAAATAATTTATTTATTTCTTCGAGATATCATAGCTTAGATCTGCCTACTCCAGTGCATGTTTCAAGCCGCAGTTTGTCTCGAATATATGAAATGTGATAATTGCCATCATTTTTCAAATTCGCAGACAGAAATAATATAAGCAAAGGCATTTTGGTCCTTTGATTATGTTTCTGTGCCAGTGTTGATCATGTTCAGCTGAATGCAAAATAGCTACAAATAGTTTGTGCTGTGAGCTGATATGTTATGGTGGGGTTTCTGATTTCCCTAACATCACCAGTCTGATTTCAAAACTATTAGAAGTCCAAAATACATTTCAAGTGCATGAAATATGTTCACAATCAGGGCTTGACATTAACTTTTTTGCTCACCAGCCACTGTGGCTACTGGTTTTCCAAAGTTACTAGCCACCCAGCATTTTCACTCGCCCCAATTTTGACATCGATACCATGGGGAAAAATTGCCATATAGATATTTTTAATATTATCTCATAATGTGGCAGCAGGTATATTAGGCTGCTGTCACTTTAAGACCTGACGCACAGATCCATTATACTGTTACACAAACTGTTTATGTTAACTTAAAACATAACTGACTGTGTTGACGTGAATTCTCGTACATTTTGACATTATTTTGTGTGTATTTGACTGTTTATGTGCAATAAGCAGCAAAAAAGAACTTAATTTAATACTGAGAGGCAGCTTTGTGTGCACGCACTTTGGGTGGGTGTGAGGACAAAACTGCAGAATTGACTAAAATTAAGCACAATACACACAATCCCATGGCAAAATTCAATCATTTGAAATATGTATATGTTATTTGTAAAACTGAACCCACCAAAGTGGTTAGTAAGAGTGACTGCATTACACGCTACTGCTGAAATCCACCCGCATTTGGGAGTCAATGTCAAGCCCTGTTCACAATAATTGTTAACGAACAGATTTATATATTTTATGAAGAAAATGTGAGTGGTGTTTGCCTGTGCAAAATTCACTGTAGGGTGTTTTCCAGGATATTGCTGTAGTTGCTTCAGTAGCATGTTCTGAGTGGTTGTTGGGCTCTTAAAAAGGTGTTCCAGGTGGTTCCTTGGCAGTTACTTACTGCCCAAAGTAAAAACGCCTTTAAGATATTCAAATCTCTATTGCTCAGATAAATATATGGATTTTTTCCCCCAATGTTTTTATCATTTCTCAATCCAAAAGTCTCAAAAAGCAGCATGATATGAGAAATCGTTCATGTGTGTAGCACAAACAACTAACCCTGTGGTTATGATTTGAATTAAACCCCTTTGGCGTGGAATGAGTTACCCGCTAAAGTTTAATACTTAGGGTTAGGGGTTTGTTCAAATCCATAAATCTATATAGTTTGCCTTAGCATGCACCACTAGTATGTTTGGGTCAGGAATTGTTTGTCTGTTTGGCCGATAAAGTCACCCGTTTAAATTTGTTCATGAAAAGCACAGTGTGATGCTACATGAGTAATGCACAGATTGACTGGGAATGTTGATCAAGGTGGCATAAGGAGGAATGGAGAACAGGGTTGACAGAGACCCTGAAGTCTCCCAGGCAATCTGCTCAGCTGAGAAAGTGAGAGAGAGAGAGAGAGAGAGAGAGAGAGAGAGAGAACACACAGCTCATAAATCCATCATCCACCACAGTGAATGGAGTAAAATAAAGACAGAGTAGTGCAGATGTCCCTGGAGTGACACCAGCATGACTGATTTGGCATTCCAGGGTCTCTGACACACTCTTAGACTGAATAATTAGATATTGCCACATGTCTCTGCCAAACTCTAAAGAGTCTAAAGCGCGACGCACTGATGAATGCAAGCATTAGTGATTCAACAAAGTGAAATAATGTAACTCGCTTATAGCGGCATTATCATAATTACGACCATGATTAGGAAACCATAAAAGCATTCATAGTGATTTATGATGTGCTCACAAATACATTCAGTTCTCAATGGTTTGTATATGAAGAATGCAAAGCATTAGATATCCATATTCTATTGGGTAACTACAAGTGAACATAATGAAACAACACTGGCATACATCAAACAGCCAACTATATAATGTAGATAGATGTTAACCCAAAAGCTGAACTGTGTTTTGAAGACAAGGCTTGTCACATGTTTTAAATCCATAAAATGTATTATTTACAATATCTTTACATTAATTATAATAATACTGTGCACATACACATGCTTTTTAAAGAATGATACGCTGTCAAATGAATTTTGTATTTCAGAATTTGATTTAATTCTTTTAAAATGCACTGCAATGTGTTTATATTTAGTTTTCTATTTAAGTTCGGCTCCCTTTGTTTAAAAAAGTGTGTTAAATAGCTATATTTTCCCTCAATCATTAATGGTGAAAATGTTTGAAACCTTTTAAGCAAAGACTTTAACGTACAGATACAAATAAGTAAGCTTTAAAATTGTTTAAATGTTTTGAATAGATTTAATTGAGTTGTTTTACTGTTTAGAGTTCAATTAAATGCCTATAATAGGCTATTTAAGTTTGGTTCTCTTTCTGAAAACATGCCTTTTACAGTGTGACAACATGCCCCATATTGGGACGACAGGAAAGATCAGTGTTAAATTAACTGTCCCAAGCATTAACAGTTGAAATGTTCTGCACATTTTTAGGAAAGACTTTAACATATGTGCATATGAATACAATTTACTTTAACAAGTAAGCAAATGGTGAGAACTAGATATCATATTTTTGTCCTTTTTACCACTTATAGGCTTATAATTTAGTCTTATAATTTATGAGCATAGTGACTTATAAGACAGGAAACGACAAGGACACAAGAAGAAAATGAAAGATGATGCAAGATGGAGTCGAACCCACGTTGCCTGCATATATTAATGGCTCAACGAATCAGAGGGTCTGTGCGAACCGCAAGTCAAGAAACATCTCTCTGGTTCGGTTGAGTCTGGCTGATAAGCTGATGCATCTGTAGCTTGACAAAGGGTCTGGCCTCCTCTCTCAGGTGAGGTGAGTCCAGCTGGAGCTGACTGCATGATTACGCACCTGGCCATGTTGGCAGGTTGCCCACATCATGTCAGACATCCTTCCTGAGGAGGCTACAAGCTCATCACTTTCTAAATGCTTTCAAAACCTCTGAATTATTCCTATTTGTTTCAGATGCAGTAACATTAGCTTCATCTGCTTTTATCTGCTAATTGCAAACATATAGACACGGTAACAGCTGAAGTAAGTCTTGTGCGTGTTGCTGTGATTAACAAAACACATTGTTCCTGTCCTGGGATGCTAATTGGTGGATATAGGGTTCCAGTCATTATAGCTGCACAACATTACAGGGAGTGCAGAATTATTAGGCAAGTTGTATTTTTGAGGATTAATTTTATTATTGAACAACAACCATGTTCTCAATGAACACAAAAAACTCATTAATATCAAAGCTGAATATTTTTGGAAGTTTTAGTTTTTAGTTTTTAGTTTGAGCTATTTTAGGGGGATATCTGTGTGTGCAGGTGACTATTACTGTGCATAATTATTAGGCACCTTAACAAAAAACAAATTTATACCCATTTCAATTATTTATTTTTACCAGTGAAACCAATATAACATCTCAACATTCAAAAACCAAACAAAAACAAATCAGTGACCAATATAGCCACCTTTCTTTGCAAGGACACTCAAAAGCCTGCCATCCATGGATTCTGTCAGTGTTTTGATCTGTTCACCATCAACATTACGTGCAGTTAACTACAACTGTTAAGCTACTGAAAATGCAGTTAAGATCATTTATTATTTATTTGTTGTACACAGGGCTTGACATTAACACCTCCCAACCCGCCAAACACGGGGGGATTTCCGCAGTGTAAATAATAAACTATGTCTATAGTTTATTAATATAGAAAATATAGATTATATATCAAAAATATAGATTTTTCGATACTGATACTGAAATATCTGAAATGCTTCCAATACTCATTTAGATACACGATACCAGCTGCTGTTTCCCTCTCTCATCTCTCCGACAGTGAGTCGCCACACAAACCCGCTTCCCCTCACTCACTTAATTTGCTAGGATGAATTTTGTTGGTGTTACAGGGCTTGAATTTCGGCATGGGATTGCTTGTGTTGCACATAATTTTACTTACAGATTTTGTACTCATACCCAAACTGCATGCACATAAAGCCTCTCAGTACTAAAAAGAGTTCTTATTCGCTGCTTATTGCGCTTAAACAGTCAAATGTATACAAAATAATGTCAAAATGCCAGTCTTGGAGAGTATTTAGGTACACACAGTGAGTTATGTTTTAAGTGAATGTAAACAGTTGAGAAAGAAAACGCTAACAGTATAATGGATCTATGCATCAGGTCTTAAAGTGACAGCAGCCTAATAAACCTGCTGCCAAATTATGAGATAATATTAAAAATATCTATATAGCATTTTCCCCCATGGTATAAATGTCAAAATTGGGTACAGTGAAAATGTTAAGTAACTAGTAACTTTGGAAGACCACTAGCCACAGTAGCTGGTGAGCAAACAAGTTAATGTCAAGCCCTTGTTGTACAATACAAATGCCTCTTTTTCCCTCCTTTTCATTGTTCATGAACCAGTTAAAGCCATTTGACTCATAACAAACATGTTCTGTCACTCAGTTAGCCGACAGTTCAATTTTGTATTCTTGGATATGCAAATACAGGAGCGATATTGTCAAAAGTTGGCCTTATTGTGCCCTGCCATTAACAAAATCTAAGATGAAATGAACGAGGTCGCTGTCTCCGGTGAGAGGAGGTTTTCACGGCAACGCGTTCTGCGATTACCCTCCCACCCGCAATCATGCCACCCACCGCGTATCATTAATATTACAAACCTGCAGGGGAGGACGTGGCCTGCAAATCCTCACTGTAATTACATTAAATATCATACACACAGTACAAACAGTGATCAAAGCCCGGAATTGCACGGTAGAGAAGTCATAGCAGGAAGGGAGGAGAAAGGAAGGAGAGAGAAACAGAGAGAGAGAGAGAGAGAGAGAGACCCACAGTGGATTCCTGGAGAGCAGGTTCTTCTTTTTACTTGCTCTCCTCCTCTGTCTCTCCCTTTTATTGCTCGTATAGAGCTGAAATGTCTATTCTAGAGTTTTTCTTAACCATATTTCCTCTGTCAATTTTACTCCTTTTCAGTATGAAATATGTGTCCTGTGTAGCTGAAACATATCTGAGAATGTTCTGCAAGATTATCACAGAAAGCTGCAGTCGGGTTGTCCGAATGTTTTCCTCGATCAAGTTAGGCAGAATACTGAAAGAGCTTTTTTGACAAGTGCATTGTGGCGTGCTTATGTATGCAGGAGGGAAAATACTTTTGATTCGTGCCATGTCGACAGTCCAGGAATGAACCAAAAATGTGTGTATTTGTGCAACAATGACTATATATTACAATTTCACAATTTTTGGATGGAATTATTTGAATATGCTCTTTACCAGAATATGCTCTTTGAAAATGCTTCTCATGCATGTACTGTATTCATTTGTTTGATAATGATTATTTGTTACTTTCACATTAAAAATGATTAAAGTAATAATTCAATAATTATATTATATACATGTTTTATTAAACATTATAATTTACTGTCATGACTTACCCTCATGTCATTCCAATTTTGAAAACATCACACAAATGTTTTCATTTATAGTGAGTGAACTCCAAAAAAGACAAGCAAACACCATAAAAGATACCATATGACTCTTGATGTACATTATTCCATGTCTTCTGAAGTCTGGTAAAATTGGTAAAATTCATATCTCCTTAGAGATTCAGATGATACTTCAAATGTAATGCACAAATTAGATGATAGCATACTTGTACAGTGTCATCTTTTGGAGCTTGACAGACACGGTCACAGAAAAAATAACTATATTTTGGAACAACATTTTTTTTTTCCTTTTTCATTTAGGTTCTATTCCTGTAGCATCATATGCTCTCCTTAACACTTTGTACTCTGTCAAATTCCCTATTTACTGTATCAGCACAAACCTTGAGCCTTCACAAACTTTTCCCTTTTAGATCAAGGTCACGACTGTCAATTGCGAGGTGGCATTGTTAAGGGAGGGAGGGACGGACCCAAAAATAGAAGTGATTTCTGTACTTTGTCAAGCCAGCCATCTCCATTTCCCTGTGGTTCGGCCCATGATACTGATCTAAGAGGCAGCCCGGTGATAAAGATCACACATTGAGCGGGAAACCTCCCTCAGGAGTTAATTGAAGTCAAAGTGAGTCACACCATCTTAGATCTGGCAGATGACCCGTGCCGCTCTCTATTGTCTTTTCGCCGTGCTCTCCCATTTTGATCAACGTTTCGCCCCTTCTTTAACTTTAAATAAGCAGTATCCAAGGGATGCTGCTCAATGTCAACGGCAACACTTGAAGGGTCACCTTCCTGATGCCGCTGATAGTTCCCTGGCAGGCCCTGCGATAGAGGCAGGTGGTGCCTTAAATGAGCGGCTTTCCAGGTTGTTTAAAGAAGGAAGATTAAAGCTTACTGTTACCTACAATATTATTTATATTTAATGTCTTTGATGCACTGTAATAGCTTTACATACTAGTTTTGCACTAAGCAGCATGTAAACGAGTCTAGGTTATGCACATTTTCTGTATGCATACTTTGACCTTCACATTTACCAAAATGCGCAGCATGCACAAGCACACTGTGTCGCAAACTGTATCCCACAATGCAATGTGCTCATTGACCTTCCTTCCAGTGTGACGAATGAAAGAACGAACCTGAAGCGTCTCTCTTTATTTTTATATTTAGTTTAAAATTTACATTTATTTCCAAGCTCATAACTTTTGAGTGAAAATATTGCAGTTCAGGAATCACTTTCTTTTCAAAGTAGCCTAGAATGCCTACAATGACTATATAATTTTACAATTCATGACTGGAATTAAATTTATTTAATAGTAAAAAGTAAACATTTTAATATATTTAATCATATATATATATATATATATATATATATATATATATATATATATATATATATAAATAAAATGTGAGTGGGTGCAATGAAGTAAAATATATAATTAAAATATTAATATAATTTTATATAAAATTATTAACTTTATTTAATTACCCTGATGTCATTCAGACTAAACAATAATTTAAAAAGAAAATAATTAAAGAGAATAAAATAAATAACTTTGTTGTCACACTCCTGGAAGTCCAAAGCAACGATAAAGATACTGAATAGCCTTTAATAGTAAAGATACACAGAACAAATTCAGATTTTGCCAGGGAAGGCATCGAGTTCAGCCACATAACACCACACGCAAATGAGGATTCAAACACAGGAACTTAAATACACGGGTTAACGAGGTGAACACAGCTGAACAGGATAATACAATCAAATCAGAAACCATAGCAACACATCAGCCACGCAGACAAGAATAGAACACAAGGACAGAGAACACTAGCACACTACTGTTTGAAACTTGTTTTATTGCATATTGTCTATCATTCTGCATCGTGTTTTTCTAAACATAGCCAACATGTGTATAAATATTTCATGTTGAAGGGTCTATGTTGAAGGTTTGACGTCAGTAGTGCTGGAAGCAATTGGTTTGGATATTGAGGAGTGCAAATGGGACATAAGAGGTAGAAGGCAAGATTTATTTATTTTTTAAGTTTGTGCTTAGACTGTAACACATAAATCATAGTTTTCATAATTTATTTTAGGCCAATTTTATGTTTTTTGTTGTTGTTGTTTTTTCACGACAGCCTATGGTCACTATATGGAAAAGAGGATCCCACTTTTGTGTTCCACAGTCAAAGAATGTCAAGTGGGTTTGAAATGTCAAGGTGAGTAAATGATGACAGCGCTCTAAAAAAATAATGTGTTGGCTCAACAAAAAATGTATGCAACAGTGATGCAAAATGCGTTATTTATTTATTTATTTTTTTGTTATGACAAATTTGAATGAATTTACGTTCAACCATTAAGCTACATTGAGTTAGAGGAACATAATTTGTAGCATAAACACAAAGTTGATTACTCAAAAAATTAAGTTGCTCCAACTACCAGACTTCCGGAACCAATTAATCTTATCTATTTCAGTTCAAATCAACAGCTATCATAGCACATGCTATGCTAACATAACTTATTTAACATGTATATTTAGTGAACAAGTAAGATTTACTTGTCACTGGCATTAGCGCAGTCATTGCTTATAGAGTCAAAAACGTCAACATTACAGAAACTCTTTTAAATGTCAAACATAACAGCATTAAACACTTACAAGTCTTTCCCTTCACTAAATACAAATAAAATAACACCTAATTTCAACATTTATTCTCCTTATCCAGTCCTACGCAAAGCATGCTGGGAACTATAAACCCACTGCCTTATGTCCGAAGTTATCAAGACAATTTCAATTAGTCGCTACAACTTAAAAAAAGGCTGAAATTTGAGTTTAAATTACATTTTAAATGAAGTTGATGCATCAACTTTATTCAACCTGATATCAACAGTACTTAACAAAAAATGTTTGCAACTTAAAAGGTTTAATTAAAACATGTATTTATTTCAATAGTGGTAACAGGTCACCTGAATTACTTTTTAGAGTGTGAATGTACATTTTTGAGTGAACTACCCCTTTAATAATGAAATCAACAAATTTGAACAGTTCCACATCCATGTGAAAGTCGCTGACTCATTTTTTGCCACTTGCTTTAATCTCACCTGTGCCAAATGTCATCCTTGACAGCAATAAATCCACTCCTGTGAATTACACATTCGCTCTTCACTCTTAATTACTTACTCAGCTACGAGAATCCTTCCACATACATCCTAATGTTCCTGTGACATGTGCTTAGAGATGTCTTTGAGGGAGGGGATATTTTCAGATTGATGCCCTTCCTCGAGTTCTGGATGATTCCGCCGCAGAGCTTCATGCACCAATAATGACACATGATTGAAGCCCCTGTCAGTGTGTCACCTTAGAAAATGAAGATAGATGGAAGGAAGGATGGAAAGTGATTTTGTTGAGCTGGAAGTTAAGAGACATTGCAGTCCTAATAGGCGAGCGTGATTACCGCCCGCAGAGTCACTGAATGTAACGAACTTTTTTTTGTCCAATTTAAGAGCGAGCTATTAGGGACTGGCACTGTTGTCAGCTTTTTTGTGAGTTTATTGCGGCAGAGGTAGTTTAGAGGTACATTATATCTGCTTAGAGGGACAGAGTATGGGTGAACATGACAATCCTTTACTCACCCTCATGTTGTTTCAAACCTGTATGAAACACAAAAAATACAGTATTTTGAAACATTTTGAAAGCCAATGGGGTTCAGTGATGTCTGGACTCTTAACATTCTTCAAAATATCATCTTTTGCGTTCTGCAGAAGAAAAGCCGTACAGGTTTGGAATGATATAAGGGTGAGTAAACAATGACTGAACTTTCATTTTTGAGTCAGCTATCCCTTTAAGCAGACTTATTACTCAGGTTAAGCGAATGTATAAATCTTTGATACATTCAGTAAATACAACATAATGAATTCATTAGGAGGAAAGTGTAGCGCTCTGGCCGGGGAGTCGTCCCGCTTAATTAAAACTGCTCTGTTGTAAGCAGACACACTGTATACATACCCTCTGGTCAAATCCAGATTTGGAGCTGGTCCTGGCATTGGCTGCTTACCATTGGAGTCTGTGTTCTAGATTTATAATTATGAAAACTGATTGGATGAGGCACGTTCAAAGCCGTTGAAATATAGCTGGTACATGCACACCTGTGACCACACGTGTATTGAATTTTATATTAATGTACTAGGTTGCTACAATTCTATAATGTTAGATGAACTATGAACTATATTACTTGGCGAATTAATTATTTGTTGAGGAAATTCAACTGGGTTTTGATCACTCTGAAATGTAACCGCGCATATATTGTCAAATCTGTTCTGCTGCTTATAAAAATAATAAACCAGTCAGAGCTGTGTGCTATAGTAATGTTTTTGCCTTCACATTGATCCCAAGAACACCTATTTGATGTGGTTAACACATAAATGGCTCATTTTGGCTTATTGCTTTAGTTTGCAGTAATGCTACGAAATGTATAGTTCCACAAATCCAGACAGGCTTGTTTAAATCAATAAGCAATACTAAATAGCCCACTTGACAATACATCCATGCATTAACTAAATTCTTTTGTTTAAATACGGCAACAGTTACTTTAAGCTAGTCGATTTATAGTGGTTTTTATGGTCTGATGGAAGAAGGCTCTTGTTGTCTACTGCTAGAGCAGATACGATTCCTCCTGCAGAGGCTGATGAGTCATGTCACCTGTCCAAAAGAGGTTTTTCAAGTATAGGAAGTCCACGTCGTTTCCTTGTATATCAAACACAACTGTAACTCTATAATGTAATTATTATTTTTAAATGTAGTATGACAAGGCCAGAAACGTGCATTTCAGCCTGTCTGTCTGATATCTATCTGTCTGCTATCTATCTGTCCGTCCGAATATATGGACTCTCTCTCTCTCTCTCTCTCTCTCTCTCTCTCTCTCTCTCTATTTATTTTACATCCGTGTACACACAAAAGCTGTCATTCACTTGAGCTGTGGGTGATTTTAATTTGTCAAAACTGTTTACCAGGACTGTGCCAGGCTATTACCACTGTGTCATCTGGGGAACAGATAGGTAATGAAAGATAGACAAAAAAAGAGAGAATAAAGGAGACAGAGGATGGAGAGGGGGGTTAATTTGGAGAGAATCTAAGAGGGAGAAAAATATAAAGAGCAGGCCCAGATTCATTATTCCATATTTTTCCCCAAATCAATTACGCTTACATGCAAATCAGGCCAGTTTTCTATTAGCAATGAATTATTCAAATATTTACCGGATGTGTGAGAGAGGACGTCTTTGCTGTGTCAATTAAACGCTGTGAAGTACACAATGTAGGTCTAATGTGTAAATTGTACATGCTTCTTTCATTACAGCCACGTACTCTTCTTTATGTAAATTAAGTTACGGAGGCTGATGTTGAGTCTGACTTGTATGAGATTTAAACACTTCCTGTTGAACATGTATTTAGAGAGTAAATGTCTGATGTAGTTTGATCTTTGTATTACTAGTGACTTGTGTTATACTTATTGTTCGCTTGTCGTATTGTAGAGCATAAATTAGAACAGTTATTCCTGTCATGACAACTCTCTGAGTGTTTGGCATGGTAATGGATATGTTAATTTGTTTGGTCCTGACAGAATAGATATGCTGTTATTGCATACATGAATAACCCCCAACAGAGCAGGTGACAATGAAGATTGAACAATACAAACCAAGTGTACATCACGTGAAAATCCCCTAACATACAGGAGACAAATAAGAAGACAATACTAACTATGAGGCAAATGCTAGGTCTTGGCGGACTACATCTGCCCACGCAAATATTCAGTCACCGTGATTTTGCCAAGTAAGACGTGTTCCTGGATCAACGTATTTTGTTAACATTCCTGTCTGAAGATTTAGTCCTAACCCTATCCCTACACCATAACCTAACCCTACCCATAACTTGATGAAAATGAAGGGAAATAAACACTAATTTAGAAGCACCTAACCGTGATTATAAACCTGAACTTGACATAAACTGTAAACGTGTTCCTCAAATCTGATTGGAATGTTGTTCCAGGATCAACAAAGATGTGTCTGAGCCAAAATAGCTCAAACGTCATTAGAATATGTGCAATTTGAAATAATATCATGTTACAGGCTGATAGAGATGAGAAAAAGAACCACAGCAACCACCTGAACAAGTACAATGATAATTCAGTGTCATTGTCAAAACCATCTGTCCTCGGATTTTTATATGAAAGCTGTTTGGAATAATAGATGAGTGACTGTTTGCAGCTAATGCATAAAAATTAAACATTGTGCTTGGAAAAATAATGAAGGCATTATTGGAGCTTTCAAGAGATTTTTTTTTTTTTTCGTGACCCCACTGTGTCATCTACCTTTAACAGAAAGGTAATGAAGGAGAGAGTAAAAGAAGACCGTTTTTTCTTAACCACGGTTGAATGTATATACATTCACAGATGCCTATTTCACTTTAATGTGTTCTCATATATTGTATTCTCAGAGCGACTACATAAACCGCTCGCTGCTGCTGCTGTATAAACACGATAATGTCATCGCTGCTGCAATATGCTTAGTAATTTGCTCCTACATCAAATGGAAGACTGTAAAACATGACGGTTGGTTTAAAACTTGTTTATAGTTGCTAATTTAGGATTTAAAAGGCAGACTACACAATAATGCACAGTGATGAGGAGTAAAAGAATGTTCACTTATTTTAGATATTGAATTTCAGAGGAATTCTGAAAGTGCACTGCAAACTGCTTCAGCAGATGCTGATCGAGTATTTGAAAGTTGAGCAGCAAGCTCATTGGCTGTTGATACAGCAGGAATCAATCAGCTGTGCTCTATATAGAGAATGATGTGATTACAAGCATTTTGAGTTAAGGACCTATCAGCCTTTGCCAAATAGAATTTCTTGACAGATCTTTGTATTTTTTCCCCCTTTGCTACTGTGCCTTTAAGACATCTTTATATGTTGATACATCTGTGTTGCATTTATCAAAACAAAGGCAGAAACCATCAACACCAACAGTTTTTGATCTACTTAGGGTTACGATGCTACGAAACGCAGCCATGGGTGATCATTCTTAACTTTCTGACTTCAAAAATTTTCAGAAGTTTGGAACAAGCCATTTTTACAGCTTACTTTCAATAAACACTCCTTTTGGACCAAGGAGAAGTTTTTCTGCATCGTGTTTTAGCACATCAAAGTCTTTTATTTCAAAAGACCAAGGAATACATTTGATTTGGAAAGATTAAAGTTTTTTTTAAACTAACTTCAAGTTGAAATTTTTGAGTAAAGTATCACAAGAACTTCTGTGCCAAGAGTTTTTTTAGCCGCACTAAGTGTTGTGTGGCGGGTTCTTGTGTTTTTCTTTTTATCTTGCTCTCGCAGTTTGAAAAAGACAACAAACAGCAATCTTGCACAGTGGTCACATGATTTAATAAACAATATCCCATAAATAATTCCATTGGACTGCACATGGAGTCTCTTGTGTCTCCCCAAATTCTCACTCTTGTCCTTCTCTGGTGTCTTTTCAAGGGGGTGCATTAAAACTTTATTTTCTCTACTGAACACTTCTCTCTACCTCTGATCATTATTAACATTTCTTATGTTATGTCACATTTTTTATTAGGGAAAATCAATAGATCTTGTTTTTATAAGCTGCCAGTTTTCTGTAAATGTTTTTAAAGTTCGGTAAATTACAAAATTTGGGGGTTAATGCAGCCTCTGGGTATGACCCCCTCAACATGAATATTTCATAGAAAAACAACAAACCTGTCACAATCAAGTATTTGTTTTTTTTTTACTTCTCAAAATACTTTTTCTTCTCCATTGTCTTTTTTAATATACAGCAACTCTCCCTGACACTCGTTCCTCCTATAACAGAAACTCACAATGACTTTGACAAATTTCACAACCCGAACCGTCGGCTCCTGGGCCCGGTGCCCGACAAGACTTGTCATGCTTCTCTGGCCTGTACGACGCCAGGGAATCAATCGCTGTCCCTATTCATAATCCATACCTCACTGTACCCTGAGCAGCCATTTAAATCCTCATTTGTCCTCGGCGTCGCAGAGGTGAAAAGTTTATGAATAAGGAATTATTTGGATCGCACATTCACAGCAGTCTGAGCGGTGATGTCCTATTTTTGACAGTATCATAATAAGGTGCTGAATTCTGTCATTTGTCACCAGGACTCCAGTGAATCTGGGGCACTGAACGGTAAAATTTTAAGCAGTTTTTTTTAATAAGTGTACATCATGAACTATCCGATGTTGTGTGGATCTGGTGTTGTATTTGAAGGATGACATAATGAACTGTTATTTAATGATAGATGTTGCCTTTCCAAGATAGCCGAGAAGTAGTTGTTGCATTGGTTCACAGAGAGTTAATATGAGGTCACCTGCCTCAAGGGCAACCAATGAACAATGTCAAATTCTTCTCTGACCAAAACCTCCAGAATGCTCAAGTTTTGACATTCAAAACTAATGAGACCATAATAAACTAATGAGAGCGCCCAGAGGCCTTCAATGAACATGTGGAGCACACAAACAAGTTGCATGTAAATGTCAGCTAGTTCTTGTAAAAAACAAGACCGTCTACTCATTAGCACTGATCTGGAACTAGATACTCTTACTCGGATCAACTCTACAGCACCAAAATGCAAATCCTTTCATCAGCACGTGCAATCTTGCCATTTTGAATCTTTTGGGTAAGGCAACAGCAAGCTTGTGTTGTACTTTCACAATGACAGTGTTTCTGCTGTTTAACAGCTTCAGCTTTATACAGGAAATAAAGAGAGAGTATTTGCTTTAATAACGGCTATAAATTATAAAACAGTTATCGGGAGTGTGCCATTGAGAATCATTACAAACATAATCATCAGAAAATCTAATTTACATCTAAATGATAATTATTCTACATTATTCTACTGCCTGTTTGGAACCCAAAGTAATCTAATCTAATTAAATAAATTTTGCTGAAAATTTCTGAAAGATAAGTGCTGTTTTGCTGCTGTTCACTGTCTGATGTTGCCCTTCAACTTTTTCCTAAAGTGTAGATGATGTTGTTTTTTTTTTTTTAGGGAAGGGAAGTAGTTGCATTTTTGTGCATTTTGCATTTTTGGGCAAATTCATGTAAAAAAAAAAAAGGCTATTGGCTATTTTAAAAAAAAAAAAAGTATTCATATGGTTAAATTGTTTGTGTATATAATCATGGATACCAAATTCGCCATGTTTGTCATCTCATGTGACCTACCAGCACCAGCCAGTTACGTCGCTCCTCAATCGTGGTTCGTGTGGCATGGGAAAATGGTAAAGTGTGTGTGCTGTGCAATGCACACTTCAGGATCTCGCTGGTAGTAGGTTTTTATCCGGGTACTTTTATTCTATTATTGGATACTTTTTTTATTTAAATATTAATTAAAAAATATTTTTAAATTTTTTAATCATAAATCTGAAGATTTCTAGAAAAATTGTCTATAAATTCTATAAAAAAATAAAAATAGTTTTTTGGTGGACTACTTTTCTTAGTGTTAGATAGATCTGATTATCCATCTGGTATATATATTTTTTCTTTTCTCCAAAAAAAATGTTGTCGCTTAGTATATAGTATTAGATTCAGATTAGCAACTTCAATTTTCATAGCTTCTGCTGGATTTTGTTTTGTGTGTGCAGTGAAGGGGGCCTTTTGATGGCACATATTATAAGTTTGGGAGGTTAAGAACAGACAGGAAAGGTCTTTTTTTGCAGAAGAGCCACCATTGACAAGGACATGCCCGTCTCTCTGTCCTCGTTTAAATCCCATGGAGAAGGGCACCGCACGGAGTCAACGTTCATTAGCATCACTTGCTGTTATGGAGGGGAATTAATTGGCCACCTCTTAATGACAGGGCACACTAATGCCTAACTATGATCGCCATCTGTGTTTAAGATCTCGCTTGGATTGCACAACGTGTGAAACATCAGAACTGTCCCTGCAGACATTGTTAGTACACATTTATACTTTCAGATGCTGGGATAATTTAGGAACTAATGAACTTAACGGGTGGTTTTATTAAGTTAGAAAAAATATCTTTTAAATTCTTGAAGTTTTGACTTTTTGTCAGTTATAAGAAATTTTTCATCAGAATGTTCTGTGAAGTCCTTACAAAATGAGACTGACACTGCAGATTCTTGTCTTCCTGTAATAAGAGGTACAAATCTTTAATTTATTATATTTCATATACTTAATTTACTATAATTCAAGTTCTGTGTTCTGTAGAAGATAGCAAGTTTGTGCACCATTCTACATGTTTCAGCGTGTTTCTTGCAGTGCTTTTCTGTATTTGGTTGTGTTAGAATTTGCAGTATGTTTCTGTATTTGGTTACATTGTGAGTATTTGTAGCGTATTTCTGAGTCTGCATTGTGAGTCTTTAGCAGAATGCTTCTGTATTTGTTTGTGAGTGTTTGCAGTGTCTCTGTATTTTTTGAGAGTGTTTGCTGCATGTTTCTTTACTTGGTTGTGAGTGTTTGCAACGTGTGTCTGTATTTGGTTGTTTTGAGTATTTGCAGTGTTTCTGTATGTGGTTGCATTGTGAGTCTTTTGCAGAATGTTTTTGTATTTGTTTGTGAATGTTTGCAACGTGTTTCTGTATTTGGTTGTGTTATCGGTATTTGCAGTGTTTCTGTATTTGTTTGTGTTGTGAGTATTTTGCAGAATGTTCCTGTATATGGTTGTGTTATAATTTGCAGGATATTTATGTATTTGGTTGTATTGTGAGTATTTGTAGGGTATTTCTGTATTTGGTTGCATTGTGAGTCTTTTGCAGAATGTTTCTGTATTTGTTTGTGAGTGTTTGCAGTGTGTCTCTGTATTTTTTGTGAGTGTTTGCAGCGTGTTTCTGTACTTGGTTGTGAGTGTTTGCAATGTGTTTTTGTATTTGGTTGTGTTATCAGTATTTGTAGTGTTTCTGTATTTGGTTGTGCTGTGAGTCTTTTGCAGAATGTTTCTGTATTTGTTTGTGAGTGTTTGCAGCGTGTTTCTGTACTTGGTTGTGAGTGTTTGCAACGTGTTTCTGTATTTGGTTGTGTTGTGAGTATTTTGCAGAATGTTTCTGTATATGGTTGTGTTATAATTTGCAGGATGTTCATGTATTTGGTTGTATTGTGAGTTTTTGTAGCGTATTTCTGTATTTGGTTCTATTATCTGTTTTTGCAGTGTTTCTGTATTTGGTTGTGTTGCAAGTATTTTGCAGAATGTTTCTGTATACGGTTGTTATAATTAGCAGGATGTTTATGTATTTGGTTGTATTGTGAGTTTTTGTAGCGTATTTCTGTATTTGGTTGTATTATCTGTATTTGCAGTGTTTCTGTATTTGGTTGTGTTGTGAGTATTTGCAGTGTTTCTGTATTTGGTTGCATTGTGAGTCTTTTGTAGAATGTTTATGCATTTGTTTGTGAGTGTTTGCAGCGTGTTTCTTTACTTGGTTGTGAGTGTTTGCAATGTGATTCTGCATTTGGTTGTGTTATCAGTATTTGCAGTGTTTCTGTATTTGTTTGTGTTGTGAGTATTTTGCAGAATGTTTCTGTATATGGTTGTTATAATTTGCAGGATGTTCATGTATTTGGTTGTATTGTGAGTTTTTGTAGCGTATTTCTGTATTTGGTTGTATTATCTGTATTTGCAGTGTTTCTGTATTTGGTTGTGTTGCAAGTATTTTGCAGAATGTTTCTGTATACGGTTGTTATAATTAGCAGGATGTTTATGTATTTGGTTGTATTGTGAGTATTTGTAGGGTGTTTCTGTATTTGGTTGTGAGTGTTTGCAGCGTGTTTCTTTACTTGGTTGTGAGTGTTTGCAACGTGTTTCTGTATTGCAGTGTTTCTGTATTTGGTTGTATTATCGGTATTTGCAGTGTTTCTGTATTTGGTTGCATTGTGAGTCTTTTGTAGAATGTTTATGCGTTTGTTTGTGAGTGTTTGCAGCGTATTTCTTTACTTGGTTGTGAGTGTTTGCAATGTGATTCTGTATTTGGTTGTGTTATCAGTATTTGCAGTGTTTCTGTATTTGGTTGTGTTGTGAGTATTTGCAGCGTTTCTGTATTTGGTTGCATTGTGAGTCTTTTGCAGAATGTTTATGCATTTTTTTTGTGAGTGCTTGCAGAATGTTTCTGTATATGGTTGTGTTATAATTTGCAGGATGTTTATGTATTTGGTTGTATTGTGAGTCTTTTGCAGAATGTTTCTGTATTTGTTTGTGAGTGTTTGCAGCGTGTTTCTGTACTTGGTTGTGAGTGTTTGCAGCGTGTTTCTGAATTTGGTTGTGTTGTGAGTATTTGCAGCATATGTGCTGTCAATCTGATGAACATGTTTCTATTTCCATGTGTTTTCTTCAGTTACAGCTCATTAAGCTCTATCAGCCACCGTATCATTCAGAATTGTATTCAGAATGACTTTTTATTTTTTATTTATAAACTGTGAATTGAGGAGGAAAAAAGAATAGCAGCATTAAAATTCAAAGAAATGTAATCATACAATTGTACATTTTAATTAGAATTGAATCTTTAAAGATTCCACTTGTAGAAATTTGTAATTGGTTTAAACAATATTTAGTTTATATTTAGTTTGCATTCAATTTATTCCTTCATATTGAATTAATTTAGTTATTAATTGTGTTTTGTTAAAAAAGGGTTGAAGAACATTTCAATTGCCATAATACATTGCCTGTTTTTAACTTCTTTGAATTACATTTTATTAAAATCTTTCTGGGGTGAAATAAAATTCATGGTGTGTGGCTAATTCAATTCATATGCACACACATGAATTGAAAGCGTACCAATTTTTTCATTCTCAATTATGTCAATCTTAAGTGAATCTTTTACAGAAACGACCAAATTCAATGCATTATTGGTCTTTACTGTGGGCATTGCTTGTTGTCTTTCATGGTATTGCAGGTGTTAATGTTTTAATATTCAAATAATCATAAATGAAGTTTTATGTATCACGAGTTGAGAAATTACTGTAATCTACAAGACACCCTTGCAGAATTTGAACTTCAGTAGAACCGTTCGTTGTGCATGTGTCATGAAGAGATACATGAACTACAGCGTGATGCAATTTCAGCAGCATAATGCCGCAGAAAGTTACTGACACCATCAAAGCTGAGCAGAGGCGTCCGAAATAGGTTTTGAGGTAGATTCGACTGGCATGGAAAACGGAAGGAAGAAAAACATGACGGAGAGGGTAATGAGAAAAGAGAAATGGAGAAGGGCAGCAGCATCGCTTGAACCAGCACTTCAACTGTGAGGCGGCAGTCGGTTAATCAGGTCACGTAGACTGATATGATAATCCCAAGGGCGCTGCATGAAAGGAGAGGCTAACACCATGCTGACAGTGAGAGAGAGGTGAATCTGATAGGAGGTGCTGATTGGGAGGTTCTTCCATGATGTCTCCTCTGAATCGTGTTCAGGGGGCCTTGTAGTTCCAAACTCGCTCTGCCTTCAGGCGGGGTTGTGTATTTAGATGTTTGCGCATTTGTTCAACCCAGATTGACGGCTCCATCCATAGGGAACTGACTAGCAGTGAATTGCGCTGCTGATAGTGTTTATTTGTACATGTTGCCTGAGCTGTGTACAATGAGCAAGACATATAGGCCAAGGAAAGTGGTTCACTTCATAATATTCCCAATGAAATTTGAGGCACATAATAGAGGTCAGCTGGATATTGAACTCAACAATAAGGATTTTTTTTCTACTTGCCAAATCAGAATAGCAGTTCAAAGTGTTGTTCCGTGTGATATTTCACTGGTTCTACAAAAAAAATAAAAAATACAGCTATAATTGATAATGCATCATTTTTTTGCTAAAAGGATACCTCTGATGAATACTTCCTAATCATTCCTGAAACTTTGCAAATTGTCAAAATCTAAACAAACGAAAGTATTGTAATGGAACACAACTCACAGAGGATCAGGTAATAAGTTCTTTATTTTGAGCACAACGGATGATAATATCAATGGTAAAATAGCAGAGAAATAGATGAACAGGAGATGATAACAATGGATACTGACAGTTCGTATGTGGGTTGCAGATGTAGACACAGACAGATGATAAACCACAGGAGGAACGGGGAAACAGAGAAAACTAGAGTCCAGGAACATCCATGAGGATCAGCGAGGGTAAGTGAGTCCGTATTCCAGAGTTGAGACCGGACGAGGTGTTGAGGTAAAATGTGTGCTTATGAAGGGAAATGCGAACAGGTGGAGGTGATTAGTGAAGGGGTGTAACGTGATAGGTTGGTGAATGAGCCTGACCGATCTCTAACAAGTATCTACATTGGCCAGTTATTTATTTTATTTTTTTCCCTTACTACATGACATTTTGTGGCTACACTTTATTTCGATAGTCCACTTTAGTCCACATTCTAAGCAAGTTTGCAACTACATGTCAACTAACTCTCTTGAAAGTATTAGTTGACTGTTAGGTTGGGGTTAGTAGAATAAGAACACAGTTTAGTCAGTAGAATGTCTGTTGGGGAGCATCAAAATAAAGTGTTAAGCAGACAGTCTACTAATACTCTATTGACGAAGTTATCATGTAAAAAGTCTAAAGTGGACTATCAAAATAAAGTTTGTAAAGGCAGTGCATTTTTTATACTATATATTTATATATATATAAATTTTTTTTTTTTTTCATCTAATAAATTCTCTCTAAAAGACCCCTATCGTACACTTAAAAAAGAAATGTTGGGTTGAAAATGGAAAAACCCAGCAAATGGGTTGTTGTAACCCAGCAGTTGGGTTAAATGTTTGCTCAACCTGCTGGGTAGTTTTACTTAACTCAACTATTGTTTAAAACTTACTGCATTGCTCACGTAAAATGAACCCAAAATATGTTGGAAATGAACATTTATTAATAAATTTAACGAATAATAATTAAACAATGAACATTTATTAATTGCTCATTAATAAATGTCCACCTTTTGATTATTGTTACCTCTAGTAATTGTGTGTCATATTTTTGATCTCCAACCTATTTTGGGTTAATTTTAAGACATGATTTTTTTTTAAATGATTTTTAAACTTTTCTCTGCTGGGAAAACATTTAACCCGACCATTTGACAATTTTCAACCCAACTTGGGTTGTTTTAGACTTAGCATTTTTTAGAGTGTACATACAACACTGAACTGTCCCAATATAGCCAGTGACAGTTCCGTTAGCTAGCCTGAATTTTCCTCAATGGCCCCAAGCCATCTACTTATCCTTATTGTTGAGCCCTGACTTGTAGCGTCACCACTAGTATGCATGTCTGTGTGTGTTTGTCCCTGTATGTTTGAAAACACAACTGTGATTCAGCCTGTATTTTCTGCCATCTCGATGAATCAGTATAAGGATGAGGGATGAGCTGTGCCCTTCCACCCCAGCAGTCGGAGAAGTGTGAGATTCAAATGAATATGATGCTTCCAGCCGTGTTTGAGGGATGTCAAGGTGTCAGAACTCGAACTCGGCCAAGTCCTGCTGAAATGCACTGTGCAAAGATGTTCCCCAAGGCTACAGTAAAGGGCTGAATGCTCAAATGTCAACGGCTGACTCTTCCCTTCAGTAAAAACAACAGCAACTACTGATGAAAACAACTATAAACCTCTCTGGCAGGTTACGTTTCAGTTGTCAGTACTTCCCAACATGGAAGTCACATGATGTCAGTGATGTATGTATGAGTCGTGACGAGCTGCAGAAGATAAGCTCAATGCTACTGGGCAGGGTTATTATACTATCCTGAGAAAATTGTTTGTATGTGGTCCTGGCTGTGAAGGATAGTATGTTTGTTATTTCGAGGGTGGGTGGGTGGGTGTGTTTGATTGAGTGTCCAATTCAAATATCAACAGTGTGTAATGGGTTATCTGTGTCTGCTTTGTGCAAAACACACCCATGTTTTAGTTCTGTTTCCTGTGCTTGTATAACACTGCACGTGGCGGGTTATGGCTCCAGCAAGGTTTTTTTCCATCCTCTACGTGGTGTCAACTCACACCAGGAGCATTTCACGAGCATTTCATGGGCTCACGAGACCACGAGATTTGCCTGTCCGATGTTGTTTTCCTTGATTTTTCGTGTTTTTAATGGCTAAATGATTATATTTTGCTGTAGCCTACAGATGAAGTTAAGTTACACTTAAAATTCCAGTTATGAACCCCAAGGATAAAAGAAGTTTTTCAACTTGGAATCTCTTGTTGTACATTTCTGGCCTCCTAGTGATGTAAAATATGAACGGCAGTCTACACGGGGTGATTATTTGTAGACTAGAGTGGCCGTGGATTGACTCCGGTGGCCGCATCGAAGCCATAATGTGCTGCAGACGTGTGCAGTGTAAATAAGGGGTAAGTTCATCTTGATTTCTCATTGATTGGATCATACTTTGCACCTGTTCTCCATTTCGGTTGATTAGTATGCCCTGGTTTCGTTTGATTAGTACGCCATTTAAACCTTGTGTTTGTTCTATTCATGGTCCATTCATGTCATATTTTATCCAGTTGTTTTGTTCTTGTTTTGCCCAGAGTGTTTTTTAGTGTTTTAAAGTATAATAAACGTCTCGGTTACATAGGTAACCCTCGTTCCCTGAAGGAGGGAACGGAGACGTACGTCGGATGACCGACGAATAGGAATCTCGCTAGAGAGGCCAATCTACTTCGAGTGTAACTAAAACGAGCCAATGCATATTGGCATGCAATCATATGCATCAGCTGCTCACTCCTCGCAGCGCGGGTATATAATGAGCAGCAGGTGCGTTGCATCTTTAGGTTTTCGCTGAGGAGCCGAACCAGATAGGCGGCAGCATCAGCGGGGTACAGCAACTGTGGCGACGGGACGTACGTCTCCGTTCCCTCCTTCAGGGAACGAGGGTTACCTATGTAACCGAGACGTTCCCATTCAGTCGGTCACTTCGACGTACGTCGGATGACCGACGAATAGGAATCCCTACCAAAGCGCCACAGGAGCTGCCCTCTTCCAGCGCTCTGTTGTAAGCCACCTGAACCCCCTTGCCTGAGGACGGTGGGCCAGGGCTAACACAGAGAGTGTCAATCACTGCTGTTCCCAAACCCATTCAGTGAGACTATTGGATAACACTGGGAAGCGTACCCTTCGTGTAAAAGGGACGCTGCGGAAGCCACATCCTTCCCCGAAGGAGTTAGGTGGAAGAATAATGGACTAACCGTGGGGTTGTCATATGGAAGAACTGGGGTGACTCCACTCAACGAGAGGTGGGTTCTCCCAGAGGGAAAGACACGGGCTTCGATTAGGAGCAACCGTGGAACCAGACATATGGGATCCCCGTAGGGTCACTCATATGGAACCCAGCCTAAATCCGGTTCTCAAGGATGCAGCGGAGTAAAGGCCTGGCGCCAGACGCTCCGCCACGTCGGCTGCCGAAGGGAGATCGGAGGACTCAACAGGGTCTGCCTTGTAGGGACTCTCTGGAGAATAAGCACATGTAAGTGCAGCAAGCCGACACTAAGCCGGGGCCTCTCCGTGCCTCTGACCTGAGGCGAGAACACGGGAGGAGACCGACTCAACACGAAGGCTATAAAACCTAGCGAGCGTGTTAGGTGTCGCCCAGCCCGCAGCTCTACAGATGTCTGTTAGCGAGGCGCCACGAGCCAGCGCCCAGGAGGATGCGACACCTCTCGTGGAGTGTGCATGCAACCTGAGCAGGCAGGGCACACCCTGAGCTTGGTAAGCCAGGGCAATGGCATCCACTATCCAGTGGGCCATCCTCTGCTTGGAGACAGCCTTTCCCTTCTGCTGGCCTCCATAACAGACAAAGAGCTGGTCTGAGGTCCTGAAGCTTCGAGTTCTGTCCACATACAGTCGCAAAGCGCAAACTGGACAGAGCAAAGCCAGGGCTGGGTCTGCCTCCTCCGAGGGCAGCGCTTGCAGGCTCACTACCTGGTCCCCGAAGGGAGTGGTAGGAACCTTGGGCACATAGCCAGGCCGGGGTCTCATTACCACGTGGCTGTCACCCGGCCCGAACTCTAGGCACGATTCGTCGACCGAAAAAGACTGCAGGTCCCCTACCCTCTTGATGGAGGCCAATGCAGCCAGCAGCAAAGTCTTCCTAGACAGAATCTTTAAGTCTGCTGACTGCAAAGGCTCAAAGGGAGCATTCTGGAGTGCTCTCAGCACCAGAGCCAAGTCCCAAGAGGGTATGGAGGGGGGACGAGGAGGATTTAACCGTCTCGCCCCCCTAAGGAACCTGACGACCAGGTCGTGCTTACCAACAGATTTGCCATCTATGTGGTCGTGGTATGCAGAAATAGCAGCAGCATGGACTTTGAGGGTGGAGGGGGACAGCCTACGCTCCAACCTTAGCTGCAAGAAGGAAAGCACGACTCTGATCGAGCATCTTCGGGGGTCTTCTCGGTGAGAAGAACACCACTCGACGAACAGGTTCCACTTCAGGGCGTAAGCACGTCTTGTAGACGGTGCACGTGCCGAAGCGATGGTGTTAAGTACCTCGGAGGGTAAGTCACCAGAACCTCCGCGTCCCGTCCAGGGACCAGACATGGAGTTTCCAGAGGTCTGAACGCGGGTGCCAGAGGGTGCCCCGTCTCTAAGAAAGAAGGTCCTTCCTCAGAGGAATGGGCCAGGAGGGGCTGTCGCGAGGAGTGAGAGTTCCGGGAACCAGGTCCGGTTGGGCCAATAGGGCGCAACTAACACGACCTGCTCCTCGTCCTCCCTGACTTTGCACAGTGTCTGTGCAAGTAGGCTCACTGGGGGAAACGCATATTTGCGGAGGCCCCGGGGCCAGCTGTGCGCCAGCCGCACGGTTGAGCACACCGGGGATGCGAATGGCATGAAGCGACCTCAGATGCTTCTGACTCCAGAGGAGGAGATGGGGGGCGAGTTGTGACATGCGACGGGAGCGTAGACCACCTTGACGGTTGATGTATGCTACCGTCGCAGTGTTGTCCGTACGGACCAGCACATGCCTGCCCTGAAGCGGCCCCTTGAGGCGGCTCAGGGCGAGCCGTACTGCCAACAACTCGAGGCAATTGATGTGCCACTGCAGTTGGGGGCCCGTCCACACCCCTGACACTGCATGCCCGTTGTACGTGGCGCCCCAGCCGGTGGTCGAGGCATCCGTGAAACCACAGCATGCCGGGACACCTGCTCTAGGGGCACTCCGGCCCGAAGAAACAAGGAGTCCGACCACGGGCTGAAGGTATGGCGGCACTCTGGAGTGATTGCCACCCGGAAAGTGCCGTGTTGCCACGCCCATCTCGGGACTCGGCCGTGGAGCCAGTGCTGAAGCGGTCTCATATGAAGCAGACCGAGCGGAGTTACTGCCGCTGCGGCCGCCATATGCCCCAGGAGCCTCTGAAAGAATTTCAGTGGGACCGCCGTCCTGCCGCTGAACGTATTCAGGCAGTTCAACACCGACTGAGCACGTTCCTGTGTGAGGCGTGCTGTCTGTTCGACCGAGTCCAACTCCATACCGAGAAAAGAGATCCTCTGCACGGGGGCGAGTTTGCTCTTCTCCCAGTTGACCTGAAGACCCAGCTGGTTGAGGTGTCTGAGCACCAAATCCCTGTGTTCGCACAACTGATCCTGCGACTGAGCCAAAACGAGCCAGTCGTCTAGATAGTTGAGGATGCGAACGCCCTGTTCTCTCATGGGAACAAGGGCTCCCTCCACGACCTTCGTAAAGATGCGGGGAGACAGGGCCAGCCCGAAGGGCAAGACTCTGTACTGATGTGCTCGACCTTCAAACGCAAATCGCAGGAATGGCCTGTGTCGCGGAAGGATCGAGATATGACAGTACGCGTCCTTCAGGTCGATCGCTGCAAACCAATCTCGGGGACGGATGCACTTGAAAATGCGTTTCTGCGTGAGCATTTTGAACGGTAGCTTGTAAAGGCTCCTATTCAAAACTCGCAGGTCCAAGATCGGTCGTAACCCACCGCTTTTCTTGGGTACAATGAAGTAGGGGCTGTAGAACCCCGACTTCATATCGGCTGGAGGGACCGGCTCTATCGCGTCCTTCGCCAGTAGGACCGTGATCTCCGCACACAAGACAGGAGCGTCGGCAGCTTTCACTGAAGTGAAGTGGATGCCCCTGAACCTCGGGGGACGCCGGGCGAACTGAATCGCATAGCCGAGCCTGATGGTCCGGATGAGCCAGCGAGACGGACTGGGGAGCGCTAACCAGGCTCGCTGAGACCGTACAAGCGGGACCAAAGGGACCGCAGGCGTACCCGCCGTGGGGCAGCGAGGTGGAACGCAGGGACGCGGCTCGGGAGACTCTCTTTGTGAGGCGGCCCGAAGCGGGGTCAGAGTGTGCTGTGCAACACTTACCTGGTTCCACAGATGGACAGTGGGAGCAGGCGAAGTCTTGGCTGCCTGCTGCGCGCTGCTGTCCGCTGGCGACAGAAGAGGGGGAAGAGAGTGGTGAGGTTCTAGCCCTCCCACTGCTCTCCACGTCCTCTTCGGACCCAGAGATGGAGGGAACCGCTCTTTTTTTTTTTCTGAAAATTTGGGTACCGCTGGCTGTTGAGCCAGCGGCGGAACAGAAAAACCAATCAACAAAGGATTTACTACCCGGCCCTCCTCCGGGGAAAGAGTGGAGAGGTCTCCATCTCCTGAAGAGCAGTTCCCTCCCTCTCCAAGCCACCCGTCCTAGGGCCTCTTGCTCTTGGCTTTGCCGCCCTTCTTGGCGGGGGCCTGGACGGGCTGGGCACCCCGACCATGACCGGCTCCATGGCGCCGCTTGATGACGGCTGCTGCTGCTGGGGAGCGGGGGCGGCCACGGGGGGGGGGCGCCCCTGGCGACGAGCAGCCTGAGGCGATGCGGGCGGTGGAGGTGCAGCAGCTGACCGCCTCAGCAGGATGTGGCCCTCAGACTGCTTCTGTACAGCCGAGAACTGTTGGGCAAAGTTCTCGACCGCGTCGCCAAGAGGCCGGTCTGGGACATGGGGGCATCAAGGAACCTGACTTTGTCGGTATCCCTCATGTCGACCAGACACAGCCAGAGATGACGTTCCTGGACCACCAGCGTGGACATCGCACGACCCACTGACCGCGCAGTGACCTTCGTCGCTCGAAGCGCGAGGTCCGTAGCGGTACGAAGTTCTTGGAGAACCTGTGGATCATGACTACCCTCGTGCAGGCCCCTCAGTGCCTTGGCCTGATGGACCTGCAACAACGCCATAGCGTGTAAGGCGGCAGCGGCTTCCACGCAGGCCCAGTAAGCACTGCCGGTAGGTCCGACCAGCGCTCACAGGCCCGGGAAGGGAGAGACGCTCCCCCCTCTCTTCAGGAAGGGGTATGCGTGAACATCCCTTTGCCGCACCGCCATCAAGGGTAGTGAGGGAGGAGGTCCCACTGGCACGGTTTCGGGCAGTAAAAGGTGCCCTCCACGCACCAGTGTTCTCTACATGCACTTCCGGGAAGAAGGGAACCGGGGTGGGGGGCTGAGAACCATCCCTTGCCACTCCGAGGAACCAATCATCCAACCTCGAGGGCTCGGGACACGGTGGAGCACTCCACACGTTGGAGCATTCCACACGAGCCCGACCCTGTTGGCGGCCCGGGAAAGCATAGCCATCATTTCCGGGTCTGATACGGGCACAGCTGTCACTCGCGAAGGAGGCAACCGCTCCGAATCATCATCCGCGAAAGCGTCAGGCTCACCCTCCGATGCAGCGATCGACATCCGGTCATCCTGGGGAGCCCTGAAGGATACGGATGGTACACACCTCTGGGGCGGTCCATCACGCTCCCCCAGCAGCTCTACTGGCTGCAGAGTGCGGGAGGAGTGAGGGTTCCCAGGGGGTTGGTTCCCCGAGGGAAGCGCGCTCACTGTAATCCTCAAATCACCAGTGCCACCGCCCGAAACAGCCCTCCATTTTCAGGAGGACTGGAACGAAGCAGCGGCACTGGGACTCCGCCCCCTTGCAGGAGGCAGAGTCTAGATCGCAACCCCGCCCCCCTTGCAGGAGGCGGAGTCTAGATCGCAACTCCGCGATGGTCATCTTCCCGCAATGGGTGCATGACTCATCCACAAACGCTGCCTCAGCGCGCCTTAAGCCCAAGCACGCGATACAGCGCTCGTGACCATCCCGAGGCGCCAGGTAACGACCGCATCCAGAAACACGCAAGTAGTACACATCTTCGAAAAGACGCGAAACTACTCGCGCAAGCTCTTTTAGGAATTAACTCTTTCGAGTGCCGAAGCACGCAGGGGATAACCGCGGCAACACAGACAGGGAAAAAGTGCAGCCTGTCGTGTGCACTCACTCTTGAAACCGCTCTTACCAGCTGTGATAACAGCTTTTAAGCGCTCTATAATAGCGCACCGTTACCAGCCATAAGAACGGCTTTTACAGCTGAGAACAGCTTCATTTGCTCACATAAAACAGAACAAACAGAGAAGACAAACAAGAGAACGGCCCCGCTGCTGCGCTGTCCGCCTGCACTCTCACGAAGAGCAATCCACCAAAAGATTCTTCGTCTTTCGTCACACTCGCTCGTAGACACCATACAGGTTCGGCTCCGAAGCGAAAAGCTAAAGATGCAACGCACCTGCTGCTCATTATATACCCGCGCTGCGAGGAGTGAGCAGCTGATGCATATGATTGCATGCCAATATGCATTGGCTCGTTTTAGTTACACTCGAAGTAGATTGGCCTCTCTAGCGAGATTCCTATTCGTCGGTCATCCGACGTACGTCGAAGTGACCGACTGAATGGGAACTGTTGCTGCCTGTGATTAAATGCTTCTCTCATGTTTACCTTAACCTCATGACACAGTGTTTCTCAGAAATAACTTACTGTGCCTTTAATTTGGACACTTTTGGACACTTAAAGGTCCAATGTGTAACATTTAGGAGGATCTATTGACAGAAATGCAATATACATAACTATGTAAGACTCTACACAATGAACTGTTACGTTTTTATTACCTTAGAATGAGCCATTTCTCTCTACATATGTCGCGGGTCCCCTTACATCGCAGTCGCCATTTTGCAGCGCCATGTTTCTACGGTAGCCCTAAACGGACAAACTGCTGTCTCAGACGATGACATCTTTGTGCTCTGTCGGCCACCGTAGCTTCTCTACGTGCTTCGAAAGGGAGGTTCGACCGGTGGACTAAACTGTTGGTTGCAATTCGCAACCTCACCGCTGGATGCCACTAAAATGTACACGCTGTAATTTTTTTTTTTTAAAAACACTTGGAATCTTGGGTACCACCTGATGACATCTACTGCTAGCTGAAAGCTACGGTTACCTAAATGGGTAACCAAAGAAAGCACCCAACAATGTAAAGTCTAGTTCATCAGTGGCATCCAGGAAGGACTGGGTGACAACCAAGAAAGATCGGTGATGCTGGAGAGACAGCTGACCTACAGGGAAGACTGGCAACCTCGGTAGGATCTCAGGGTTAGATGCCATTGCAGCAAAGTTTGCAAAAACATCAGAGGGCTCAAGATACACCAGAGCAAGTCCAGGTGTGGAATAGCAGTGACGCAAGTGCATTGCACGGGTCTAGCATCCAGTGAGATGAAGGAGAACTTCAGCCAGGAAGCGCACCACAGAACTGAAAATCTCTTCGCACTCGAGTCTCCCCAGCACGAGTGCTCCTCTCCAGTTTCCCCTATCCATACGTTGAGGAAAGAAAGGATCAAATGGCCAAAAGCTTCAGAAGAGTAAGAACCATGCTACTCATAGGACGACCCAACAACTGGAGAGGGTCGAAACACGCAAGGAAGTTTAGGTGCCACCTGATGACATCTGCTGCTGGCTGAAAGCTACGGTTGCCTAAACGGGTAATCCGAAGAAAGGTGTATTCCACAATTTTTGTAGATGTGTGACATCAGTTCCTCTCAGAACATGAATATGTTCTACAAAGTTTGACAACCCGTAAGTGACTTTTTGTTCTCACTTAGATAAATGCTTCACATTTTGAAATCTAATCATCATTCAGTAAAAGTATGTTTTAGTATATTTCTTTAAAATGAATGCCAATTGTTTTGATATTTTGTTATTTAATGCAAAACCATTTTTAATTGTGAATTAAGTGTAATTAAAGGGCCACTGTAAATGGATTTAATTCATTTGTATTTTTCAGTTTTTCATTTTATTTGACACCTTATTACATAAACTACAAATTGTTGCATCTGGATATGATGGCATACACTACTCTTTATAAGTTTACTTTATTTGTTTAAAAAAGTGCTATTTTTCATATTCAAAGGAATCCAGCACACTGTGGTACTTACTGTGAAAGAAATGTTCTATAAATTATATCTGGCTCTGGCATCTCTGGGGCATTTATGATTCAGCAGCATAGACTGAATGCGCTCAGGTGTGTCGTCAGATGCCCTACACTAGAGAGTACCTACAGTATAGCTGCTGGATTTGATGTTTGTCGCATAGAATAACATGCTCAAGAGTTTAGTAGCGTTCTGGTTTATAATTGTTGCATTGTTGTTTTCAGATTTACCTGTCTCTAATTGTCAAGTACAAAAAATAAAAGAACTAGTTGGTTGATTTATGTCAATCTAAATTGGGTGGATTTTTGATCAAATGCACCATAGCTTGTATTTATGTTCTGTTTACGTTCACATTTACACTTTTTGCTATTCCAAACTCATTTAATAAGCTCATTTAGTTCACAGATTCTTTTTTTTTTTTTTTTTACTGCTAGTCTAAACCCGAAATAGTTCCTGTTAACACTAATAACTTGGTTATACTGAGCCTTGACAAGTTTTCAAAGAATGGTCCATCTGAAATCAGCTAAAGAAATGGCAGTTCTGATGACTCAGGGTTACTGAGCGCTGCTGTGGAGAGGAGGGGATAAGCCGAAGATTGCCAGGGAGAATTTCATAAAGAGGCCCCATGCTGCTCGAAAGAAATTGAGAGGGGAGACACTGAGTGTGGCGTCATGCTGTCGCAATCTCAGATCTGTTAGACCATTTACAAGAAGAGCGACAAAATCGAGGTGGCTTATACAACCGGGGTACAGATGAGCATTCTCTATCCCAGTGTGAAAAGACATTGAGTTCGAGATATAATTGAACCCTGGAGCTAATTGAAGCTTCTAACAGCTATCTTTTCAAATTAATCATCACAAAAAAAATTCTCAATGTCCAAATACAAAAAAGAAGCAGGATGATGCAAGATATGAGGTTGTTTTATCAGGTGTTTGTGCGGGCTGAAGAATAATACAGGGCCACAGAGTGCTGTCATCAAATCAAAACAGTGTATTCACTGACATTTGGGACTCCAAGCTTCCTATACCACTAGGGCCTGACTTTGCCAGGTTGACATTTAGATTGAAAGGGAAACTTTGAATGTTAGATAGTGTGCTTTACATTACATTGCACAGCATCAATCAATCAATCAAATAAATAAATAAATAAATAAAAAATAGCCTGTATTTCAAACAGGGTTCTGTATGTGTGTGGACATCTATCTGAATACTTTTTGCATGTTTTTGAATATGGCAATGTTATTGTATTTCGTCTTGGTAGATTAGATCTGCTGCTGCTGTTGATCATTGCTGCAAATCAAATATAGACTTGCTGCTGCTAATAGATTCACTGACACGCAGCTGTGACATGCAAGATATCCTGCTGCTGCATAAATAAACTCAAATAAATCCTGTAGCAGATCTAGGCAGGTGGAGCTAGGGGAGGTAGAGGGTCTCAGAGGAACTCCGATAGCCTGCTGCAGGACCAGTTTACAGCAAAGGATGAACCAGACTATTTAAATGTTGTGCAAGAAACATTTAATCCTGGCTGCAGAATCAGCAGATTGCATGTAAAGGGCCTGCCTGCGTCTTCGAGAGTTTAATGACGGAACTAAATATATAAGTAAACTTTATTGAGCTTACATAGAATAATTTAGGTCTATTTGGACAGATTCATACTTTGGATGCCATTTTGGATGTGTTTGGATGTGGAGTTTTGGGTACTGCTGAAACATTTGGAATTCAAAATTAAGCCAATTGTTTGCGGTGGTCTCAAATGAATCGTTGAAGTACACTTACTGATTGCTTATTGAAGGGAATCTCAGATGAGATTACATTTTCTGTGTCCATTTTTAGTATTTGGTCATGTAATTAAAAACATAACTGCATAGTCTGTGAATAAAGAGTATAATAAAACTATTCAGATTTTTGAAAATACTGCTCTGTTCTTCAGATGTCACAAGACCGGCATAATTCTGCAATAAAAGTTAAATTTAATTCAAATTGTAGCACATCAGTCTGTTCTGCAGACAATAACAAATAGATTAGCTGTGTTTTGTGAATTTTGTGAATAGTTTCTTCTATCTGAGCGTATTTAACATTGATTATTTCACAGATATAATTCAGTTTCCTCTATCTCAGCGTTATTGAGATATGAAAAAAGCATCACAGCAGCATCAGATGACCTCTGCCACTGCTTCTGTAGCAGCTTTACATTAAAATCTTCCCGCTCCAAGATGTTAGCATTCAGCTGCATGTTAATGTCACCTATTTCCATTTGAAGGGTACGACACGAAGGAGGTCAGGACATGCGTCTCTTCCACGCAAAGTGGAACCTCAGGTGCACAAGAGCTGAAAATAGGCTTTACCGTATCAGATGCCTACATGCCTGGGCCTGCGAGCAGCCATCTTGACCTTTTTCAGTATTCATTCCCCAATCGCATCAGCGGTCCCTTAGCCAATCAGAGGGTGGGGAATTTGCAGGTCAGCGCTACCACTTCAAAGGAGAGGTGGCAGAGTGGGCGGGGGAAGGTCGATGACCTCTACGCGGTGCCGGGCTTATCTGACAGTTGAAATGAGATGCGATTTCCCAGTGAGGGGTAAGAGCAGCTAGGGCGAACTAGAAAATGGCCTGTCCTCAAACAAGCTTTAATGTCAAGTAATCTCATTGTGTGGGGAAATTGTGTTGTGGGCGTTATTGGGGAGGGCAGTGAATATAACACTGAGCTGGCAAAGGTAAGATGAACTGTGGTAAATTTGAGGTGTGAGGGTTACATTGCCTGTTCTCCTCGCTTTCCTTTATACTGGGGTGAAGGAGACATTCCCACTTTTGCGTTGTTCGAGTAAGTTCACCCAAATAACGACTTTTCAACAACATACTAGTGTTGGCCGATTTCAAAACACTGCTTTGGCATTTCAGTGTCTCAGATCACGTATCAAACTGCCAAAGTCACGTGAACTATTGAAATTTTGAAGCGCTTGTCATGTGACGCAGCCTTGTTTACTGAAATCATGTGACTTTGGCGCTCCGTACCACTGATTCGAAACAAAAGATTCGTAAAGCATTGTTTACGTCCTCATGTTTTTCCAACCCTGTATTTATTGTCCAGTATTTCTTCAGTGAAAAGGAGACATTAGGCCTTCTCTTTGACCTAGGTTTGTTTGCACATATATGGTTTGATTTATATGGTTTCCTCATGGTTGATATGAACTTCTACTGATTACTCATATTTTGCAATCTGATTGTTAGTTTTAGAGATGCATAGGTTTGTGTCTGTTTAAAAAAAAAAAAAAAAAAAGATGAAAAAATTACAGCTTGTTGCTCGACCATATCATGTGTGAGTGGACATTTTTGGTCAGAATAAGCTGCTAAATTGACCAGACTTATGTAAAAGTCTGGCTCTGTGAGACTAGAGGGAGTCAATAGTCAGTATTAAAAGGAACCTGCAGGGCTGGATCGATCCAGAGAGTAAGCTGAGTCAATGTCTCCCTACAGAAACATATGTGGACTGTGTGTGTGCGTTTCATGTGCTGTGCATTAGTGAGATATCACAGCAGGCATTTGCTTTAATCTTTGAGATGCATATGCCAGGTCATACTGAGAAACCGAGTTGTGTTGTGCGTTCAGATACGTACTCGAGCTCAAACCCTCACAGTGAGCCAAATCTATGCGGCTTCAGTATACTCGTTGTTTTCGGTTGTTTTATTCATTGGATTGGTACAAAAATGTGTGACTTTTATGGAGGACGCTATGTGATCCTCTTAAAAAATTGTAGACTTGATTTGAAAAAGCTACTAAAAAATAGCCACACTTGTGTTTTTTGGGGTTGATAATGACTGCCATTGGAAATGAATGGAAAATAGGCAAAAATACAGATTTTTTTTTTTTTGTACAATCTACAAATCAGCAACGATGCATAATAACATGCACAGCAATGAAGGGGTGACACTCTAAAATATTTAGAGTACAAAATAGACATTCTAGCCACCCCCCCACTCACCCCACAGACACACATACTGTAGTGTGATTGTAACACAAAGCAAGTTTTTGCAAATAAGTGAAACAAATCAATAATTCAGCCACAATACAGTTAAAAAAAATGACAGCGAGGAAGAGGTTACACTAAAACATCAAGAGTACAAAACAAACACACCCACTCAAACAGCACACTATCATACACACACTTGTGGCTGTAATAATATGGCAAACTGAGCCCGAAGACTCAAATAAGAGGTTGAAATAAGGTTGATATAACTCTGATAAAGCATTCCTATTGATTTTTTGTTGAATTTTTGTTGGATTTTGATGTTACAAATAGTCTCTCTGTGTTCAGGTTTGACAAGTAGAATTGTTGCAAAAACTGACATTTCAAAAAATAATAATAATAATCTAAACTTTGACAAAAAGTAGTCTTTGAGAATGTCTAAATATCCAAAACTTAATAAAAATAACTATTTATGTCTAAAAACAACTAGTCAATTTGTAAGCCTTTTTATACTGAACTATATAGGAATCTAACGAGGAAAAAATGTATCATGATTATTGCATAAATATTAATTAGTACCTTGAAATTCTCTCAAAATACGAAATAAAAAAGGAAAAATATTATTGAACAAAACTATATTACATTGATTTTACTGAAGAAAAAAAAAATTCATAGTTCATAGTCACTTTTGATTATGAACAACACACATGTGACCCCCAAATGAAGAATACCAGAGGGTTAAATGAAAATGTGAACTTATATCAAACATTTTAAATATTTATATACAGTGTGTCCATTAGTAGTACACTTAAAAAATGGACATACAGTAGCACAGATGCTAGACTAGGAAAACATCAAGTACTATTGAGCACACTAATGTTTAAGGGGGTTTGGAAACCCAAAGTATTAAGCTTTAACAAGTAACATTTGTGTTTGTACTTTAGCAATTCAGACGGTTTTCGTGATAAAATCGGTGGGAAAGTAACACTTACATGCAAGAAATTTAGTTAAATTTGCTGTTTTCCTTGACTTTTCCCATCATCTTGGATGAAAGCATAATCCAGTGGCAATACATTCTGGAATTGCATTATCTATTTGCATACTCAAAGCTAATTTAGAATTCTACCACAATTATTTATCTTGGTATAATTTTGTTGAGCACAGTTAATGTGCACACCTATGAAGACTATTAATGTTTTTGAGGTTGGCAGCTTACCGGGTTTAAAACAAGTTTATTTGTTCATTTTCTTTTACCTGTTCATTTTGTAATGAAGCGGGGCTAACTGAATATAAGGCAAATGCAAAATAAATATTCCTCAACCCCCATAATGCCTTTCTTTGGCGCTCAATATCCATATCTATATCGAACACACATCTGAAGGAAAAAATACATTCGAAGTGGCTATTTGGCCCAAAGTTTTTGGAAATAACCTCTGTATCTCACAGAATGTGTTTGCAAACCAAACATTTTAGCAGCCGTTTGAATCCCGAGTCCTCTGAGACCGCCACATATAAAGCGAGTCCTCATTTTGAATTTCAAATACATTTCAGCAGATCTCAAAATTCATCCATAACTTGGTCTCTCAGGGACAAAGCAGTTGCTTTTTTGCAAACGGGCCCATATGCTTAATATGAATCTCAAATGACAGTCCATGGTAATGCAAGTCCTCGCAGGGCAAAACCGTAGCATTTTATGTAAAATTAAATGATTGACATTTTTCCAGGAGGTCAAATGATAAATAAAAAGAGCTATGAAACTGAATAACCCTCATTATTTTGTTTCATGCTAGATTGTCGGTATTTATCTCTCTCTTTTCTTTTTTTCCCTTACCCATTCACTCTTTTAGCCGACCACTCAAAGCCTTACCAAACAAATCAATACATTAAATTGGAATAATGCTCCTAATGGCTCCCATTCAATGCTTGCCATTTGATTTCATGAGCGGAGGCAGGGTGGTCCTGCTTAGCTACACAAACACAAATGAATAGGCCCCAAATTGAAAAATCCATTGTGTGCTTCTCTTCTGCCACGATTTCAGTCTCCCGCTTCCTTTGTGATGCACGTTGTCTTAATTGAACTCATATTTGAATGAAATAGGCTACGTAAGCTGTTTTTTCCCCACTACGTCCTACTGTGCTGAATTTCGGTTGCCTTTGAGACCGCAGTCTTCACTGTTTCTCACAGATTTCCATTATCTATTCTGTGGAAATAAATTGAAATGATAGAACGTGTGTAAAAATATTGAATGTGGCCAAATACTGATTTAATGGTCTAATGCTATTACTTTTCAATAATAGAGCCAAATGCGGTTGTGTAAATAAGCACTGCACCTGTTGGAAAGAGAAATCACATCTCCGTAATGTCTAAATTTGGTTTTCTTATAGCAAATTAGAATTTAGCTGAAGTCTTCTGCTTCTCTGATTGTTCTCCTGAGAAAAAGACCCTGGTAATCTCACATGTGTCTCCTCTAGAGTCTCAGAGAAGATATAAACAAAGTCGCCGTGAAAGCAGGCTCGGAATCAGAAGGTTTGATGTCATATTGACGTATTGATCAGCATTGATGTAGTAATCCCTGCTGAAAGAAAAACCAAAGCGCATTGAATGTGATCTGTTATTGGAGGGATTTGAAGGGGACAGAGCAGAAATCTGACCCCGCGAGAGAGCCCGCAAGGGGAAAACCGGCGATTAATAGATCTATAATAAAGTGTCAAGAGTCCAGAAGGCTCTAGGACACATGTGGGTCATTCCGACTACCGCTCTGATGCAGCGTTGATTCTGTGTACATATAATGCAGCATCAAACCAGCTATGTTGGTGTCGAATTATAATTTCACATTTCCATTCATCATGTTTCTATATAAATAATTTCAAATTTTAAACCATTAAATTAAAGCAATTAATGCAACTTCTTTGCCTCTTGCATTGTAAATATTTTGCTCTTTGAGCAGATGCTGCAATTATTTTATTTTATTTTATTTTATTTGCAATTTTTGTGTTCCCGGCTTCCTCACTAATGTCTAAAATGGAATACTGGTAATTTATTGAGAAATTTCTGGTGCCCCCCCCCCCCCGCTTTAGATAATTGAATGATTTCAAACAATGTTTTCTTGTTAAATCTGTATTCAATTCATTATTCTCAATGATGTCTATAATAGCTGGTGAAAGCTATACATCTCAATGGCACTTACTCTGCTGGTGTGTGATTCCCTAGAGGTGCGTGATTTGATATTTGCCATCACACTGTCAGATGATGGATTTGATGAATTCTGTTCATGTTAACTGGTTTGTCTGTCTCAGTGATGGGGGATAACGCATTACAAGTAACGCAAGTTACTTTTTTCTAGTATCTAGTAAAGTTACGCATTATTTTTAAATTTACAGCAAAATATTTGAGTTACTTTTTCAGATAAGTAACTCACATTACTTTGTTTTCCCATTTACTGTCCCCATGTTGAGAGAAATGAGGAGTTAAGTACAGAGGCGTCGTGTGCGCTGTCTAAACTTGATGGTTATTGTAGTTCTAATCTAGACTAAATGTGAGCATGTATTTAATCATTATACTAAGTAAAAATGACTTTAGATACACATCAAATTTGTTTTATTTTTTTTGTTTTTACTTCTCCTGCATCCTATTCTTCTGCGATCCAGAATGGCATCACAGCTGAAAGGTTTGTTTGAACTACGCCCTCTACTGTACAGGTGTGATTTTGCATTTCTTTCAGCCCTTTTGTGTGAAAGGGCCTTTACATTTGCCAAAAAGAGAACTTTTGTGTTTGTTGGTATTAAAAAACAAATAAGCAAGCCTAGCCTAGGTGAGGAAAAATTAACGTAACACATTGCTTTCCATAAAAAGTAACTTTTTTTAGGGAGTAACACAACATTGTAACACATTACTTTTAAAAGTAACTTTCCCTGACAATGGGAAACATTCCGTCCTGTTTGAAATTACTTAAATTAGGATGACAAAATTCTAAAAGACAGATTTGACACCCTAATGTAGGATAACGCTTGTATTTATTGATAAAGTTTGACCAGAGTGTGTTTCTGAAAGTCTACTGTGCCCTTTTATAGAAATACTTCCTGAAATTACCACACAAGCACATTTATTTTTAGGCACAGAGTTAGACTGTTCTGGCGCTGCATAACTGGAATGACAATACATGCAGCGGATGCTCTGCCTTCTCTCACGTAACCCCGAGAGAGTGACAGTGAGTGTTGGTAGTGGCCGCTAATTCTCTTCCTCCTATCTCTGTACTTAATCATCCAATCAATCTTGCCTTTGACAAAGGCTCCTGTGATAGAACATCTCTGCCTGCAATCTCTTCTCCATCTCTGCAGCTCTCAGGCCAGCGGGGAAAGAGAGAGAAGGACTATGCGGAGGGGGTCTTAATCTACTCATTCAATTTCTGCCAATGCTCATCGCTCTCTCTCCGTTTCAAAGCGCAAATGGAGCATGCAGCCAAAAAACACCACCACCAAATTACATTGTCTCTTCTGAGTTCTCTTTCCTTCTCTCTGCACTTTTTCTCTAGTTTTCTTGCTCCTTCTCTATTTCAGTAGCAGTGGCCGGCTTCTGAAATGAGAATGTTTTGGTGTATCTAGTCAAGTGTAAATGAATGTTCCAGTTCGATTTGATCATTACACAGTTCCCAGTTTTATGGGACAGCATTGAGGTGGCTCTCTCAACCAGCAACCAAAATTCTATCCTGTGCCTTTTGAACTCCTTTAACCTGTGAAATAATGTATATGCTTGTATTAAAGCAATAAGGGTAAAAATTTATATCACCATACTTTCCTCAGGTGACTAATCACAGTGTGTACATTATGAGAACAAAAAATAATTTTGAAATCTACAGATGCAAATAGATAAAGTGTAATAAAACAAACAATTAAATGTGTATTTTGGATGTTTTGTGAAAGAAGGTAAGTTATGGTAGCAAAATCTTCCATAATACAAGTCCAAAAAAATGTACCAGTGCTTTAAAAAAGTGTTTTTGCCTGTGTCGTCTTGCCTTAAAGGGGACCTATCATGCTAGAATATAGCATAATATTCCCTACGTTGAAGGTTTTCATGCTTGAATTTGTAAAAACATTGTTTCACATTCATCTTTTACATTTTTCACATTTTTGCAGCACCTTTCTTTTCAGTCTGTCAGTAACACTCTGTTTAGTTCCTGTCTCTATGAAGCCCCTCCTTCGAAAAGCACAATGTCCTCTGATTGGTTGGCTGGACCAATGTGCTGTGATTGGTCCAACTCTTCGAGCGCGTTTCAGAAATTTCACGGCCCTTACCATAACTGCGAGTTTCAATATACTGCTACTGCAACTCGGACAGGCCTCAGCCCTTTATTTTGGGTATTCCTTAAGTGGGAATTATTTACATGAGGAATATTGTGACGCGTACATTCTCTGAAGACTACAATCAAGGCTTTTCAGGGAGTTCAGAAACCGTGCGCACTGATATAGAGAATAACTCCCTTTGGTGTGACATTGTGCTTTGTAACTTTGCAAATCTTTTCATGCTTAAACATATGCACAATAGAATCCCTTTAAGGGCAGTTTAATGGCATAGCAGATTTAACTAATATTGAGTGTTGCATCACTATTTGCTCACTATTTGCATCACACAGTGTTCATTTAAAGCCCAGCGAGTGTAAACGCGTTCATTGTTAATAATGGCCGATAACAAGTTATTCTTGAGTCAATCATTCAGTAATAATGAAAGGGGTTTGGAGCCTGATCATGTTTGGTAATATTGCTTTTTATATTGTTAATTATGTCCTCATCTGATTTTATTGGAATGAGGTACTGCATGCATTCTCCCAGAAAACGCCCCAGCCTCCTGCATCTCTCTCTTTCTGTCTTAAAATGAAGCTCTTTGAATTCCTCTCTGAAGTTGTGAAATGTGGATTGGCTCAGTATGAGAGGCTCGATTTGATGCAGTGAGTTTGCTTTCAAGATGTCACTTCATCCTTCTTTCTTGCTTGCATTCTTCCCCTTTCTCTCATCTCATAAAATCTCACCTACTTGCTTCCCCTTGTCTCAGCCTGTTATGTATGCACAGTCACTCTCGTGCCACATGCGCAAACATTCATTCGATATTATATTTGCACAATTATGACATAGGGCCTCGTAGGGTTCCTTACCACGTACACTCGAATTACCAGCAAAACAGTCTTTCCAACAGGAGCACTGTTTATGTACAAGCATGTGATGTTACTTTCTCATATTGTGTATTTTCAGCAAAAATAATGATTATTTTAACAGCAAGAAATTCTGCTGAAAAATGCAAACACTATATGGTGTTTTTAAAACAATTCATTCTTTTTTGAGAATCTCAGCCCAGCACAGCAACACTGGCTCAACCAATACCATGAGTTTGGGGCGGGGCATCTCTTTGGTCCAACCAATGGCAAAACAGTACGTGTTCTGATAACATGATTTGAAATCAGTATTTCAAAAGCACAGAATGCAGATCCCTGATATGCATCTACCCTTTTCCATTCTTTTACTTCATTTAATATTTTTAAAAAGGACCATGCACAACACAAATGTTGTGCCAGAGTTAGCTAAACAGCTAATTGGCATCTGTAGTCCCTGGGCAGGATGGTCTTACATAAAATTACAACACTCCATTGCAATCCAGCAGATCAATTCCAATATACACAATATACCGCCAACCCCCAAATTAATGATCACATGATTGATTTTTCTTAAGATATATTTTATGAGCAGTTTTAAAATATTTAAGTGATGCATGTTTTCTAATATGAACAGGCACTGAATTCTATCTTTGTCTCCATCGCTAAAAAAAATGTTGGGTTAAAAGCCAGTTGGGTCAACTATTTACTTTTATTCATGACATTATTTTAATACGTAAAATATACTTTGTTTCCAAGATCGTTTATTTGTATAAAATAATAGGTTTTAACAAATATATTTTAAATTACAAATGAAATATTTTGGAGTCATTTAATGTAAATATACATAATTGTGTACGTATTAAATTCAAGTGTGCATACATCAATTCAAAGCAAATTTGTACAAACAGTACACATTCAAAACCTGCACAAACATGTATAAATAAAATGTATACAGAACACAAAACTTCAAAATGAACACTACATTTTAACCTACACAAAAGCTTACAGTACAAATATTAAATTCAGAACTTATAGATTTGTACAAACAGTACACAATTAAAACATTAATTTAAAACCTACACAGCCATGTACAGAGTAAACTCAAAAATATATAAAATATGTACATACAGAACAGACAAGCACAAAATGAACACTACATTAAAATGTTTACAATACAAAGTTTTAATTAATATTCAAAAGATAAGCATCAGTGAACTTCACCACTTTTAAAATAAAGTGAGTGACCCTCATACATAAGTAAAGCCCCTCTCTCTATCTCTATCTATCTATTCTCTATCTATCTATCTATCTATCTATCTATCTATCTATCTATCTATCTATCTATCTATCTATCTATCTATCTATCTATCTATCTATCTATCTATCTATCTATCTATCTATCTATCTATCTATCTATCTATCTATCTATCTATCTATCTATCTATCTATCTATCTATCAATCTCTTTCTTAGTTTGAAACAATAAAACAAGTGGAAAGAAAGTGAAGCCAGGAGTTGAAACAGTAGAATATCCAACTTAAAGCAAATGTTTTGACAGAAACATGACATTCTATGAGACAGAGATATATTTACCTGACTTCTACTTTCCCACAAGACCTCTAAGCACTTCCAGCAAGCAGCTTAGACACGTCCTTCTCTACTCAGTCTCCGCTTCAGACGGCCCACCCACGGACCGCCCACACTCCCTTCACTGACCGCTTGATGTATATTGCTCACAAAACTGGAAAGCAGTTTCTCCATCTGGCAAGATTTAAGGTTTTGGCTGGCTTGATGCAAGAAAACGTGCACAGGTGTGTTTTTTTTTTTATTCTGTCTGGAAATAAGGTTGTGTGCAGTGAGAGCATTTGAGGAGAAATTAATCACTGGGTTTGTCAAGTTAGTGGCATGAAATGTTTATACTTTGAGACAATAAGTAGCAAGGTAACAAGATATCCACCGGTAGAACTTTGCTTTCTGAGTCACTTTCCTCCTTCTCTCACAGACTACAAAAGCTACCTGCCGACTCTGGAAGAAACATTTCAAACATGATCAAAAAAGTAACTGTAAAAATGTTAAATACACTGTATCACACTCAATCTCAGTAATAATATCATTGCTTTAAAATGATATTGTTTTGTTACTAATTTTCTTTAGTCAGAATTAATGTGTTTAAAGCACAACTCTACATTACAATACCTGAAATAATTAAATAAATATATTATCCAGTTTAATAAAATACAACGATCAGTTGAACAGTTGTCATGATACCTTAATTAAATATATTATTTATCAAATTTATTATTTTTTTTATATTTTAATGTATTTTATGCAGTATTTTTTTATTAAAATAAAATAAAATAAAATAAAATAAATAATCAATCCAGCTTATGTCAAACTCTAGAGAGAGAACACACGATATAATTCCGCCTTTAATGCTTTAAAATGCTTTCTAGCTAGAAATGTTTTGCAACTGAGATATATTCAGAGATTGTGTCGGCCTGCTTACAGTAAAGCAACCTTCTGAGTTTAACGCTTTTTGATGTCCTCAGGATATGACATCCTTGTCCTGTAGGAAGAAGACAGAAACTCGCTGTACGAAGCGCTCTGGAGAAAATCTTTGAAATCCACTTATCATAGAAATAGTGCACGGTACTTAATGTTCTCAGGCAACCTGTAATAAGCTTCCAGATAACAGTATAAAGCAGGAGAAGATGCAGAGGTGATCGCAGGTGTGTGAACGCTGAATTCACTCATAACCATCTGCTTTCTGAGAGTGACGAGGTGCTGTCGTTAATCACTTTTCCTATGTTTACTCCCCCATTTTGCTCTCACAGCTCAGTTGATATCATATCTCACAGATGAGAGGTGAGAAAACGGTATTAAATTTAGAATATGAGCATAAAATCTGAAACAAGCACCATTAACAGTGATAAAATTGGAAACATATTTTTTGCATATTAGCACGTTATATGTTATATGGGCTATTCAGTGTTTAGTTACTCAATTGACCCTTCGCAAAGACCCGCTCCCTTTAGTTGCTGTTGCTCTGCCCGACAATCCATGCGCTCTCTTGCCACACATCATGTTCTCACGAAGTGAAAAATACACCGTGGAGCAAAGAGGATACTGACAATGTATGAAACAGTTTCACATTTAAAATATTGTCTTTTTTTTTTTTTTAAAGAAGTTCAAACAATAAATAGCGTATAGTGTCTCTTTAATGTGTCGTGACAGATTGCTGTGGCTCCTTCAAGCGGCTCGTGAACAAGTCAAGTCATCTTTATTTATATAGCGCTTTTTACAATGCAAATTGTGGCAAAGCAGCTTTACATTAATAAGAAAATGGTGTCATTGTGCAGCTTATTCTATATATTATTGATTCATTCCGTTGCAAATATCAGTAGTTATTAGTCTAGTTAATTTAGGTATAGCAGCACTGCAGAAAACAGTGACGTGATCGTCCGGCTCAGCTCAGTTTGCATACAACGGCGCCAATGCAGGCACATCAAAAACACTGCTGAATATCAAGCAAGTGTCCCGAACTTAAGCAAGCCAAAGGCAACACTAGTTCATTTATAGCATCAAATAAACATGAATGAACATCAGAAGGAATGTTGTTTCAAGAGCAGGAAGACGTGAGTGCACACAATTTTTGAAGTTCAAGTTCACCCACTTTAATCTACTATCTCCACTGACTGCTTTGTCAGACAAAATGGAGGATTCGGGATTATGGTTGGTCAGATCGCCTGTCAATCAAACTGTTTGCGAAGGGTCAATTAACATGTTTTCCTTGTTGAGTTATCCTCATCAAAATTCATAAACATTAATAAAGGCACATTTAGTGCCTGACAATTCCATAAATTAAAGAATTTAGAACAGTTTATTGCAATTAGTCAAAGCAAAACCACATAATACAATTAAAGGTTTATATGGTGACGTATAAAGTCGTTGTGAAATCAAAATGGACCCTATTTATTTGGTTAGCCCACATTACTAGTCTTGTGGTGAGTAATAAATCCGTGCAAGTTAATACACAGAGAAAAATACATAGTAATATATATGCTTGAAATACATAGTACATTAATACTCTTGCACTTAGCAGGTCTAAACATTTTGTTGTCATCGGAAGCTTTATTTCTTGAATTATTTTTCACAGTAGTTTTTAGATGTCTTTGTTTATGCTTACATTTCTATTTTTGTTACCCTTTGTAATTTCCGCCTTCCTTAACTTCTCCATTTACTCTTAATGTAATTAAGAACTTTCGACCCACCTAAGCTGATGCCTGTTCAGGAAAAATGTCCCTCTGGATTGCACAGTGGGTTTGGCACTGCCAGAGAGAAAGAGAGAGTGTGTCCAACTGTGAAGAAGTCTCCTCTCAAAATGCACTGTAAGCTGTTCAGCAGAATTAAGTGGAACAAGAAGTTTGGTAAAACAAACTAGCACAGGTGGTAAAATATCTTAAAGATTTATTTATTACATGAGCCTCTGGAATTCTGTACTTTAATATTTTTGATCACTAAACTGTATAATTGACAATTTCCTGCAGTGCTGTTCAACTCATGCATTTATTGAATCAAAAATACAGTAAAACAGAAAAATTGCTAAATATTATTACAATTTAAAGTAGCTGTTTTCTGTTTTAATATAATATAAAATGTAATTTATTCCTGTGAAGCAAAGCTGAATTTTCAGCATCATTACCCCAGTCTTTAGGGTCAAATGATCCTTCAGAATGCATTCTAATATGCTGCTTAAAGGATTAGTTCACTCCAGAATTAAAATTTCCTGATAATTTACTCACCCCCATGTCATCCAAGATGTTTATGTCTTTCTTTCTTCAGTCGAAAAGAAATGATGGTTTTTAAAGAAAACATTCCAGGATTTTTCTCCATATAGTGGACTTCACTGGGGTACAAACAGGTTGAAGGTGCAGTTTCAGTGCAGCTTCAAAGGGCTCTAAAAGATCCCAGCCGAGGAATAAGGGTCTTATCTAGCGAAACAATTGGTAATTTTCTAAAAAAAAAGAACACAAAAAAAACATTTATATAATTAACCACAAATGCTCAACTTCTACTAGCTCTGCGATGTGCCACATATTACGTATTCACGTTTGAAAGATGTAGACGGAAGTACCACGGCAAGGAAGGAAAACTATCTCATTTAACTATTTTACCTTTTTTTTTAGTGTGTGCCAATTGCTTTGTAAACACTTGTTTCCGCCTGCGGGACGTGTGACCTCTCCAACGTGATTATGTAATGTGTGGCGCATCACAGAGCAGCGCAACATGAGCATTTGTGATTAAAAAGTATATGTTTTTTCTTTTTTTTTTTATAAAATGGCAGATCATTTCTCTAGATAAGACCCTTATTCCTCAGCTGGTATCTTGTAGAGCCTTTTGAAGCTGCATTGAAACTGCAATTTGGACCTTCAACCCGTTGGTAACTGCAGAGTGATTAAAGAAATCTTTGTGGTTTCACTTCGCTAATATACTCTTTACCAGGCAGGCTGTCAATCTGTACATTTTTTTGAATTCCTTTGATACTTTTTTGTTGGTGTAAAATATATATATATATATATATATATATATATACAGTACTGTGCAAAAGTTTTAGGCAGGTGTGAAAAAATGCTGTAAAGTAAGAATGCTTTCAAAAATAGACATGTTAATAGTTTATATTTATCAATTAACAAAATGCAAAGTGAGTGAACAGAAGAAAAATCTACATCAAATCAATATTTGGTGTGACCACCCTTTGCCTTCAAAACAGCATCAATTCTTCTAGGTACACTTGCACACAGTTTTTGAAGGAACTCGGCAGGTAGGTTGGCCCAAACATCTTGGAGAACTAACCACAGTTCCTCTGTGGATTTAGGCAGCCTCAGTTGCTTCTCTCTCTTCATGTAATCCCAGACAGACTCGATGATGTTGAGATCAGGGCTCTGTGGGGGCCATACCATCACTTCCAGGACTCCTTGTTCTTCTTTACACTGAAGATAGTTCTTAATGACTTTCGCTGTATGTTTGGGGTCGTTGTCATGCTGCAGAATAAATTTGGGGCCAATCAGATGCCTCCCTGATGGTATTGCATGATGGATAAGTATCTGCCTGTACTTCTCAGCATTGAGGATACCATTAATTCTGACCAAATCCCCAACTCCATTTGCAGAAATGCAGCCCCAAACTTGCAAGGAACCTCCACCATGCTTCACTGTTGCCTGCAGACACTCATTCGTGTACCGCTCTCCAGCCCTTCGGCGAACAAACTGCCTTCTGCTACAGCCAAATATTTCAAATTTTGACTCATCAGTCCAGAGCACCTGCAGCCATTTTTCTGCACCCCAGTTCCTGTGTTTTCGTGCATAGTTGAGTCGCTTGGCCTTGTTTCCACGTCGGAGGTATGGCTTTTTGGCCGCAAGTCTTCCATGAAGGCCACTTCTGACCAGACTTCTCCGGACAGTAGATGGGTGTACCAGGGTCCCACTGTTTTCTGCCAATTGTGAGCTAATGGCACTGCTCGACATCTTCCGATTGCGAAGGGAAGTAAGCATGATGTGTCTTTCATCTGCTGCAGTAAGTTTCCTTGGCCGACCACTGCGTCTACGGTCCTCAACGTTGCCTGTTTCTTTGTGCTTCTTCAAAAGAGCTTGGACAGCACATCTGGAAACCCCTGTCTGCCTTGAAATTTCTGCCTGGGAGAGACCTTGCTGATGCAGTATAACTACCTTGTGTCTTGTTGCTGTGCTCAGTCTTGCCATGGTGTATGACTTTTGACAGTAAACTGTCTTCAGCAACCTCACCTTGTTAGCTGAGTTTGGCTGTTCCTCACCCAGTTTTATTCCTCCTACACAGCTGTTTCTGTTTCAGTTAATGATTGTGTTTCAACCTACATATTGAATTGATGATCATTAGCACCTGTTTGGTAAAATTGTTTAATCATACACCTAACTATATGCCTACAAAATCCCTGACTTTGTGCAAGTGTACCTTGAAGAATTGATGCTGTTTTGAAGGCAAAGGGTGGTCACACCAAATATGGATTTGATTTAGATTTTTCTTCTGTTCACTCACTTTGCATTTTGTTAATTGATAAATATAATCTATTACCAAGTTTATTTTTGAAAGCATTCTTACTTTACAGCATTTTTTCACACCTGCCTAAAACTTTTGCACAGTACTGTATATATATATATATATATATATATATATATATATATATATATATATATATATATATATATATATATATATAATATATCAATATATGTGTGAAAAGCCATGTTGCATGTGCTCAGAAGTATACAAACTTGGTGCAGTTTTCAAAAATACACTATTTTAATTCCTCAAAGCCACAGTGGTTCTCTGCTATCAAAGAGCAACTGTTTGAAAAGCACTGAAAATCCTATCTATCCGTTGTTCCGAGAAGAGCGCTGTGGCTTCCCCGGCTCCCATCAGGATTTGACCAATCACAGTTGTCCAAACCCTGGTGACTCAATAAAGAGAGAGGAGACCATCGGTAACTCCCACAAGCCTCTGTTTGACAAATAGCAGAGTCCTTGAGCTGAAGCAGTCGACGCTCACGGATTAGCAAGCTACTGTATCTTACTCCCACAGCTGGAAAGACTTGACTAAGAGCTGCTCCAGTGCCTTTTCTAAGCGATCTGGCAAGGGAAAAGTTGCAAAAGATGTTAATAAGAAACTTGACGTTTTGAAGGCAGAAAGGCATAAAGCTGGTCAAAGAGACATTGGAGCAGTCCCTCAAAGCTGTTCAACAAAACTAAAATGGCCTCTGAGCATCTTAGAGGTCCGTGTTTGGCTCAAAAAAGGAAGTCTTTGGACTTAATTTGTCAAGGGTGGCTGGAAATCTTTTTCCATTGGACACTATTACTACTCACATTCTTGGACAGGGAAAGGCCATCTGAATGACATGTAAAGCAACCATCCAGCTTTTAATGTCCCATTTAGTGTTGGGTTTATCTGAAATAGAAGATGCCACACTAATAAATGTCATTTAATTAATGGTGCAGCAGTTTCTGTGAATGGTTATGTAGGAAACAATGTAAACGAAATCTACACAGAAAATGGTGTAGAAAACTGATAAGACAAAAGTAACTAGACGGATTCTAATAATAAACGCTATTTTACAGATATAATCTGCCGTTAAAAATTTTGGGGTCAGTAATATTATTATTATTTTTTTTTTTTTTTTTAAAGAACTTGATACTTTTATTCAGCAAGGATGAATTAAATTGATCAAAAGTGAGAGTAAAAGTATTTATAGTGTTATAAAATATTTCTGTTTCAAATAAATGCTGGTCGTTTTAGCTATGCAATGATATCACAGTTTCTACAAAAATATTAAGCAGCTGTTTTACGCATCAATAATAATATTAAATGTTTCTTGAGCAGCAAATCAGCATATTAGAATGATTTCTGAAGGATAGTGTGAAACTGAAAACTGGAGTAATGATGCTGAAAATTCAGCTTTGCATCACAAATTACCTTAAAATTTATTAAAATAGAAAAGAGTTTTTAATTTGTAATCACATTTCACCAAGTTGTTTTTACTGAAGTTTTTACTGTTTTAGAACGTAGTTCTTCTCATGAGTTTTTTCAAAGAATCAAATGCAATGATAATTCTTCCTCAAAAGCTCTTATTTTAACAATAAAACTTTTAAACACAATTTTGTTTTCAGATGGACTGATGAAAAACACACGTGTACCCTTTAGGGTTTAGAAAAGATGTAGGGAATCCTTTGACATTTTCTTGTGTCATCACTAATTTTATTTTATTGCAATTTATTTTTTCCAAAGGTCTGGCAAAAAAGATTTGAAACAAAGAGCGGTCACTTGATCAGCTGGACATTGTCCTCCCTTGGTTCAGATGCACAAGGCCATGAAGGTGATTATTTGTCACACAGGCCAGAGAACCAAGCACCAGATGGACCTTGGCTGTACTATTACCGTCTTGCATCTGCTTGTTTAGAGGAGAAAAAAAAAGCCTGAGGCTCTGCCCGAACCAAATTAAGTCCCAGCGTCCAGAGCGAAATAACACAGATACTCAGGAAGCAGCTATAAAAAATATGTGTCCAGATCAATTTGGATGAGGCATTTTGACAAAGCGGCCTTCCAATGCAAATTCCCCAAGATTTGTGCTTGAGTCTATTCACTGCTGTTGAGTATGTGGCTCAGAGCCTAAAGGCGCCATTTGAGGATAGAATTTTGTTTTGCTCGCATCCCACATTTTTTTTGTAGGCTGTATTAAAAATGTTTTATGTGCATGCTACATGTGTAAGACTTGCTACAAATTGGCAAGCAGCAACCTAAAAGATGGCACTCCAATGAGAGCTGTCACTCAAGAAGACTGACAGCTATCTGCCTCGGGTCAGTAGTGTTCTGTGTTTTCTCTGCCTTACTGACTGCGAGTGGAAAGGAAGATGCAGGATTGGAATTGTGACAAGCTAAAATCAACAATGAAACTGTTCTGCTTCTTGTCGGATATTGCTCTCAGTGAAAACATTACATCAGACACAGCTACTCATTAAAATCGCGATGCTGATGCGCAATGTCTTATTTCTGTCATTGATATGTGCCATTTGTTTCTTGGTTGGAACTTTGAGGAGTTTACTTTAAAAAAATTGCATCTGGAATTCTGATTTTAATCAATTGATTTTATGAAAACATTACCATATTTCTAGTTAATATATAATATATACAGTTCCGAGACTTGGGTTGAAGATCCAAAAGCAGGTTTATTGGGACAAACATCATAATCCATATAACAGGCAAAAGGTCAAACACAAGGACAAACATTCCAAATGAGCAACACAGGCTAAAGGGCAATCCAGAAAACAGGACGATAATCAAAAAAACAAGAAACTAGAAAAATGGCCATAAACAGTGTAACAACATACAAGACTTCGCAAAGACTGACAGAAAACATAGGGTTTATTTAGGAAGGGTTAACATGGAAAATGAGACACAGCTGAATGTAATGAAGCAAAATGAGTCCAGGCAAAGGGTTATGGGAAATGGAGTTCATGAAGTGATAAAGGAGACAGAAGGAGTGCGCTCTTGTGGCTATCATTGGCACTACAGCTGGCAGGTGTTACGCTGTCATAATAAAGCTGGATTTTCAGCATGATCACGTGATCCTTCAGAAATCATTCTAAACAATAATAATAATAATAATAATAATAATAATAATATAAATATAAAGAACATAATTTATTTGAAATATACATTTTTTTATACATACATACATTTTTGTAACAATGTAAAATCTTTACTGTCTCATTTAAACAAACTTTTACGTATCTTTGCTGAATTAATTTCTTTAAAAGAAAAAAATCTTACTGACTCCAATCTTTTGAATGGTGAGTGCATGTGGAACACCTCGAACGAGCTAGTAAAATGTCAATCCTTCCTTTTTTTCTTTGTAATATGACAAAAAACATTGAAAAAATATACCGTAAAAGTAACCACATCTTCTGAACCCGTTATGATAGCTTTGTTTGCAAAAAAAAAAAAAAAAAACTACATTTATGATCTTAAACGCCTTACATCATGATTACTAGACGTGAAAAGTAAAAAGCGCAAATAATGTTTGACAGCTATGCTGGAGGGGAAGATTTTCAGTGACCAACACAACATCACTATGAGGTAATTTTCCTTTATTTTTCCATTTGGATGAGTTAGTATTTCCCTATTCAGAGTGGCTGAAATCAATCCTTCAAACGTTTAAAGCTTCCTTCTCTGTATGAGCGATTGTGAAGGTGACCCTCATTTCCTGTAGAACCACTTACAGCGCTCCATTGGGATATGGCCCCTCAACACTATAAATCCCTCAAGCCCATGTCAGCATATCCCAGAGGCACCCAGCAAACCATAAACACCCCTGAAATCTGGAGTGCTTTTGCCAGTCTGATAGGAAGTGATATTCCTTAAAAAGATGGGCAAGCTGCACTCTATTTATCAAATGTGGCGCATAAAGATGCATGAATGCATGAACAGTCCCTGTAGCTGCACATTGACTTATGCATCAATAATCCTGATGCACCTTACATAAAGCTGAGCGATACCCGAAAGTTCCAAAAGAAAAATCATTATTCTCTGAAAATTTTGCCTTCTGCCGCAGCGCTCATATTTTGCATATTCAAAGTTGCTGCGTCACTTTTAGCATTTTTGCATAAAAATATGCTTATCTTTGCATGGGAAATAGAAGCCTGAAGATTCCTTTGGTGATCCATGGAAGTACAAAAATCAAAATGATTTGTGACAATGATTCACTTTTGATTTTAAATAATTTTTTAAACTAAGGTGTCTCATAATATGAAGTTGTTTGTGCTTCAGAGTGTGTGTATTATATATATATATATATATATATATATATATATATATAATACACACACAGACACCACCCACTTCTGATGTGAAACATTAAATCAATACTGCCACTTGATCACTTGATTGCAATCAAGAAAAACCCTGAGAGTGCATAAAAGTGACTATAAACAGGTGACACGTTTAATCACATTTAATTTCCTAGTTCCCGGATAAGAGGAAGACTAACAAAGTACTCAAGTAAAGGTTAAAGGCTGACAATGTAATTGTATAGATTTTTTTTCCTGGAACAAAGAAGCAAGAGTAACCTATGGTTTACAATCATGAGCTACAGGATGTCCCTCAGTAAATTACGCTGCTGATTTCCATGTAAATGTTGACAAGAGATTTATGAGCAGCACAGGCAGCATGCTTACTCCTTGTTCCGATAAGCTCTTTCGGAATGTTTTATGTCAGGGTCACATCCATTCATTTGAAGACTAATTTACTGTCACTATATACTCTAAAAAATCATTTTCTTAATCAGTATTTTTTTTTTTTTTCATTAAAAATCTAAACATTTAAAACAAGATATTTAACAATATTGTTCCACCTCATTTTGATAATAAGATATGATTTGGAGAAAATTAAAATTATTTTTCGATTTTCTTTTTTTTTTTTTTCTTCGGCTCATTTTTGTCGTGCAGCACATTTTGAACTTGTAGCCCTAAAAATCAACTTGCAAAGTTGCATTTTTAATGGGGTACTTCACCGCTGGCAAAATGGCCTACCTAAACAAAGGCTGAATAACATTTAAAACGGGTGCTACAACCACAAGAGAAAACACCAAAATAAGTACTGAAAGTGATGTGTCCTGATGTGAATTTGTCCTCTGCATTTCACCCATCCACACAGCAGTGAGTATTGAACACACACATACACACACATCATAAACACAAACCGGGACAGTGGGCAGCCATTTTTTGTGGCGCCTAGGGAGCAATTGGGTCTTAGGTGCTTTTCTCAAGGGCACCTCAATTGTGGGTAATGAGAGTGGAAGAGAGCTCTGTTCGTTCACTCCCCCACCTACATTCACAGTCAGTACTGAGACTTTGACCTATAACCTTTGGGTTACAACTCTCTAACCATTAGGCCTATACTTCAAAAGGGACTTCATGTTGCCGTCCAAGGCCACTCCCACAACTCTGCTATACACTTACCAGAGTCAACCACCTCGCTTTAGTAGGAAATACTCTTTAGCAAACTTTTAGTCATAGTGGTGTCAACTTGTATTGTTCCCAGTTTCAAAGAGTAAACGCTTAGCAGGAGTTACCTTCAGTAAGGATGGAGTGCTTTGTAGGCAAGTGGCTAAAGGCAGCTAAGAATCGTTAATAAGGAGAAAAAAAAACTCAATATTTCAAATCGGATACTCCCCTGCTAGTAAGGCAAAAAGTCCCCGGATGACCTACTACTTCCGCCGAGATTCTGAAGCGAGCTTTCAATGGACACTTTACAATGGGTGCTTCCCATTTTTTTATGTGTGCATCCTCGTTTCCTTTCCTTGCATCCTCACATCTAAGTTTCACCCTATTAGGATGTGAGGGAAGGTTACACCTGTGAACTCCTTAGGAAGCTTCCTTGCTACAAGTCCAATTAGAGAGCTAAGATATCCTTCAAGACGTCTGAGTACAATCAGTTTCCGGCTCACGGGCAGGAGGACGTTGGAGCAAGGAAATTAGGAAGTTTGACTACAGAGAGTATGCACGTGATGTCACAGTCAGCCGTTGTGAGTGCGGTTATGCCCACTGAGTGGCAAAAAGACAGTGGCAGCATTGGTTTCACAGAACCGACTGGACTCCAGGTAGAGAAACATGGATTTGTAGTTAGCATTTTGTGTCAAAATGTTGGAATTCAGGGTAAAATCATATTGTATTATTATGTAAATTATATTTTGAATTGACAACTAATTAATTAAATTTTTACAATCTTGTATTCTGCATAATTGGGTGTTTTACAAGTTTTAGGGCTGGACGATATGACTATATATATATATATATATATATATATATATATATATATATATATATATATATATATATATATATATATATATATATATATAACCTTTTTAAATAAATACAATATAGGTACGTTTAAATCCGAGTGATTATATCAATGTTATATATCACTCGGATTTAGACGTACCTATATTGTATTTATTTAAAAAGGTTCACAGGCAGATTTTCTTTATGTATTTCCCCAGTGTTGAAGTCAGGAACGTTTAAATGTCAGGAAACACGATTCCACGATTCATGCCAATTTCCATGGTTTAGCTTTCTTTGACAAGTTGTAAGGAACACTGACGAGCCCAACTGTTAGCGTAGTCATTTTGTTTTACCAACTTTTTCGAAGTTTCCCCTATTAAATGCAGTCATGCAGCAGGCTCTTTTGCCACTCAGTCCAGCTGAGGGACCGTGTTCCGGCGGGAAAGTGATGTCAATACATACCCTCTATTGAGAAGCGTCCAATCCCTTGAGGCCACAGGAGGGGATTTATGAATGGATGTGAAGTTCCATTTATGAATGGAAATCAGTTCTGCCTAAACCCCCGAAGCAAAACACCATCACTACAGGTAAGCTGTAGCCATAGTGTTCCATTTTTAGCATAATGCTGTTTAAAGAGTGCACAATAACTTTTCTGTTGATCTGACTATCTGTGGGTGGGAATGCAAAAATGCAGAAGTGCAATCTGTTGTTTTCACAAAAGCCCTGTCAAAAGTCTGCCGGATGACACGTTTTGCATCTTTTACGGACAAATAAATGTGAATTTCTTGGTCCAGGTAACACAGAGAACAAGTACATATTGTTCACATATACTACCGGCATTGTAATAACACAAAGCAGGCTGAAAGTCAATGCAGTTACACTTTAAATAGATAGTTTTAATGCAAACGATATACTGATTAAGAAAAAGATTTTTTGCAGTGAAATGATTCGAATTTATGATACGAATTTCGTTGGAAATGGGAAAGCAAGCAAAAATACTAGGCTGTCAAAGAGAATGGGACAGAGGTGAATTTACCAGGGTCTGAATCGCTTCACTGCCTGGGAGGTTTTGGAGAGGAGCTTTATATCCCCGTGAAGACACTCCGGAAGGCTCATTGGAGCGTACATCTTGCAAATGCATTGTGGGGGGAAAAATAAAGTCAAGGTTTGCATTGTGTTGTTTTAAAGGCAAAAGATTTATTTGTCTCTCTGTGATTTTGTTTCGTGTTTACATGCAGCATAGCACCCTGGGAAAAGAAAAATAGCCTTAGACTTGCTGCTCTGTTGAGCTAATGGACAACTGCAATGAATTGAATTACTGCTGAGGGCAGGCTGTACGGAGGCTGGGCTTCTTGGTGCAAATGGTCTGCTGTAGTCAAAAAGGACCATTAGAACCATCCAGGGAATCTCTGAATACCATGGAAAGTCATACATTAATTTTTTATGGATGATGAAAATTAAATGGGATTTGAATGCCATTTTTACACAAAAATGCACTGTTTGTACTTGATCATAAACATAGGGAAGGCCTACCACATGCCACAGAGCCACAAGAGTGCTGGTTACTCTCTTTATTCTCTCTCTTTTCACACAGTCTAATCTCATGAATTAATTTAAGCACACATATGCAGATTTTCATACTCATTTAAGACATAACAAAGACAAATATGACGCTGACCACAAAAATGGATTTTTGTAATTAATCTTTGCGTGTGAGAACACGAAACCCTGAAAACATTAAATGGAAATACGAAACATTACATTAAATCAAAATGCATTTTTTTAATGCTCGCTCCTGGTATTAATGTGTGTGAACTCAAGTAACCTGCTTCCTCTCTTAAATGACTTTGCTTTTTCAGCTGAAGCATCAAGCCTTTTTACTTTTTTTCAGCTGTTCATCTTCAGTCACTGGATCTGTTCTGGTATGCCACGCCAGTTTTCACGATTCAGTCAATTCCCATATATGTCGCTTAGGAAAAGTACAAAAAGTTGCTGAAAAACCCAAATTTTCCTACAAAAACCAACAGTCTGTTTACTATTATAGTATTTCCTAATATTTTAGTCGGCTTTTTTTGTATTTTCATTTTCAATTTTACTTTAAATTTAATATATTTTGTTTGTGCTTTTTTTATTTAATTAAGTTTTTATTTAATATGTTGATCACACTTTAGATTAGGGTCCAATTCTCACTGTTAACTATTAACTACGACTTTTGCCTTAATAAACTGCTAATTACTACTTAATAATAGTAAAGTAGTTATTGTTGGTATTGCTTAGGATTAAGGGATGTAGAATATGGTCATGCAGAATAAGGCATATGTGCTTTATAAGTAATAATAAACAGCCAATATTGTAGTGATATACATGCTAATGAGCAACTAGTTAATAGTGAAAATTGGATCCTAAACTGAAGCTTAATATAAATATTGGACACACTTTTATTTATTTTTATTTCAGTTTTAGTTTGAATAATTTACTCATTTAGTACTTTATAAAATAAATGAAACTTAGAAATGTCGCTTTGGCAACTAACTAAAAAGTTTTCCAATCGAATAATTATTTTACTTTGGCTTTATTTCAATTGAGGGAAACCAATTTGAATATTTTTAGTTTTAGTTGACAATAACAACTCAACACAATATTCTCATGGTTAATTTTGCTCCAACAACAAACTATACCAATACCGTGTCGTTTTTTTTGAATGATTTAGTGTCTTTGAACAAATCGTTTGACTAAATATCTCATTCATGACATTTCATCCTAGACACTTGTTTCATTCCTAAATAAATCAGTTTTTGAACAAAGCGTTTGAATGAGTGATTTAACTAATCTCATATGTACGTAACGTGCAAAAAGAGCCACTGAAAAATCGCCATCACTAATGTGCAGGCTCGAAATAACTGTTGCATTAATAAGTATTGTTCAGATTTCGGTCTTGATGTTTTAAAGACATAAAATAAGGGGAAAGGCTCCTTGCAGAACTCCTATTCAGGTCACAAATGGCCACCTCAGTTGACCCCCATTCTTATCTCCTGAACCCCAGGCATTGTTTCAACAGTTTTCAAACGCTCTGCGGTCTCCTACTATCCGAGCCTATAGATGAGCACTGCAGCCTCCATTCTACCCCTGCAGAGCATCAGGAAACTCCAACAAATGAATTTCCATTACTGAGCAGTGACTGGCTCAAATAAATCATCATAAAAGTGCTTCTCTGGACTGTCATCTCTGAGAGAGCAACAGAGACTTGTGGGACCATGGAGGGACCTCGCCCATCACATGACTCAGTGAAGCAGAGACAATGGAGAGGGGCGTTTGGGGAGGTTGACTGAGCCGGAGGCGAGATCCAAGCTAGCATCTCAACGTGATTAAAATACGCTTTGAAGTGTCCACTTCAGACTTGTTGTTTTGTAAATGTCTTCGCAGAATTGTGTTTATTAATCATTCTTGCTGTAGCTAAGGGTTAAATTCTGTAAGAAATGCTTATCTTTGGGGATTGCAGTCTGGGAACTACTCTAGCATATTTCATGCATTGAATTCGGATTGTTTTCTTCAGTTGTACAATGCCATTGTCACAAGCTTTGGGATTATGCATAGAATACTCCATATGTATTATTGTGGTGGTTGCTTAGGGCTATTGCTCATATAGGATCTAGGATTTTTCAAAATTCTCTTCTAAGTGATATTTTTCCCTGGTGGACAATAAAAAGAGGCAAAAAAACAAAACATTCCCATACAGAGAACATTGTTTGACTTGGGTCAGTGAGCAGCGTTCCCTATAAAGCTCTTCTCGTTAGTAGACAAACATGTTGCATAATCGCACTTTGAAAACCGTAAATAGCAGACAAGTGAGCAACAACGATGTGCACATAGCTTGCACACATTTTAAAAAACATCTGTTTCAGTAACACCTGTTAGAAAGAATGTGAAAACATTGTCAGCCCTTAGAGTGCATTGGTATGCAAATTGTATGCGTTTCAACAGTTAATAAGACAGAGTAGTCTCATGTGCTCACTTCATCTGCAGCTAGCGTACATGTATTATTATGCTGTTTATTTATTTTCGTCTATAGCTGCTTTCTCATTATCGCACTATAGCATCATTACTCTTCATGCTTGGTTTGTTCTCAGTTATATATCATTGTTTTTCTGCCTTCTGTAATTGATCATCCTTCTGCATCATCTTATGTAAATCTTGCTGTTGTATTAGATTATTCACTGTATCTTTTTTCAACACTGTTGCCCTAATCTAGAGTTTTTTAATGCGTTTGAAGCTGATAAGGTCAAGTGAGCAAGAATCCTCCCGCTGCAAGCAAACGGTCTAAAGAATCTGTAATGCTGAAGGTTGAATCTCTAATGAGCCCTTCTAACAGACCTGCCCAATCCACCCCCTTAAACTAATGCAGTGTCTTTGGCATAAATAGCATCAGGAAGCCCTGACTGCAGACTCTCTGCCTTCTGCCTGTAAGCATCCTAACCCTCATGGAAACACATAAGTGATGGGTTTGGGTGCTGTAAATGCATTTGATTCTGGAAGAGTTGCTTAGCTACCAACATGAGCATCAGTCTCATGCACCAATACACCAGTAACTGCTTGATGCTATCATGTCGATATGGATCATAATCTCTGAGAAATGTTTCCAACACCTTGTTGAATGTATGCCATGAAGAATTAAGGCAGTTTGGAAAGCAAAAAGGGTTTCCAAACCGGTTCTAGCAAGGAGACCTATAGCAACTCACTTAGCTAAAATAAAAAAAACAGAATTTGTGGGGGAAATTATTTAATTGAGCATAATTTTTTATTTGTATTGAATAAGTATTGAAAACAGCTATTAAAGGTGAGCGATTTTTGAGAAACACTATTGATATTTGAAGTCAACCCAGCTTTCCCTTCATTACTCCGCCCCCAAAATGCACGAACATGCAACGCAAGAGATGTCTCTTTATCATAGTTGAAGCAAAAGCAAAGAAACATTTCAACGAAAAATAAAGCAAAGATGACAAACAAATGACAAGGAAAAACAAAGCAATTAACATACAGTATACATAAACGTAAAGGCTCGTTAAAAATATGCTGTTCCAGATTTCCCCCTACTGTGACATCACAGTCGGCACAAGCCCCGCCCATGGCTGGTGATAATCTGCCCTATTAGCATAGATCCCGCCCTGAATTAAATCAACCTAAACAAACACACCCCTCCCTTCAATGCAAGAGATGTCTCTTTATCATAGTTGAAGCAAAGAAAAATAACGTTTCGTGAAAAATAAAGAGAAGATGAGGAACGAACGGCAAGGAAGAACAAAAAAATTAGCATACAGTACACAAGAGTATAGACATGTAAGAGTTCACTGTTAATTGCCAGCAGCTCCAGACAAATAATGACACTCAATACTGGCATGTTCCTATAGCTAACATAACAACAACAACATGTCATGGTTCTGTGAAATACTGCAAAAACTAATGTTACTCACGTATAGAGAAGAAACAACTAAACCTCGGCATCTGTTTCCAGGCCTTCCCTTTTAGGTTTCTCCAGCGCTGGAAAGCTTTTCTAATACTAATGCTCTCGGCTGATCATAACCCTTCTTTTTTCCGGTGATATTCCTCTGACCTTTTCTCTATTGGAATGTCTCTTAGCCATTTCTCTTTCAACAGTTTCTCTTCAAATTCCCTCTTGCTCACTCTCTCCTCCCCCATGTATACGCCCCCTACTGGTAGTGTGTTTCAACAGTGTTTCTCAGAAATCACTTATTTCACAACATTGTAAAGCGAATTATGTATGTGATGCTGCCTTATCATTTGTCTACATTATTATTAAAACATTTTTTTTAAATAAATCCCATCAAAATTAGTTTTGTAGCTTTTAGTTTTAGCATGTTCTGTCCAAATTTGCTGATCCTATATAAGACATGTTGAAACAGAAAACCGCACGCATAAAGTGATTTATAAGGTTTTAAAGTTGCTTAAAACAGCAGTCCATAAGTTTTGCCTATTTGTTGCCATCTCTGTTCAAAACTTGCAATTGCAGTTATTTGCGTAATTCTCATCTTTACGTGGGTTGTGGCACATCCGGCCCCTCAGTGCAGATGAATCTATTGTTCTGAGGAGAATGTGTGGATGTCAGTCACCGCAATGGTGGATACTGTACTTCGGAATCACAGATTATAGTCTTGGAAGTATAACCAAAATAAGAAATTTCTCCAGAAAATGTCATCTGAACAAGTAAGTAACAAATCTTCCACTTTTGTTCTGACCAACTGAGAGAAAAAAAAAGCATTACAATAAATCCCATTACCAATGGTGATTAAATCTAATGATCACTTAGCACACATTACATCAAACCATGCAAATTATTATTATGTTATACTTTGTTCTCAAATTGTTAAAATTCATCATTGTGTGACTTTGTATATTTAGTGTGTATTAGCGTTACCTGTAGATTTCCATTTTTGTACAGTCTAATATCTATTTGTCCGTTTGTCATACCATGCAATCCGCCATCAAAATGATAAGTTTAGTAATTCCAGCCGCTGAACGAAAAGGCTATAAATAATCCGTCACCTACAGCATATATATCCTTACATGATATAGCTTACTTTAAGGGTGGTGCTCCTACAGGGGTTCAAGCTGCAGGGTTGCCGAATGACTTAAGAAATATTATCAGCAAGATGGTAGAAAACTGTACATTTCTTGTCTATTACCACCCACTGCTGCTTATACCAACGACAGAAATAAGCGCAGTTACAATAGCTAAATATGTGGGAGAGCGTTGCTGTAATGTTACAATATTATATTGCAATAGGTAACATATCAAAGTTAATACCAAATCAATCTAGTTAGCACATAATTTGTAGTGAAAGAATTTAATGACAATATATTGGTTTATGGTTACACTTAAAATGATTACAAAATAGATGAGATGATAAAAAACATATACCATTAATCGTACCCAGCATGTATGTAAAAAGTTACCTGAGAGATATAAAGAAAGAGAAAGACAAAGGGACAGAGAGTGTCCAAGACAAATGGCAGAGAGCAGAGAGCAGAACATAGAAAGAAGAAGAGACAGAGCAATAGTTGCAATCTTCTTTTATCCTTTTCCTTGACCATGTGACTGAAACCCAAATGTGAGACATTCAAACTGACCAATCAGAAGTAAAACTTCCCCCACTGTACTTAAGGTGTGACAATTCATAGATCCCTGATGCACAGGCATCTTGGCCTACAGGCCTTGATCACTATCAGCTCCTTTGTGTCTTCCCAAATGGCCCTTGTAGCGTGACAGAGGGGACTGAAACAGCAAAGCCAATGTCTTTGTTCATTTTTAAAATATCTTTGGATATTTTCAGTCTTACATTACTAACTGGGACTTGTTCTTTATGTAAACAGAAGTGACATTATGACACGAAGACAAATGACGGCATGCTCGAATTTCCCGCCGAACCCTACCAGTACCACCGGAATTTGAAAACATTATCAAGCTTACCGTTGTGAATCGGGCTAAGGTAAGGACATAGTTTTGAACACTGGCTGGTTATGTACTTGCTCAAAAATTGGTTTTGGATCAAGGAAAAAGGAAAAAGTTACAGACAGCAGCTTTAACTTTTAAAGCAGCTTCAAGGTGATATCTATGATGCATTAAAATGCTGTCTCTGTAGGTACTTCTTAGATTTTGGAAACGAGCAAAAAACATACACTGCTGTACTGTATGTAAAATCCATTGCAGTTTCATGCGTCAGATGTGATAGCTGGCGTGTTTGCAATGTTACAGGAGAACGCATGCTTCAGAGCATCTGTTTAGATCTGTCATTTATGCACGGCGGGCAGTCGCCGAGCTGCTCATTGTATTACAGAACGCACAATGCATTGAGAAACAGAGAACTGGAGTCTTTGAAGCGGACTCACGAAACAACTATTTTAATGAGACACCAATGACAAATATGCTGGGAATGTTTGTTCATTTGCAAAGCACTAGTGGCCGCTATGGCTGTCTCAAATTACCATTCACAAAGGGGCCACACTAAATGATCCATGGACATATTGGTCATTGTGACCAGCTAATACAAAGCTCTAATGGTCATTTTTCTTTATTACTTTATTACGCTTGTGTTGTATGCTACACCAGGTCAGCGTGAGCCAATATGCAGTACATTGTGTGTTTCCTAACATCTGATAAATGAAATGTTATGAGCTCAGTCTCGCCCAACCAAGACCCTCTGCGCAACACAGTGTTATTGCATTTGCTTGACTGATATGGGGAGTGAAAGCAGGGGAAACAATCATTCATCAAAAAAAAAAAAAGAGGGGGGGTGGGGCAAATCCTTATTTTGTTTCCAGATTACACGTCTGTCTCAAATGCGTAGCTTGTAATAATATGTGAATATCCGCATTTGAGAGATGAGGCGAAGCATTATGATCAAAATCTATTTCTCCTGTGGGTGCTATCAAAAGCATGTTTCAGTAAATGCGACGCTGAGGACTTCCTGGTGCCAGTGATCTGCAGAGGAACATAATGTAATGTTTGACTGGATGAGTAGCAATAGCTTGAAATGCTTCGACTGAGCGACCTGCAGGGCCACGGTTTGTTTCTCTTTTTGTCATCAGCCTGAATAATTGATGCAGTGTCGGAAAAACAATAACATGAAAAACGTGTCAAGGTTATGAAATATTCCTGAATTTGTCTCAGTAGGAGGGAGAGATGTCTGACGTGTGAAATCCACCTTGAAAGAGTCTTTCTGTCTCTAGTTCTCCACCTTTTTCCTCCTTTACTGAATAAACACATACTCAGAATTATCATGAATGTCCTGAGCTTTCTAGTTGGTATGAATATTTTATTTTACTGAATATTAGCAACTAAATGCAGGGTGTAAATGGACAGGGTGTTCTTGGTTGTTACTTTCTGGTGAAATCATATGTCTGATCAAAATTGATAGAATCCCTGGTAATACTTCAAAGGGGACCTATTATGCAAAATTCACTTTTACATGGAGTTTGAACACTGATGTGTCCACAGTGTGTGTGAACAACCAGCCTATAATGGTAAAAATCCACCCACTCCTTTTTAAATTCCCCATAAATCAGAAGCAGTGTCTGAATACGCTGTTCCAGATTTCCTATACTGTGACGTCACAGTTCTAACAAGCCCCGCCCATGACTGGTGACAATCGTCCCTATTAGCATACATCCTGCCTGAGTGAGCTACACATAGTCCACCATGATTATATGCTCGCTATGGTACCTATTGATATAATGGCTGCGCCACATAAAGATTTCAGATAAGAATCTCCATAGACTCCTGGCATCTGAGCCACTGAGGGCACAGTGGGTGAATGTGCTTGTTAGCATGTTGCACGGCTAATGTGGCTAAAGATTATTATATAAATTACAACTGTAATTAAACAAAACAATATGGTCTATCCCAGCTACTGACAATGTCTGACATTTTGGCTGCACGAGATTCTCCAGTTATGTTGTATTCAAAGCATGAGCTATAAAGGCCTTCTGGAAAGGGGAGCGGGGAGCAGCAGCTCATTTGCATTTAAAGGTGCAAACACATGAGCGGCGTGTTTTTGCTTACACCCATTACATCTTGTAGAAAGGGGTTTATTAGGTCCCCTTTAAGAACTTCTGTAATTGCGCTGTATTAAAGGTTTACTATCCCATCTAGACTAAAATAAAAAATGTCTATATGCATGCTTGCATAGCAAGCCACCACAATTCGAAGTTGCATGTTGTGGGTGGTTGCCAACGTAAATATGTGTATGTAGATTCCATATTCAGCCGCTTCAGACATAGACGTGTCCGCCATCTTGGAATGGTTAACATGACGCTGTTCATCACTCACACAAACAAATGTATGAATTTTCATAAAAAATGTCACAGCATTGTGCAGCCTATGGCTATAAATTCTTGACGAAATGGGAAAATCTTTCAGAGGTGGGGATGTGCTGTTATGTGTTTGTACATAACTCAGTATGCAATATCAGTATGCAAAATTATCACATTATAAACTAAATGCGGTGTAAATCTTAATGTTTATTTCAGGTAGATGCACAGTTAATTTGCTCTTGAGTGTTCACGGACTGGAGGTGTGAGGGTTGTGCATAGCAGCCCATAGAAACAGACACTAATGAGGCATCTATATGATTGCCAAAGTGTTTCCGAGTGGTTTCTGGGGTTTTGTTGGGAGTTGCGAAGGTGTTCTGGGCTGTTGCTAGGTAAAATCAAAGGTTTGATAACTTAGAGAAGCACACGTTACGAGTTGCACGATTTGAGGCATCATTCACAGTCATGCGTGTCAACATTTAAAAAAAAAAAAAGCTTTAGAGGTCTTTAAATATAGCATAAGATTCATGTAAACTATTTCTCTGATACTTTTAGGATCTTTTTGGTGTTTGACAGTCCTTCACCACCTGCTATCTTTCATTCATTTCCTTTTGTGTTTCATGGATAGAGAAAGTTCACTTTTGAGAAAAATATACCTTGAATGTTACTCCTGCAAAGCTATCTATCTATCTATCTATCTATCTATCTATCTATCTATCTATCTATCTATCTATCTATCTATCTATCTATCTATCTATCTATCTATCTATCTATCTATCTATCTATCTATCTCTCTATCTATCTATGAGTGAATGAATGAATTCTACATTATTAAGAGCCAACAAATTTAGCAACAATATCTATAGATGAATCAGATTTTGGTTGAGGACCCAAAAAGTTTTTAGTTTCAAAAGGCGATGTGACAAAAAATAAAACTAAAAACTGAGAACCACTCACTTAGACCAATGCTTAAAACATTGAGAGAGAGAGAGAGAGAGAGAGAGAGACGGAGGCTATTCACCTCAAGTTGCGGTGAAGGAGGCAGAGATTTTTCTGGCTGATCCGTGCGTTGAGCCCCTTTGCTTGGGAAGCTCTTTGATATGTGAGCTGGTTAATCCCTCTGGCTGCCATGTCTTCATCTTCCCATCCAGATGCCCTTTTATTAACCTTTGACTCTTCTCAGCTCCCTGTTTGAAGACGCCAGCATTTCATTGGCTTACCCTCCTCACCGGCATATATACAGCGGAGCCTGTTTCCTTTTCCCAAGCCCTGTGTCTCGTAGTGCTCTAGGGGCTTGGCTAGGCCCTTTTATAAATGGGTTTATTGCCGGGTCACATATTCCCTCCACTTGTTGGGGCGGATAAGCAGTACACCTTCACCTATCGCCTGATTGGTGTGTTGGTATTATGGTTTTACTCTTTAATACCCGGCATTAGGTGACCATATTTGTGAGGAGCAATTAAGACGGTGGAAATAAGGAGCTTTATACTTCTTTGGGTTGGAAGAGAGAACGAGTGAGTTATTTCCCTGGTGATAGAAGGGTTCGTGATTACTCTCATTGCCGTCTGTAATCCCTCTCATTGCACTAAGGTCAGCAGGATAATTCCTCTAATAAAGTGCTTTTCATTTCATACTGTCCATATGCATTACCTTTTGACAAAAGAGCTGTTTTTGGAGGCTCACATCACCTCCCTGCAAAAGCTCCCGATCACATGCATATTAACATGCTATTCAACCGTAGACAGCACAGACATTAAGGTGGATCTATCAAGCTTTTAACACCTGAGAATGTGTTATTGAAATACTATTTTAGCTGCTGTGTTCCTCAACCTGAACCAAAACAATATTTAATTTCACCCACTGGTTAGCTGATGGTGTGTTCGAGTACTCCTGAGAAGTCCATATTTATGAGTTGGGCATAAGATGGTGGCGTAGTTTCTCTTAATTAACTACACACACACACACACACACACACACAAAGAAGGGTTTTTAACTCTATACGTCCTTGCACATCAAATGTGTTTTGCTTTTTTATATTTTTAATTAATTTAGGAATTTATTTGCAACTACAGATGTTGCACCCATTGATTCCACCGTGTTTCTCACTGACACTTGGGTTTCCCACGAGACTTGTTTTTAGAGAAAACTATAATAAGCATTTTATCACCCACTTATTTTGCATTCAATTTTAATAATAGCCTATAGGCTAATTAACTCTCTGAAAGCAAGAGTCTCATGGTGCGATTTCGAAATGAAGTCACAATATCGATCATATTTTGTGTGTTTTTGAGCGGATAGCGTTTCCACCACAAATGTCATGCTGTCACATGCTTTGATCCCATCACAAAACATTTTCGACTCAGTTTCTTACCTGTATTTTGTGCTGACCACTTGTGGAGACATCTCTATATGTGGAGAGCTAATCTGTTCTCTAAAGTGTTTCCTTCGATTTAAGTCTTTTTGAATGTCCACATGCAAAAATCATTTGATTTATCAAGGATTTATGGTGTGATTCATGTCTGTTGCACAAATGATATGGGACAAGTTAGTGAGTGAAGTTTAATAGTTATATCAACAGTATGTGTTCTTACTTTAATAAACAGACTACATCTTTTAAATAATTGAAACCATTTTTCTATTATTTTTTTTTTCAAGTCTTGTTATAATTTGTGCACAGGGGGATTGAGTAAGCCTAAGAGAGTGAGGTGTAATTACTTGCACTGAAAACACAATGCTACACAACAGCAATAAAAAAGTGTCTGATCTCATTCAGATCATGGTGCATGCTGAAACGCTTTCAGTTTTGAACCCAAGAGCCATTCACTTTTCCTCTGAAAGATGGAAAAATCTCTGTAGCACTTGTTGTTTGAGGTCTTAAAAGTTGAATTGAAAATGTGTCTATAAGGAGCTTCAGTGTGAGCTATAATAGGGTGAATCTTACAAAAACATGTTCTGGTAACATTTCGTCCAAATATTTTTGTGACAATTGAACAATTCTAAATAAACAAGTGCTGGAAATACTTACTGACAAATACATTTAATAATTTATTAATTTCATTTTTTATTATTTTTAATTATTTATGTTGAGGTAATGAGAATTAAAATGCAAAAAAGTATTAAAATATTATTTAAGCTATATTTATTAGTCCATGAATAAATAATATACTTACAGATAAGTACTTTAATTAATTTTATTTTTGTTGAGGTAATGAGAATTGGGGGTGCTTAACTGTGATAAAAATAATGTTACTATGCAAAAAATATTAAAACATATTTTAAGCAATATGTATTTTATTATTTATAAATAAATAAATAAGTGCAAGAAACACTTATGGATAAATATTTTTAATCTCTTATTAATTGTATTTTTTTTTTAACTAATTATGTTGAGGTAGTAAGAATTGGGGGTGCTTAATTGTGATAAAAATAATGTCTCTATGCAAAATAAAATATTAAAATATTATTTATTTATTCATGTATATATGTTTGTGTGTTGGGATGAAATATGATATTCCTGACAGGTTTTGTGAGATTCACCCTTTAACATCTTTCAGTAAAAACCAGCCACAGCCAAACTTTTAAATCATTTAAATGAACATTTAAATCATTAAATCCAAATGAAAGCAAGGCATCTTCCTTGTATTATTATATGAAGGTAGGTGTTCGGCAATATCCACTAATCTGTCATAAGCTAAGCTTTAATGGAAATGTTCAGAATGAACAGCATAATGCGCAATCTCGGTGGTCTTCAAACCCCCGTAGACACCCCTCAAGGGGAATTATATTACTCTGACACATAGTGCATATGTTCATAAATCAAATCCAACCTATGGAGAACGCTCTGTCAGTCCTCCCTCTCCCTTTTCTCCTCCTGGGAGTGCGCTCATTTGATAAAACTAAAGTTAATCAGCATGCTCATTAGGGATCTGACTACCCAGGTAACACTGCAGATTGTCGAAGGTGCAGGGAGTTATCCGCGTTTCTCTCTTCCTCTTGTGATGCATTGCTATTGGCTTTCATTTAACAACAACATCCATCAGATTTCTTTGTTCCTTGTACTTTTAACACCCTTTGGATCAGAAGATTACTCTGAGTAGTCTAATTATCACTAAATGTGAGTGTAACAAAATGCGTCTGATTTACCGTTATGATACTGTAGCATGTACACGGCTCTTAATTTAATATCTGATTACCTCCTCCTTAATGCAATGCACTGCATGCTGGGATACACAGTTGTTTGAAATTCATTATCATGTAAATGATTGAATCAAGGAAAGTCCGTGGACTCCATAGTAGCAAGCAATTACATTTTGCTTTGTGCGAGGTTCTGAGGTAGATAATGGACACGCGCACACATTTCTACCTCAACATCTTATCATCGGCCTCAGGAGGTGTCATTCTTAGTTGTTCTGATACCCTTGTGCGTTGCCGTAGAGGTCGCCTGAGCAGACCGGCGAAAGATTTTAAGCACAGAGATTAGCTTTTCCCTTTCACACCTATTAACAGTGCCGTTGACAGTTTTTAATTTACTTTGAATCTCTGAGTCACCAGACCTTTGAGCACAAACTGCTTTTGGAAAATTAGCGCTCTTCCGTTTTCATTCCCCTTTCCACTCCACCTTTAACTCAGCATCAAAATTTGTCACATTTTCTCTTTCAAACAGCCCTCGCCACGGCGGTATTCTGATCATGTTCCGTGCGAGAGTTCAAAGAAGACTATGAATGCATTTGTAATGAGCATGCTCACTAATCATGCCATAGCATAACACGCCTCTGAGGAGCCAGCGGAGAACATCCTGCTCGATGCTTCAAAGCTCTGTACTTAAGCATCCCACAGTCCTCCAAGGACAAACTTTTGTTGGGCATATCAATACTGAAGGTGGCCCGAAGGCCTTTGTTTACTGAACTGCAAACCATGAGAAGAATATGCACCGAACATGTATTTGTCTGCTTTTTAATTTTGGTTTTATTTATATTTTATTAATTTATCTGATTTATTTCTTTGAGCTATGTAAAAGGAAAATATAGTTACGTCTATGTGTCAAATTGGCACTTTTGGCCCCAAGAATTTGAACTTTTCACACCCTCAATAGGTTAGTTAATTCACGGGTTAAGCAACAGTATATAAACCTGCACGCCATAAAATGGATCAATTTTGCTCCTTTCTTAACCAACGAAAGTCATTACCACCACATTTAATAGCATGCATTATGATTAATAGCATTCAGGGGTGAAAATGACATTTTAACCATTTTAGAAATATTATGGCAAACTCCTTTGTCTTGCTCTGGCTCATTTCACAGCTATCGTGTTATGCAAGCCAAATATATGCAATGAAATATTATTTTACACCTTTTTAACCTGATAAAAATACAGTTCAATTGGAAATAAAAATATTTAAATAAGATTTACTTCTCATGGGTAAATTCATTGGCAACTGAGGGACAGTCAATGAGTAAAAATGTATTTTAAATATTTTCAAAAATGTTACATGATTCTTTCACTCTTTTGTTTATATGTGTCACAGTATTGTTTCCGTTACACTGTAAAAAATAATTGTTGATTTAACTTTAAAAAGTCAGTTACATGGTTGCCTAAAAATTATGAGTTCGCTGTAATTAAAATTTTGAGTTAATTCAATGAAGGTGATTGATTTAGTCAACAGAAACTCAAAATATTATGTTAACTGACCTACATTAATCATTTAAGTTGATTTGACAAAAGAAAAAAAGGCTACCAAATCATGAAAATAAGTTTTTACAGTGTAGCTTCCTGTTTCCTTTATTCAGTTTTCCCACTTCTCTTTAGTTTACATTGGTTTCAGCTGTGTTTAATTAATTATTCTTGTATGTGTACCTTCACATTTATTCTTGGTTCGGTCGCATTCACATTATGTGTGTTTCCCTGCCCTTGTGTGGTTTATCTTGCCTGTTTGGATCAAACTTTGAATTGTAATTTTATTCTTAGTCTTCGTCTGTCTGTTTACCTGCAACACCCTAAATTGTGACAATTTAAATAGTTTCAAATTTAATAATTCATATTTTTAGAATAGATTTTCATATTGTAAGAATGAAAGCCTAGGACAATGATAAAATAATACAATCTAGTTGCAAAAGAAAAGGCTTAGTAGGCAGCCGTGACCTTCATATAACCATTGAAATTTGTTAGTTTTAATGAAAAATCAACCGCAAAAGCACCTATACTTCAAGAAACACCCATATATTTTTCTGTTGCCTTAGGGGGAAAAAAGAACTTGCAGCCTCAGTACTGACAGCTGAATCCTTTTAAACTGCACAGATATGGAGATTTTATGCAACTCCAGGCACACGTATACACACACGTGTGGCATGACCAGAAAATCTGAGTGTCTGGAAACTTTTCATACAGTCAGGAAGTGCATAACGGTCAAACAGGGTGGCCGGGATTCCTGTTTCCCGGTCTAGATGCTACAGCAGTATTACCTCCATACATCACGTAAAATTAGCAGCAGGGGCCCGTCAGGTCCGACATTGCCACTTAATCTTAGCTTTTTGGCAGAGTGTTGCCATAACGGGTCAAGTGGTGGCCATTAATCATACATCCCAGGTGCAATGGAAGTGGTGAGTGGGAGGGGGTTACGGTGTGTTGGGGGGCATCTAAGAATGGTGCAGAAAATTCTCTGGGAATTAAACCCAGTCATAAAACCTTACCCGAGGAAATAATCCAGTCTATTCCATAAAAGATTAAACCCCTTAAAGAAGATGGATCGCCTTTTTTACTTTATCTTGCAGGTGTAATCCTAGATTATTGGAAGACTTGAAGTAGGGAATCTGGAAAATTTATAGGGGCAGAGAAATCCATTCTCATGCCACTTGGCAGAAGTATGGATTATATGTGAACAGACAGTGAGAAATTAATTGCCATCGTTCCTCTTCTGAAAGTCACATTTGAAGCTTCCTTTCCTAACCAGCCTGTTCTTGTTTACCCTAGATGCATGCACAGATATGTTGTCACTGATGCTCCACAATATAGATGAAGTATAGATATGAAATTGTTTGTTTTGGACCGCGTTGTGGAAGTAAACACGACCACATTGTGACTAGCAGGGCGGGCGAAAGCCGTGAGGGAACGGCGCGAGGCCGGTGACGCAAGTGATAATGAGCGTCAGCTGCTTGGCGCACCGGTCTCATATCTCTCACGGAGGAGCTCCGGAAGCATAAAAGAGGAGCGACGACAGTGAAGGACGAGAGAGGACCAGGTCTGGATTTTATGTTGTGTTTTTATAATGTTTGCGTGGGCGGCAGTCTCCGTGAGGAACTCCCGCCATTTTACTTTCGTTTTATTGTTTGTTTATTTATTTGATTAAAATTATGTTGAACGTTCGCTGGTTCCCGCCTCTTTCTTCCCGTACTTAAGAGCTCCGTTACACACATGAATACAGAATACATATCAATGTATTTTTACATGGATAAAACAAGATAATCCACAAAAGAGTAAACCCATACAGCAACGCAACAGCCTTACAATACATAAAGACAACAGTGAACAAAGGCGTGAAGGAACTGAGGGATTAAATACACGACACAACCAGTCTCTGCAGCAACTGATCAGTGAAGGAACGCAGGAAACTTAATCGAAGAAATACAAACTAAGAGTCAGTGAAAACAAAACTAAAACAGACAGTAACCCTGACAGTTAGAAGGCTAATGTTGGAGATATTAATAGGTTTGTGACTAGATGAATGAATGAACACAAACCGCTTTCAATTGTTGTCATCTTTCTTTAAAAATCTCGTTTAAAGTGTCCAAATCGGCATGAAACGGAAGTTGAAATCTTCCCTATTGTGACGTATATACGAGTAAAATGGCTTCTCGAACAAGAAAAAATGTAGGGCCCAAAAAAACGGATTCCGATGGCTTGGGGCGAAGGTGTAATGTATGTATGTGTGAGTGAAGTTCACAAATTTTTAGAATTTAGTTTAAATTTTACTTTAGCTGCGTGCTCTGACTCCAATTTCAAATGCTTATTATTTTTAGATTGTGCTTCTAATTAGGAATTAATCATGATAACTGTTGGTTATGTGTTCATTTAGATATTTGATCATTCTGGGTACTCTCAATTACTCGTTCATTAGGGACTCGATAACGCACAGAGAATTCACATCGGCCGATTGTGTTCTCACAGACACAAACTGGTTACTCTGGTCTGGTCTTAGACAGGATGCAGGGTAAAATCTACCTTTATCTCAGTCGCATATGTTTATACATTTATAAAATGTGTTTATACTCTATGTATTTAATTATATATAGACAAGGCAAACATAGGCAATAAATTGAACATTATTTCTGTTGTGAAATTCATGGACTATATCTTTGGATGGATGGCAACTAAAGAATTTGCCTGATAAAATAATACATGAATGGAATCTTTGCCCTTAACATTTTGACCTAATTACTTAACTGTACCATTGAGTCGTGACATAGGTTATGTCAGGTATTGGCTGAACCGATCACAATGAATAACTTAACCAAACCGTTTACTTACAGTGAATATAAGCTAAAGCATCATGTGTATATATCAAATTTTTTAATATACTGTGAATATGCCCCCATGTCATTATGTTCCACAGTCTTGCATAAGTCTCATCGAAAGGTTTCTCCTGCTACCCGATAAAGAAAGTTGTCAAACGTGGAGCTCCACCCTGTCTGTGAGTACATCTCCCGTAGTCTCCTGGATTATGCTTAACTCCTTCGAAATCTTGCCCTGGTGCAACATCAAAAGAAAAAAGCACATGGGAGTATCACGAAACTTATTAGAGGAGCCCTATGCTATTTCTCTCTCTGTGTCTAGCTCGATTTCTTTCGCACTTTCACCATCAAATGTCTCTTTTTATGCCCTGAGTGCGCAGATTTGATTTTAAAGTAGTCTTGAACCACCTGCAAACTTGAAGGTAAAGTTTCATGTCTTCATTAAAAAGGTGAACCACTTTACAATGCGCAGGCCCACAGCATATCCGTTTAAAAATCATAAAAGAATGACTCTGGATGTAAAACCTCCAATGTTTTATTACCTTCCAATGAGCTGAGTATCAAAATATGATGATTTATCGACAAGCCAAAGTCTACGTTTAATAATAAATCACATTAGAATAGTGTATTACAGTCAAAAAATGTTTATCTGCTAAGAAAGTTTATGAGTAATGACCAAATGCTTTCTTTAAAGGAAGAGTTTTATACACTTTTATCATGTTTCTCTTTCCTTTTTAGAGCTTGGCAGCCTCTGGTAACTATTTGTTCATAGTATGAAAGAGAGCATGCAAAGCATCTCCTTTTGTGTTCCACAGAAGAAAGTAAATCATCAGGTTTGAAGCGACATGAGGGTGAGTAAATGATGAAAGAAGTTTAATTTTCCTTTGAGGCACTGCCATGTGACAATTATCCAAGAGCGCATCAAAACAGCTGATTACCCAAAAGCCCTCTCACCAAAAACACATTGATCAATACTCATTTTTTGGAATAAAGACAAATAAGTAGTCACATTAAACAATATAATGTGTCGATGAATACAGTCAGAAATTGTGCAAGGAGAACTGTTCATCTACGGCTGTAAGTGAAATTAATGTCACCATGATGTGCGATATGACAAAAATATAGGCTTACAATATTACTAGTTCTCAGTTATATCTCATTCTCAATTGACCCTTTGCAAACAGTTTGATTGACAGGCGACCTAACCAATCATAACCCCAAATCAGTTAGTAGATTAACATTGGTGAACTTGAAAAATTGTGTGTACTCACGTCTTTCCGCGCTTGAAACAACATTCCTGCTGATGTTCATTCATGTTTATTTGATGCTATAAATGAACTAGTATGAAGAGATGATCGGTTCACGAGGAGCTACAGCGACCTGTCACGACGCATTAAAGAGACACAATACAGTACTTATTGTTTGAACTTTTTAAAAAAATTAAGATATTTCATATTAAATATTAAACTGTTTCATATGTCTGCCGACACGTTGTCAGTGTCCTCTTTGCTCCCGGATGTATTTTTCACTGCGTGAGAACATGATGTGTGGCGTGAGAGCGTATGGCTTGTCGGACAAAGCAACAGTATCTAAAGGGGTGTGCTTCTACAATTTCAGTCGCTTACCATTTAAAACATCATCTCTTAACATTCTGCCAGGAAGCCTAGAATAGGTGTGATAAGTAAAACACGAGAGAAAAATTGAGAAGTAGGGAGAGGTGAGCAGCAAGGAGCGTTAAGGGAATGAGAGCTGTGGTGGTGGCTGGGGCAGCAGATGAGGGAAAACAGCAGGATCACTCATTTGGAGGCTTTGCATGTTTGTTCACACGTGCCCACCTCTCGACACTGCCAATTGTCAGATGAAAGACAGCGCAGACTGTAAAAGCCCCCAGCACTTTGATTTCGGCCTGTGACAAATTAGAGAAAGAGAGTTGGGACCAGGATAAAGAGCTGTGAACATCCCAAAGCCAACACACACACACACATAAAGAAGCATCCCTCTAGCGATTGAATTCTGTTTGTTACTTAAAGCTGATGGGTGTGTAATTGATCAGAAATAATGATTGTTTGCGCTACGCCTATCCGCCATTGGTTGGACACACTTGTAGTCCCGCCCCAAACTCATGCTATTGGTTGAGCTTGTGTCGGGCTGGTTTGACATCAGTGTTGTCAGATGCTACTAGCGTGTTTTGTGACTGACTGCAGCACAGAAACTTTAAATGTATCTTGTGATGTATCGAATGCGATTTTTAGCTAATAACTTTTTCACATGGCTTCCGAAGGTTTGTGGTGCATTGTCTAACTGCATTGCCTGTTTTTAATAGTTGTGCATTAGTTAAGATTTAGTAATTAAAAATATTTATATTACCATTAAGCAATATAACAGCGGAAGAGTGATGTTATTGTTGCTGCAGATAATCAAAAATTTGGTAAAAAAAAAAAGCATAATTGCAATCGTGATATTGCTTTTATACAACTGCTCAATAAATAAACAGTTAAGTAACTTAGACTCAAATATTGCCAATTATCTATTTTTGCTAAGTCAAACTAAACATTTCTATGAAGAATTATGTGCTGTCTTCAAGCAACACACAGTGTTTCATTCTTAAATCAATTGTTTTGAGCACATTAGTTGCGTGAATGATTCACCCATAAAGACACAGGCTGGCTCTGAAATCGCATATTCTCTTTAGTAGGTTCTTATTTTGAATAAGTAATTACTTCATGATCTCAAAAAAGTATGCATGAATGTAATCTGGACATACTACGGTCACCATGATGTCATTATCATGTGACTTACCAGCGTTATGTTGCTTCACTGCCATTCACAAATCCTCTCCCATGGCCTCATGGGATAGTAAAGTGTCCATATGCACACTCCAGAATCTTACTGGAAGTATTAGGTCATCCGGTAACCTTTTGTCAACTCTTTTATGCGTACTATGAATTCGGACATACAACTTTTGCTACATATTGTTTTTTACTTACTTAGGGAAGTATGCAATTTCAGATGCAGCAACATTACTGAATTTATAACAAATTGGTTGAAAGAATCATTTAAATAATTGAATGAAAGGCAGTCAGTGCCACCTATTTTTTGTAATGATGTAACTCACAAAAGAAATCCCCACCACTACTACACAGATTTATGTCTTGCTTTAAGACTGGTGTACTGCTGTGTTAGAGGGGGAAACTATATTGGTTGTTCTATTGATTAAGATTCCAATCAAATTAAATGTAAATTGGCTGACAATTCCCAAAGTAACGGTTCCTGGGGCTACTTTTTATGTGATGACAAAACAATTGGTGTTAGGAATGGGGATTCACTCAAGTTAAAACCAAATCCCCAAGTTGAAATTGAAAAAAGAGTTGTTGGAGAGTAATTTCAGCACTCAATAGGCAAATAATGTTAGATAATGATGAATAATAATGTCCACATTCATTTTACAAAGCCTACATAAAATGAACATCCAAATAAACCTGTTAATGGGAAAAAACAACATGCAGGACAGGCAATTGAATCAGCGCCAAGATTAAAGTCTTGGGGAAATTGTTGGCTGCCTGGCAGCACCTCCTCCTGCCCGACCTTGCCCGCAGCGAGAGTGGCATAGGGGGCATCACCCCCACCAGTCTGTCTGCATCTGCGTGATTAGATAAACCATAGGGGACCAACTGGGGAAAAGCACACAGTGCCAAAAGAGCGCTTCAACGTATGAGGTCCCAAGAAGCTCCAAACGCTGTTAATGAAGTCTGTCATTCAAAAGCATGGCCGTATAGAGAAGAAAGAAAAGGGCAGCTCCTGATACTGAAAGATTGTAATCAGGTTCTCATGGGGAAGTGTGGGAATTCTGTTCAAAAGATATTAACAATACCATTTTTATAGGAAGGAATAATCTTGGAGACTTTTTAAATAGGATTGTAGACTCTTAGCACATTAGTTTTCAGACAGTTCTTTAAAATCATGTGCCTTTAAAGGGATAGTTCACCCGGAAATGAAAATTCTGCCATCATTTTCTCACCCTCATGCCGTTTCAAACACAAATGAAGATATTTCGGTTCCTCCCTTGACAGCAACAACCACTTTGACTCAAAAAGTTCATAAAGAGATTGTAAAACTAATTCATATTTATTGAGTGGTTTAGTCTAAATTTTCTGAAGACACACAATCGCTTTGTATGATGAACAGATTGAATTTAGGCTTTTATTCTCGTATGTTGGATCAGAATTACCCCTACCACCTCTGTTGGCATTGGTTGGTGTTTGTTTTTGCCGATTGAACGAGTTAAGTTGGCATTGATTGGAATGTCTAAGAAGTGACGTGCTGTAATCGAGTGACTGTCGCCATTGGTCAGTGTCTATTGATGCAGTGTGAATTGGTCTTAATGTTTATTTCACCAAAGAAAGCCTCTCACTGTGAGGTAGAGGTGGCAGGTCTAGAAAGACCAGCATATGTTGTGTTTTGGATGCTGATGTACTGCCATGGCCACCAAGGTTCTTAACTAGCTTGACCAGCAAGACATCTTTGGTCAAACAGCTCCATCAAAAAGCCCCTGCAGCTTAACCTTCATCAGTACCATTCTTGAACATTCGTGTTGGTCAAAGTAGTTTTTTTGGCAGGATGGTCTTCCGTTGATTAAAGTATACCAATGTTAGTTATTTCAAGCTTATTATATCATTTTTGCCTCAAGACATCAAGTAATCATGAATTAATTTAAAAGATTTATGGATCTTGACTGAATTCAGGCCCTTTTTTCCGTGGTGGACACTGGATAATTCACATTGTGCATCTGTTGTGTGGTCGACGCTGACGTCATTTCTCAGTTTCTGATGAAGTAAGAAAATTTTCCGCACCTTTGAGTGGCTGAGATGGTGCTGTTGTTCTTGCTGCATGACTGAGAACTTTTCTTTCTGCATTCCCAAGTCCTTGTTAATGAGATGCAGTGAAGTGTCATACACTGCCCGGGGCCTTTGTCTCTCAGAACAGCTCCTCAGCGGCTCAGAAGGGAGCTGTGCTTATGCATCGTGGTTGGCAAGAACAAAGAGAGACCCATTCCTACAGTAGGAATTTAATACCAGCTGCTCTACACTTTTAATGTGAAGCACACACTGCTTATCACTAAAAATGTAAAACTGAGACGTGCATGCGATGAATACAAATTCACTGCACAAAGTTTTTTATGTGCATATAAAAATCATGTGATTGATGATTGGCTACTATTAATTACCAGAATCCCACTTTATCAGCAAATGGATTTTGCAATAATCGTCATTATTTTACCCTTAAATGCATCTTTAGCTACCCAGGACGTCATTCACTACCCTCTCTACTGGCTGCTGAGCGTACTGAACACAATCAAATATTAGTGTCACTGTAACTTGATGGTGGAAGAAGCTGTCAGCGATCAAAAAATTAGTTGAAAATAATAGTTTTGAGAATATGGTTGTCATTCTCAATGTAATCTTACGCTACGCCGACCTTATTCATCGGGTCTGTGGTCACCCCTCTGACTCTCTTGTGAACATGCATATGGCCATTGCCAGAATTCAGTGAGTAGGGTTTATAAAGTTTTAGATATGGATATTTTTCTCACAAATCCCATCGCTTCACTTCAGAATGCATTTATTAACCCATTGGAGTTGCATGGATTAGTTTTATGATGGATGTGTAAGACTGAAAATATCCACAGATATTATAAAAATGAACAAAGACATTGGCTTTGCTGTTTCAGTCCCCTCTCTCATGCTACAAGAGCCATTTGGGAAGACACAAAGGAGCTGATAGTGATCAAGGCCTGTAGGCCAAGATGCCTGTGCATCGGGGATCTATGAATTGTCACACCTTCAATACAGTGGGGGAAGTTTTACTTCTGATTGGTCAGTTTGAATGTCTCACATTTGGGTTTCAGTCACATGGTCAAGGAAAAGGATAAAAGAAGATTGTAACAGTTGCTCTGTCTCTTCTTTTTCTATGCTCTGCTCTCTTGCTCTCTTACTTGGGCACTCTCTGTCCTTCGCTCTCTCTCTCTCTTTGTCTTTCTCTTTTTTTCAATCTCTCCGGTAACTTTTTACATACATGCTAGGTATGATTAATGGTATAAGGTTTTTTTTTATCATCTCATCTATTTTGTAATCATTTTAAGTGTAACCATAAACCAATATATTGTCATTAAATTCTTTCACTACAAATTATGTGCTAACTAGTTCTGATTTGGTATTAACTTTGATATGTTACCTATTGCAATATAATATTGTCACATTGTAGCAACGCTCTCCCACATATTTAGCTATTGTAACTGCGCTTATTTCTGTCGTTGGTATAAGCAGCAGTGGGTGGTAATAGACAAGAAATGTACAGTTTTCTACCATCTTGCTGATAATATTTCTTAAGTCATTCGGCAACCCTGCAGCTTGAACCCTTGTAAGAGCACCACCCTTACAGATGGATGCATGTTTTGGAGCTTCAAAACCTCTTTTTTTCAGTGCCAAGAGCACTATTCAATGCCATTATAAAACTGGGAAGAGCCAGGGTATTGTTTACTAGAACTCTGATTGTATTTGGCTTGAAGAAGAAGTCATGTACACCCAAATTATAAATTTTGGGATAATTTTCATTTGTGAATGAACTATTCCTTTAAATCTATCATGTTCTAAACTTAAAACTGTGGCTTTTGGAAATGGCTTTTATTGTTTACTTAGAATGGTAATCTAGTTTCAGAAGTCCAATAATCTAGTGTTTGTAACATCATATGTTAGTCTTACCAGTTAAATGAATGTCCTTTTAAACATACAAAGCATTTGTTATTGAGATATATGGGTTTAGGTAAAATCCCTGAGGATCATTGGAATAGAGTGTTGCTTGGTTTATAAATGAAGATGGAAGCTCTTTTTTTTAATGCCAGGTTTCCTTGTAAAATTGTTCTTTTTCTCTCTCTCTCTCCACCCCCCCCCCCCCCCCCCTCCTCTCTCTCTCTCTCTCTCTCTCTCTCTCTCTCTGCAGATAATAAGTATTCCAGCCCTCTCCTCTCCGAGCTTGTCTTCTCCACAGCTGCTCTTCCTGTTTGGGCTGACTTCTCTTACTTAGCGATGTCCTTTTTAGAGATAATAAAACAAATGACCATAGATGAATTATATTTGACAGTTTAGTTTCCAAGTGTAAGTATCAATTTCCTTCAGGGCCTGAGATATCAGAGAGACAACTGAAAGAGCCCCAGCTGCACTTATTTGGCCTTCGAAAAGCCAATCATCTCCTCTTCCGCTGTAAAACACTGTATCCTTGCATTGCTCTATTCTCCTGATTATTTGCAGTAATTTGTTGCTTTGGGAGTAAATTGTCACGTACACACACCCCAGATTTACTCTGTACCCTGCTGAAAGGCCAGCATGAATGTTAGTGCTGGTATAGAGAGGACTAGCAGCAATGCTGTTAGCTAGAAAAACTTGGCTGGTGAAGCTGTTCGGCAAGTAATATTTTCTGATGTGGCTAGTTGAACAAGAAGATCTAAAAATGTGTACTGTAGACTTTTCAGCTGGCAATGTATTAGTTTAGTTTAATTGTAGCATTAGCAATATTTGCAGGCCTGTGTGGAATCAAGTATTTTTGTTTTATTTTTCTGGCTTAAATTCTTAAAACAATCTTTATCACAATAGCTTGTTACTTTCACTCAACTTGGTTATACCCTGGTTAAAACCCTGACCTCAAGAGATATGCTAGCATCTATAGCCTTTAGCATCCTTGTTAGAGTGCCTGCCTCTTACGCCAGAGTCCCTGGTTCGAATCCAGCTCGAAGCGGTTGAGTTGGAATGCTTATACTTATCAAGTAAATTTATCTTACATTTTAACTCCTAAACAGTATATAGAAAAGTAATAAAAAAAAAAAACTTTTAATGAATGCTATTTGTAACATGTTACGCCATCTTCGATATATAGCTAACTAATGTAGGCCTATTTAAAATGAGGAAACAGTGTATTTTGGTGGGGTTGTTCCTCTGCCCAGTTGGGGTCAAGGATGAAAAAGCACTTTTCACCTAATTAATCGATGAGGCCAAAGATTAGATATGGCCAGAGAATTATCCGCTCATTACTTACCATGATAAACTGTGCAGGACTAGCATCAATAGGGGACTGTTGAAGCAATCCAATTAAGACATGAAAACCTGGAGCCTCATTAGAGTGAAGATCCATGATGATGCTAATGGTGTCTAAGCGAGATCCCCTCTTGAATACTGATGACTGCCGCACGTCACCTTGCACAGGTGAGCTCTTGGAGAGGTCATTTTATTGTCATCCAGCCATAGTTTAGCATTCAAAGGGACGGTCGCTGCAAAAACTGAAGCCTGTATAATCAACTTCAATTAAAAATTCTTGGTCAATTGTGCAAACCCACTAGAGAAATCAGAGCTGTTGGTAGAAAGATGATTAACTGATAATAAGATTCTAGCCATCATGTTTTGGTTATGAGCACCAAGAGCCGTAGTCGTGACCAAGCCTTTTCCTTGAGCCGCTCACTTCAACATATCATCTCAAACACTCAACGATTGTAGATTAAAGACATTTTCAATGATGTCACAATCAATTGCGTTTTGAGTGACCGAGTGAAAGACCTCTGCTATTGATTTTGCCACAAAAAAAGGTGTTTCTTTTTGCAAATTAGACACTTGAATTAGCCAGTCAATATATTCAGGGCTTGAAATTAAACCCTCCTAAAATGAGTGTGGATTTCAGCAGTGGTATGCAACACAGTCACTCCTATTAGCCACTTTGGCGTGCTGATTTTTATTTATTATATACATTTTTCAATTGTAGTCTTTTAAAAAGGCATCTGAAAAAAAAAACTAAGTGCAATGTAGTGTTGTCAAAAATGTAAATTTTTCTAAACGTATCGATACTGAAATATCTGAAACGCTTCCAATACAAATTTTTCACAAAATAGATATAACCCGCCTCCCCTCACTCACTTGTTTCATTTGCCCCGGATGAATATTGTTGGTGTTACTGGGCTTTAATTTCGGTGTGGGATTGCACATATTGTGCATAATTGCTGCATATTTTATGCTCAAACCAAAAGAGTGCACATAAACCTGTCTCTCAGTATTAACCCGCTAGAAAAGGGACGTTTCCCACAATTTGTCCCCGCGTTCCCACGTTGTGGTCAAGGACGGACGCACTGGACGTTTTGGTGACCGGGTAACCTGGTTGAAACGCACCTGGGGTTCACGTGTAGCTTGGTCGGACGTTTACCGGGTTTTATTGGACGTGTGGTTCAATTTCTTCAGAACTTTAAAGAGGGGTGGGAACGTTTTTTGGGGGGTTTTTTTATTTACGTTCGTTCTGGAGATAGCATTTGTCGTTTGTGTTTGAAGTTAGGGGACGGTAACGTCGTCGGCACGTTTGCGTTTGGTAACGATTTCGGGACTTTATTTGGATGTAAGGATTTTATTTTGGGATATGGGACGTTATTTTTCAGTTCTTCGCAGACTATTTCTGTGGGGTTTTCTGGACGTTTATTTTGCTTTATTTTGTTTTCGTTCTTTACGTTTCCGTCCCCGTGTCCACGTCGTAAGAACGAGGTTCAGGACGTTTTCGAGGTCGAGTATAGTACGAGATTCGGACGAGTCGGTTTCTTTAAAGGGGACGGGGACTGGATTTCGGGGTCTTTACTTTTTTTTCAGACGTTCTGACGTTTAGGGGGGGACCGTTTTTTTTTTGTTTTTATACGTTCTTGGGGTCACGTTCTGACGGGACCGTTGAAACGTGTCAGGACCGGTAACTGGTTTTCGCACCCCACGTTCTGAGAAGAAGACGTACGTTTTGTTTTTTAAGGGAGTTGGGATAGGGGCGTTTTATTTCTGGGATTCTTAGGGCTGTTCTTTTTACGTTCTTACGGGGTTTTTTTGTCGGGGTTTTTGGGACGTTTTCCAGCAGGTTCGCCGACGTTCTGGGGACCCCCCCCCTGGTGTTTCCCCCCCCCCCAGCACGGACCTGGTAAGACGTAGGGAGACGTTTCTTCACACGAGGTGGGAGAAACGGGGTTTTTAGACGGAGGTTTCGGGGCTAACGGTTTATTTCGAGGCATATTTTGAAAAGTTTACGTTTCGTTGCAACGATATTTTACGTGTCCATTTTGTCCAGTTCAATTTCAACTTTTCGTCACGTGCTGGGAACGTTCCCGGTAACGTCCCAGACGATCCGAGATGGTTTAGGGAAGTAGGGTTCTTATCTGGAAAGAAGGGGACCGAGGGAGAACGGACCTTCTTCGTTCTTTTTAACGTTGGGGTTACGATTTCACTGATTATTGTTTACAAACCCAGAACGTTTCCTCTCCACGTTTAACGGAACCCGTTTTACGTGGTTACGACGTCGAGGTAACGTCCCCCCCTTTAAGTAACCGGAGGTAACAAGGAACCGGGGTTTAAAGGATTCAGGGAGAACGTTTTTTGGGACAGGGACAGAACTTTCAGACACGTTCTGTTTACGTTTAGGGGACGGATTTTTATTTAAAAATGTTTCTTTTACCCAACGTTTAGAGGAACGTGTTTTATTTCCGGAAGGACCTTTTTTTTTTTTTGTTCCCCTTTGACGTTCAGAGAAGGTCTTGACTTCGAGTTCTTAAAAGGGTTTTTTTTATATATTTCTTTTTTGGCATTTCAGAACTTTGAATTTTTTTGTACAAACTTATTTTTTATTTTATTTTTTTATTTTTTTGAACTCCTATGGGTTCCAACCTAGATTTTTTTTTTTTTCATATTTTTTGGTATTATCATTTTATTTTTTATTTTTTTTTCCTATTTAGGTATTAATTACACCAATTTACATTTCCAAAAAAAACCATTACACACATAACACACCAGAACAGGCAACAAAAGAAAAATGTAATCAATTCACTATATTCAAAGTTAGAAATAAATTAAAAAGTAACAACAAAGCAACTGAATTTCTGTCAACTTTCTGCACATAAGAGACATGAAGAGATGAATTCAGACAAATCAATTCAATTCAACAAAATTAAAGGCTTTATTGCATAAAAATACAGAGCATACTGGATTTTTCAAAATAACATTTATTAAAAAAAAATATAACTAACATGATATAAATAAAATGTGTGCTGTCGTGATTAAATTTTTAAAAATAATTAATAATCTGCAAGTATCTGCTGAACTTGGTGTGTGTTTTTTATCTGCTTAATGAAAAAAATCTGCATAAAAAATATATAACTTTTGAACTTTTTTTAACTTTTTGTTTTTATTTTAATAACACTTATTTGTCAACACCTTTTGATTCAAATGTTTTATTATTTAATAATAAGAGTTTTAGAGAAAATTTAAGGAAATCAAATCTTTATTAAATTTATAGATCATAAATTCCAAAAAATAATAAAAAAAAATAAAAAACGCTATGCAATATAGATTGAAAAACATAAATTAAAATTTTCTACTCAAAACATTTCAAGTTAATTGTCTGTTCAATGTTTATGTTTTCAAAAAAAACAACAAAAAATTTTTAAAAAAAAAAAAATTAAATTTGTATGTAAATCCTTAAAATTTTTTAAAAAATGTTAATTAAAAAAAAAAATTTTTTAAAAACAAAGAAATTAAAAATGTTCTTTTCATCTTTTTTTAAAACAACTTTTTGTTTAAGTTTTAAAAAAAAATTTCAAAATTTGTAAAAAAAAAAGTTATTTACTAGTATTAAAAAAAAAATAATATTTTTAATTAAAAAAAAAAAAAAATGTTTAATATAATAAAAAATAAAAAAAAAATGAATACATAAAGTTATCATATATGTTTAGCAAAAAAAAAAAGTATAAGTAAAATATAGATTTTATACATACCCACATTATGCAATATATAATACATAGCCCATATAATATATTATATAATTGTTACACATAACTACCCATTTATTTAAATATTGTTAATATTGATATACACACACACATACAATTATTATAATTTCAAATTTAGTAATATTAAAATATACATATTATAAAATTATTATTTTTTTGTTATATTAGTTTCAATTTATTTCTGTATAAAAGTTTATTATTTTGTTTTTTTAATTTTAAAATATTCTTTTATTAGATTAAAATTATATATTTTTTTATTTATTATATATAATATATTATATTTTATTATTATATATTTTTATTTATTTATTAATATATATATATATAAATATATATATATATATATATATTTATATTAATTATATATATATAAATAATATATAATATATATATATATATATATTATATATATATATATATATATATATATATATATATATTATATAAATATAATATATATATATGGATATATATATACAATTATCCATAGATAATCCTTATTATTACATAAAAATATCATAATACTAGTAAAAAATTACATCAATAATATTAATCATGACATTATATAAAAGAATATTTTCAATTTATAGAAAAACAATACTTATTATTGGATTAACACAATCATTCATATATAATAAATTATTAAAATTATAGAAAGAATAAAGAATATCAAAATTGTAATAATGGAAAAAAAAATTTTTTCAGAAAAAAAAATCTTATTAGATGTGAATTAATCTTGCTATTGTAATTGAAATTTAACGCCATTTTTCTGGCTTGCATTAAGGCTGCTTGACATTTTTTGTTTTTTTGAGGACAGTTTTGAAAACAGGGTACATTGAAGCACAGAAAAGTGAATTTTAATAGAACACTGAATTCACTGCAGTACAATGTTTTGCCCCCTTTGTGTGACTTTCAAATGAATAGTGCTCAATCCAGAATGTGTGTTTTAAATTTTCCTTGGCAAACTAAACATGTGTAGCAGAAAATGTCCTTCACAATGGCAACTAATGCTATTAATTTTATAAAATAAAAAGAAAACTAATATAATAAAAAATGTTTAAGATGTATTTAATAATTTTAAAAATTTATAAAATGACTAACTTGATTTGGATTGTAAAACAATTGTAAATCTGAATGAAAATGTAATCATATGAATTAATTGCAAACAAAATAAGTTTAATAAATGAGTAAATATAATGTGCAATTGCTTATATTATGAAATTATAAAGAATTTTTAGTTTTGTTAAACATAAATCATAATTTTCTGTTTATCAGTACGTTTGTGTATGTTATTAACCTTTTGTAATAATTTTACGTTACTCCATTTAGTACGAAACACAAAATACATTTAAAACAAACGTTTTAAAAACGAAAACTACAATGTTGCGAACATTTAAATCAAACGAAAGAACCGAAAAATTGATGCGAAATCTCGTAAGATCATTCAGAATTCACTAAAATAACTAAAAAACTTCAGAAAAATAAAAAAACACACTTTTCAAATAACTTCATAAATAAACAAAACGTTTAAAAAAAAAAAAAAAATCAACAAAAACAAAAAATAAAATAATTACAAAGAAAACAAAATTGCTGCCTGCTGGCTAAAAAACAAAACTGGCAAAAATGGTGGTGGTCTCTGGGATGGCCAATGGATGCTGGGGCAAGAATGTCCCGCGCACTAGACGTCCGCATTGGGGATAATTCGCCCGCTCTCCTTATATCGCACAAGTTTTATATTATAAATTAAAGTACACCAAACGCTATAAAAATTATTTTATATTATAATATTATACATTTTGCATGATAATTTTAATTCTCTTTAGATTTGAAGATTGAAAACATTCAGAATACGTTATTATCATTCATATCTAAATAAATACAAGAACACCATATAATAACCAATACACCGATACGTATTGTTTAGTTAAATGTTGCAACGTTATAATATAACGTTGCCAAAGGACCAATAAATAATGTTCTGTTAAAGTCCAATAACCATAGATTAAACAAATAAGATGTGACCTCCGAATAACCAATATCTGGACCATATCTGTAATCATATCTGGAATGGAATAATAAGACAAACTAAAGTTAAAGTCCCAAATGTAACGTTCTGTATAAAGAACTATGTATTATAAATAATAAATGTGACCAAATACGTTCATAATTAAAACCAATCAAACAAAGGACGTATAAAACCAACAAAGGACAAGACCAAAAACCAACGTTCTGTTAAAGTCCAAATGTTCTCTTTATAAAACGTTCTATGTACGACCAATATAAACCCATACATAACAAAAATGTAATAAAAATGTATCTGGAACGTTAAAAAGTGCCAAAAGAGGACCATGTGACCCACGTCTGTTAAAGTGACATGTTCGTTTTATAACGTTTATATGTCTTGCAAATAAATAATAATAACCAAACGTTCTCGTTAAATAAATCTCACTGTATATATAAAGTGACCAACAGAGGGAGATGTGCGAAAAAACTGTTGTAGTCCCAAAAATGTTCTCTCTTTATAACGTATGTATATGTGACCAAATAATAACCAATAATACCAATCCCGTCCCGTTAAGTCCCGTTCTTTTAATAGTGTGAACGTTATAAAGTGACCAGAGTGCGAACGTTGAAAAAAAGTGTTTAAATGTTCTCTTTACGTTCTTCTTCGACCAAATAATAAATATAATAATAAACACCCGTTAAGTCATATCTGGAACGTCGTTAAAATTGACCAAACAAAGAAGTGAGGAAACAGACTGTTATGTGCGACCAAATGTGTTCTCCCAAATAATCTTTATTACATGCTAATTTATAACCATAAAATAACCAATACAGAACATTCTCGTTAAGTCATATCTGGAACGTAAAAAAAAACAAAGTGACCAACCATGTGTGTGCTGTTAAAGTCCCAAATGTTCCCCTTTGTTTCGTTATAACAAATTTATGTGAAATACCAATAAAAAAACAATACAGTTAATCAAAGTCGTTATATCTTATAAAACAACCAACAACCAACCCAGGACCAGCGTTCTGTTAAAGTCTAAAGTGTGTTTCTCTTATAACATTTGCTATGTGGTGACCAAATAAATAAATAATACAGAACGTTCTCGTCAGTCATATCTTGGAACGTGAAACAGCAGCCTTTTTTTAAAAAAAAAGAGGACGTTTTTGGAACGTCGTCCCGAGTTCTCTAAAGTTTCGGGACTTTTTTGTCACCTTACAGAACTTTTAGGGAACGTTGCGCAAGGTCGGCAAGAACGTCGCCTCCTACGTGGGAAGTTATTTTTTGCTGTTTATTGCGCTTAAACAGTCAAAGACACACAAAATAATGTTAATCAGTTATATTTTTGTAAATGTAAACAGTGCAGGGAAGAAAGAAAAAAATTAATGTGTAACATGGATCATTGTGTCATGTGTTAAAGTGACAGCAGCCTAATATACCTGCTGCTAAATTTTGAGATTATATATATATATATATATATATATATATTATATATATATATATATATGTGTGTGTGTGTGTGTGTGTGTGTGTTGTGTATATATATATACACGTTTGTTAAAGATTTTGAAATCATATTACCTTGTTTTGCTTATAACGTGATAACACAATGAAACATGCCAAATTGGGTGGACATTATTTTTAGTCAGGCTGTCATACAAAGAAATTATGAACACATGCAAAAACAAGAGAGAACCAACAAAATATGTTTAATGTTTTAAAGTCTGAAGTATTTTTTGAATGAAGTCTGAAATATTTTGTTACCACCGACACTTTGTTTTGTATCGACAACCACAGAAAAATTTCTAGAGAAAATGTAAAATCTAATTTCACATGCTGTTTTTTTTTTATCCTGACATTTAGATTTTTATGTTCCTTGGTAGAGCAAATGATCTTTCTAAACTAGATTTGACATTTAATCTTATTACGTGGATAATATGTTAACCTGTTGCTATGGTAGCCAATATTATTATATAATCAATGCTGCATCTTTTTTGTGTAACTCACCACCAAAAGCTAAAACAAACACATTTTTTTTTTTAAATGACATGGTTGAATGAAGAGGGATTGAACTAAAATTAAATTATAGCGCTGTGTGCATTGTTTTAATGCCCAATTCACAAAAGGAGTTGTGCAAAATAAGTTCACTGTACATCCTAATGCTCAAAATAATTAATTGGTTTGAGTTGGACAAACTTAAATTAAACACATTAGATCAGTTAAAGGCACAATATATCAATTAAAATATCAAAAATCCACTTACACAGTGTTGTGTATTTCATTCAGCTGTGTACTTACATTATCCTAAATGTTTCCACGAATTTGTAAACTCAGAGAAATTTTAAACAATTTTAAATAGTGCCCGGTACTGCATAGTAACCATGGCAACAGATACGGACAGCTGCGTAACGTCTAGCAGCTCGCTGCTGTTGTTTCGTTCAAACATTATGGACCATGGCAAGCAAACTTTGGGACAAAAGACAAATAAATTGAGGATCAATATCGGCATGACATTCCTGAGATGGCGAGAGCTTTGCGACAAACTTCGACTTGACAGAGACGGCACTCATGCATGTTATTAGACAAGGTAAGCAAATGTAGGCTACATAAGATAAATCAATGTTATACAGCTCAACACGACAAAGTGTTAGAATATCATCAGTATGATAATCTAATGTTGATCTAGCTTACTGTTAAGTCTCATACAGACAACAAACTAATACTAAACATTACAACTTTCAACACACTCAAACACAGCGCTGCGTTACCTCACAGTTTTAATTCATCAAATAAACTGACCTGTATGAGTAGTATTTCAGCACTTATGAGTAGTTCGGTAGAATGAAATGTCCTCATTCCTTTATATCCCCCAGGACTCTCATGTGCCACTGATATCTGTCTCTCATTAGCAATCGGGTCCACGATTCTCGGCCACGCCCTGCATTCACAAATATGCGCTCACTCATCCATAAACATTATTTCCCCATAAATATTATTAGATCCATCGGCATGACAACAAGTTCCATGATTCCATATTCACTGCATCATCAATCTACATAGTGCACCTTTAAATGAACTTCTATGAGTAGTTTGCACTTTTTTCGTTCAAGTTCACAGAACTTTAAAATTAAGTGTTATATAATGTTTTTTGTTTGCTTGTTTGTTTGTTTTTTTTTGTGCAAGTTAATTGAGAGATTTAGTAGTGATTAACGTTTTGTTATGCTAATTTAGAAAAGTTGTGGGGGTTTTTTGAGAGTCACCATCATGGTGACATGTGGCTCAGTTTGAGAGCAAGTATGTAAAATGCGTTATATTGCTGTACTCATTCAGCATATGTTATTGTTAATATGTTAGCAAATTAGCAAGGTAACGTTTTCTGAATTGGTTTGTTATAGCTAGATACGTTTACATGATTAAAATGTTTATATTGAGGTAACATGATCATTTTAAGTTAAATAAATAAATTAGTGTACTCAAACATTTCAAGTTAAGAACAATCAAAATATGGGTATAAAATAAAAATCTGCCAGATCTGCTTGCTTAAACTTAAAAAGTTTCTCTTAAATTAAAAAAAAAAAAAATCAAATTTTTGAATTTTGTCAAATTATTCGGGTTAACAGTGTACTGTAACATGAATATAAACACAATTCGGCACTGCAATTTTGCACCGAAAAACTGCAAATAATTCACCCCAGAGGTTTTTGGGGAATGTAATGAAACAAAACTTGCCAATAAATGCCACTTCCATCACTTTCTTGCTGAGTGCGCAGTAAGAGGTGGGCAGAGGAACGAACTCATGCAACAAAGATGAAAGCTGACAGATAGTACCCTGTGTGGCATGTGAGTCAGTTTGCTGCTCCCCCCGGCGTTTACTCAACAGCTGTTGCAGTCCTTACGTGACTTTTCTGTGTTGGCAACTCAAAAACTCCTATTATACTCACAAAGGCTTTATGTGGCCTTAAATAACTCAAAATATGGTTTCCTCTACTATTCAAAGACTTGGTATCAATGACAGTTAAAGGTACAATATGTAATATTTTTGCAGTAAAATATCCAAAAACCACTAGGCCAGTTTTTTAAATTTTGTTCAGCTGCGTACTAACAATATCCCAAATGTTCCCAACTATTTGTAAATCAAGGATATAGGACGTGTGTGTCAATGGCGTCATACCCGCGTTATCCTGGGTTTCTGGTTTTATTTTGTAGAAACCATGGAAACACCAAAGATGCTTTAATATGTTGCATGTTTTAGACAAGGGAACAACGGTTTGGTTATTTATGTTTTTTTTTAAATGTTATTTTATGTTATGACACAACAAGTGTCTCACAGCAGCCGGCGTGCGAACGCACAGAGTAACGTTATAACATCAAACAGTCAAATGTATCTAATATGATAAACAGCGCTGTGATACCTCATACTCATTATTGGAAAAAGCGGAAGCAGTGAATGCGGCATAATAAAAGTCCCACTGCTCACAAGGCGTGTGTCGTGTTCGTCTCTCATTAGCAATCACTCCAGCGGTCTCGTTCAGCTCCAACATCACTAGCCCCTGAGCTGCTTCACACAACAGTCGACATCTCCATTGAAGACGACATCTCCAAAAACTTCCATGCTCAAACTCAGGCTATGCCTTTGTTTTGAGTTGGCGACCTCTAGCGGTGAAAAATCTACATATTGTAGCTTTAACAGTTTAAATTTTGTTCCACTGACAAAGCTATTTTATGGTTTTAGAAAACTTACACTACACTGTAAGAATGTAGTGCATTAGATGTATGTAATACTTTTATGCATACTTGTATATGTATACTTTTATGATGTTTCTTTAGAGCTTGACAGTACAAACTACCATCCATGGAAATGGAAAAGTGGAAAAAAGAAGCTTGGTTGTTTTACCTAAAGGTAAGTATATTTATATCTAATCATTTATCAGATGATTTTATCCAAAGCACTGTGAGTCACACGGTATACACAATTTCAAGTTTAAGAATACACTAGATTAGCATACACAATAAAGTTTCCAAAAGGGTTTTTTGTAACAATGCAATAGAAGAAAAATGTTTGGCTCCCCAAAGTACCTTTCAGTTAGTTCTTAAAAGAACATTTTTTCTTAGTATGAGGAACATTTTAATTATCTAAAGAACCTTTTTCCCTATGAAGAACCTTCTAAGCAGTGGAAAGGTTCAATGGATGTTTTTCATGGAACCATCAATACCAATAAAGAACCTTTATTCTTAAAAGTGTAGAGCAGAAGTGAAAAGTAAAATAAATTAAAATATTTTGTCCTTATGTCCTTTACATAATGCAAAGCTAATCTTCAAACCACTCACAGGCCACTGGTGGTACTGCAACTACAAGGATCCATATTTAAACATAATTTCTAATGCTACAGATGGTGCAGCTACCAAACTCTTCCTCTAAACTCTGTGTTCAGACATTTCTTACTGTCTTTAGCTACAAAGTAATATCTTAAGATGGATGAAAAAATCCAATTACAGTTACTGCATCAACTCAATGTAATCAACCGATTACTTTAATTATGTTTCGTTTGCTGTGCAAATCAGCTCCAAGTTGAGATCTTCGCATGAGGTCTTTAAGTCCAAGGACTGAACCCAAACATCTGGGACCGGCAGTCAATTAAGCCTAGGTTTCTAAATCAAAAAACACTGCAGGATAAATAATCCATGTTATAGCTAATCAGGCTGTTTTCGTTTTCTACCATTTCAAAACCGAAAAAAAAAAAAAATGCTCTAACAAGCCAACAAAGCTGCAAATCTTATTACCAGAGCCTGTAATAGGGCCTCAACAGTTCTGTCCGTGCTCCACATGACCTACAAATCATTTTAACCGAAACAAGACACAGAGGAGAACAAAGTAGTGTGTGCATGTAGTGCTGTACAGTAATACTTTATGTAGCATGGCTGCTCTGTTCTGCCATGTGCTTGGCTGTGCCCCAGGCCTGCACAGGGCTGTAGGTGTTCTATGCACTGAAGCAGGACCTCTGGCTGTGTCTGGATGCAGAGCCTTGGCACCCTCACCCAACAGCATCTGCCAACCATTATGTGCCTATATTCCTGGGGCAAGATACACCGCAGGGAGCTATAGGACCAGCCATTTATTTTCAGGTCAGTAAGGGGTTAAGCATTGATTCTTACTAGGACTGTTGGTTACAATTTATTCCGAAGGTCCACTTTAGACATTCTACCACCTATCGGTAACTTTGCAACTAACACTTAGGCCACGTTCACACAGCAGCAGAACACTGTTGTCAGTCCTATATTTGAGTCCTTAATACAGTTACGTTCACACACAGTATGGTTATTTACGGGAGTGACAACCGCATAACCTAACTCAATAAATTTTCAGGACTCACAACCGTATTTCTCGGAAAACCCGTGCTTTGTGAACGGGAGCGCACTGGACAAGTTGTCTGTCACCCATACAGTACGAGAGAGACGCTCTGCTGAGGGTTTTCGTGTGTGGCTCCTAACTTTGGTAACTTACAGCAAGAGAGATATGAGCTGTGTGTCATCTGAAGGTTTTAGATCCAGTCACTGTTCGACTCAAATGTGTCCGACTCGACCGTGTCATGCGTGAGACACTGCAAAGGACATGAGATGCGAGTGCAGCAGTTAAAGGGTTAGTTCACCCAAAAATGATTACTCACCCTTGTGTCGTTCTCCACCCGTAAGACCTTTGTTCATCTTCAGAACACAAATGAAGATATTTTTGATGAAATCTGATGGCTCACTGAGTCCTATTAACAGCAAGATAATTAATATTTTCAGATGCCCAGAGAGATACTAAAACATTTAAAATAGTTCAAGTGAGTACAGCGGTTCAACCTTAATAGTATAATTACAGCAGTTCTACCAGAAAGACTCGGGAGGTAAGATAACTTACAATTAGATTTATCAACAATCAGCAAGCAAATATGATAAGATAAAGTTCTTTGGCGTAGGCCCCGTCCGTAGCTTAGATCCTGAGGGTTGCGGACTCTGCATTTCCTGCCTGAAGATGAAGACAGGGGCATAGCCAACCCCCAGAGGTATGGATAGGGACCATCCTTGTGGTGATGGGGAGGATGGAGGTTATGTTTGACGTCAGCATCTGCGAACTCAGACGTGTAAGTACCGATCTTACTCTGGACATCAATACCTGCACTATGGACATTAAAACCTGCACTATGGTCATTAATACCTGCACTATGGTCATTAATACCTGCACTATGGTCATTAATATGCACTATGGTCATTAATACCTGCACTATGGTAATTAATACCATTAATACCTGCACTATGGACATTAATACCTGCACTATGGACATTAATACCTGCACTATGGTCATTAATACCTGCACTATGGACATTAATACCTGCACTATGGTCATTAATACCTGCACTATGGTACCTGCACTATGGTCATTAATACCTGCACTATGGTCATTAATACCTGCACTATGGACATTAATACCTGCACTATGGTCATTAATACCTGCACTATGGACATTAATACCTGCACTATGGTCATTAATACCTGCACTATGGACATTAATACCTGCACTATGGACATTAATACCTGCACTATGGACATTAATACCTGCACTATGGTCATTAATACCTGCACTATGGACATTAATACCTGCACTATGGTCATTAATACCTGCACTATGGACTTGAATACCTGCACTATGGTCATTAATACCTGCACTATGGACATTAATACCTGCACTATGGACATTAATACCTGCACTATGGTCATTAATACCTGCACTATGGACATTAATACCTGCACTATGGTCTGCACTATGGTCATTAATACCTGCACTATGGACATTAATACCTGCACTATGGTCATTAATACCTGCACTAACCTGCACTATGGTCATTAATACCTGCACTATGGACATTAATACCTGCACTATGGACATTAATACCTGCACTATGGTCATTAATACCTGCACTATGGTCATTAATACCTGCACTATGGACATTAATACCTGCACTATGGTCATTAATACCTGCACTATGGACATTAATACCTGCACTATGGTCATTAATACCTGCACTATGGACATTAATACCTGCACTATGGTCATTAATACTCATTAATACCTGCACTATGGACATTAATACCTGCACTATGGTCATTAATACCTGCACTATGGACATTAATACCTGCACTATGGTCATTAATACCTGCACTATGGACTTTAATACCAGGTCATATTGCTGCTACTTTTTGAATCCTTTGCACTTTGCACTTTACACTACTGCTAAGTAACACATTTTTTTCTTTTCTTTTTTTATTGAGATTTTATCTTATCTTTATATATTTATATTGTTTAAATTCTTAATTATGTTTAGTACTTATAATAATCTTATTAGACCTGATTTACATTTCACTACTGGCTGTACATACTCTATACAACTGTGTATGTGACAAATAAAGAATCTTGAATCTTATATTCTACAATGATTGGTTAGATCTAAACTAGTAATGACATAACATTTGAGTCTTCCTAGCAGACTTACGCTAGAGCTTTCATATTTATACAGGTGGAGCTGGGGAAGATGGGGGGTTTCTGAAATTGTGTTGCAAGTGCTACGGCAAATTCTGACCATGTATTTGAAGGTTGAGCAACACCTACTGATACAGCAGGAACCAATCCGCTGTGGCCTATGGAGAATGATGTAATTGCAAGCAGGTTGATTTAAGGATCAGCCTGAGACTTCTAGAGTTTCATGGCAGAACTTTGTATTTTGTGGCAAAGTTTTTTTTAGCTTGACTTTATTTTTTAATTATTTATATTTTACTTTACATTTATGTTTTTGGCACTCAAGGTTTTACATTTTTTCCCAGTTTGCCTTTTCCTTAGAAATTAACCCCATCATGATCTGCTTGTTGAGCTTTTTGAGCAAGTATTGGTCTGTGTAATTTTCTCAAAAATATGCAATGCATTTTGGTGGTATAATTTATATTGGGTTCAGGGGGCATAATTAATTTTGTGTTAATTATTTTATATTTCATTATATTTTAAATAATTAATCATATCAAATTAACATGTTAAACTGACAGCCCTAATTCTTATGCACCTAGTTAGAGCTAATTTTCTAATTCCACTTCTCCACTTCTGTGTTGTCTCTCAATCACCTGTCGTTTCGAGACTCTCATTCAACACTTCTCAATCACACATCCATATTTCAGCACTTGAGTGCGCCTCTATCAGCACTTTTTCCATGTGCTTCCGAATGCATTTCAACATCTAACATCTTCTCAGCTATTTTGATGTGTTGCACCAAAAGAGCATTTTTAGCCTGTAATGACGTGAAATATTTTTAAACTCTGACACAAAGTGTATTAAAAGCAAATTTAGAAACACAGAAACTGCAAATAATTCCCCACTCTCCTGATCTCTGAGCATCATCTGAGCTGTTCATTTGAATTCTACAACATTACCTTCCTTGTACTTAACATGTCTCCAAGGTTAACATTTTTAATTCAAGACTGAGGGATTCCGCAGAGCTGCTCCTTTGAAGTTTCCTGTTTCTTGTGGCTGCAAGGCCGCTGAAAGCCGGTCTATGATATTGACATTAAAACTCAACACACAGAATGATGCCAATTGAAATTTCATACACTTTCCTTTGGGAAAAAGTATGAGCTGGCCAATCCAGTGTGAGATGAATAATGAAACTAACATTCTATCACCATCTCAGTTTTTCTTTTTCTCCTCTCTACTCTCGCCCTTTATTCTATATTCAGGGTGGAACTCTTTTGTTGCTCCCTGGTGCGCCACAAGACTGAGGTGAGTATATTAAAGATGTAAAGGGTAAGGGAAAACATAAATTTTTTTGTGTAATGCAAGGACCTGGGCATAATAGGTCAATGTTTGACAATTAAACTTCAGAAGAAAATTCCTATACTTTAGGGCAGTGGTTTTCAACTGGTTCTGCCTAAGGACCCAGATTTTACATTGAACAAAAAGTGATGATCCAGTCTACACTGTAAAAAATAACCATTATTTTGACGGTAAAAGACTGTAAAAATGCTACGGTGAATAACAGTTAAATTGGTTTACATAAAGTTTCCGTACTATATACGGTGAATAACTGTAATAGATCTAACAGTACATTTAATGTCATTTTACGGTAAAATACTGTTAAATTTACAGTTTTTCTTGAAAAATATCGTCATTGTATAATTTACAGTGGAAAACAGTAAATTGACATTCCCGTAATGGCCAGCGTGACACTTCACATTTGATGTATTTTCACAAAATAACTCTTCATACTCTTGTTATATACTCTTCAAAGTTTTACTTATTTTTTTTTCTGATCAGTTGTGTACATTAGAGTTTTATGTTACATCTAATGTTGTTAAATTAATGTTTATTGCATTTTTTTAAAATTTCATATGTTACCTTGATGTTGTTTAGTGTTTGTGTGAATGACACTGTGTGCACCTTCTACATTTTAGTATTGTCATTCTAAAATTGTGGAAAAGCTGCTTGTGATTCTCATCACCACAAAGGTACAAAACAGATGTATGAGATAAGTATGTCAATAGGTTGGTAAATTAACATTATTATATCAGTTAATAAAAAAAAAAATTTACAGTGTGTAAAATAAACAGTTATGAACCGTAATTATTACAATATAAACCTTTACATTATATGGTTTTGAACTGTAAAATAGACAACTGTCCCATAAAACCCACCTAAAACATTGCTACCTTATTTTTACAGTAAAGTTCTGGCAACCACAGCTACTGTTTTTTTACCATACATTTTTTTTCAGTGTCATAACATAATTGTAACCAATTGGTACCAAATCCCAAAATCAAATTCCTTGCAACTTTTTTAGGGAATCCCCAATCCCCCCCTAAATCTACTTGTGATTCCTATTTTTATTAACATCAGTCTTATTTCATTCTTTACAGTCATCGCCGTTACGTATAAAGCACACATCCCACAACTGAATCCGTCAGATCCAACGCATCACCTGCATCCCTTCTCTTTGAATCAGTGTCTCATGCTCACACCCCAAAAGGTTAATAACCTGCCGAAATGTCAAGGGCACGTCCGGGAAGTGTCAGAGGCCCTGCGTGCTGGGGAAGCCAATGCATGAGCCACATTTGCCGGAGTATTGGGATTTGATTTAAATAAATGCAAGTGACCTCAAATAGCCATACTTCAAGTTTTTGCTCAGTTTACTGAATATGAACGGTATATGTTTATCGATTTGCCAAATGATACACTGAATCAAGAGGATAATTCTGTGTGTTTTGCTGGCCCTTTTTCTTTTTTTGTTAACATAAACAGCCAATAAGGTTATTCTATTCTATTCTATTCTAATATACTGTTCAAAAGTTTTAGAACTTTTAATGTTTTTAAAGGACAGTGATAGTGTAAAATATTATTACAATTTAAAATAGGGGTTTTCATTTTGAACGCACTTTAAAATGTAAATTATTCCTATGAAGCTGAATTTTCATCATCATTACTCCAGTCTTCAGTGTATGTGATCCTCCAGAAATCATTCTAATATGCTGATTTTCTGCTCAAAAAACATTTATTATTATTATCAATGTTGAAAAAATTAAACATTTTTTCAGGATTCTTTGATGAATATAAAAAACAGCGTTTATTTAAAATAGAAATCTTTTGTAACATTATAAATGTCTTTCAGTCAGTTTTGATCAATTTAATGCTTCCTTGCTGAATAAAAATATGAATTTCTTTAAAAAAAAAAAACCAACTTACTGACCCCAAACTTTTAAATGGTATATAGTGTGTATATAATTTATTTTGATACATTTTTTGAGCCAGTTCAATACATGAATAAGAAACAGCAAAACATAAATATAACCTTTTTGTTTGTTTAATGCACCTTTATTACATGTGTTATTTCTGTCAGTTAGATTCTAGTGTGCTTCATACCTTTCTTCATCTGTGTCTCACTGGCTCATCAGCTTTTTCTGTACCAACCGGAGACTGGAGAAGCCGCAGAGTTTCACTGAGCGTGTTAATGATGTCATTCATCATTCACAGGTCTGGTCTGCACAGGGTGGTCTGGCATGAATTTAGGCTCCAGGCTGCTTTCCAGGCTGAATTCTCCCCAATATTGTGCAAAAATATTTATTTGTACACTATCTATCTTTCTATCTATCTGTCTGTCTGTCTGTCTGTCTATCTATCTATCTATCTATCTATCTATCTATCTATCTATCTATCTATCTATCTATCTATCTATCTATCTATCTATCTATCTATCTATCTATCTATCTATCTATCTATCTATCTATCTATCTATCTGAGAATTTGATTACATCCCTCTGCACTGATACCAAAATTTGGTGCATTTCTGCATTTGGAGACTCAATTTGTCTGTGTGTGAGGGCACTCATTACAATGTGTGACTCACTTCACTGTTCCTGCTCCTAATTCCCAGCGGTTGTCCAGCCGAGAATTGTTCTCTCGCAACATGCACAATCTCACAATTAACTGCCTAAAACCAAACAAAACCTCTGAAGTGCAGAGCGTGGGTCACACACACACACACATACACACACACACACACTATCAAATACACACCCAGACCTGTAATATGTCTTCCACTGGCAATCCTTAATTACAAAGAGCAATTAAAAATACATTTCACGACTGGCAGACAGCACCTAATTCATCACTGGCATGAAATCCACTATCAGGAGATTCGTTGATTAGTTAGCCTGCCTTTTCCTCTTACCATGCTAATAAAGTACCATGAACAACTCACATTCTGTGTCAAGAGAACCATGAGGAAAGAAATTGTGTTTGTACTTCATGTGAGACCTCACTTGGTCTCCTAAGAATCCATATCAGAAGTCAGACAGGAATAACCTCTCCTCAGCATGAGTGTCGGGTATTAGATGATAAAATCGAAACATCCGCATGTTTATTAATGAATGTGAGCTAGTCCGCTGGGTCAGAGATATGATTTATGGGCTCTAATATTCACTAACAATGAAATTTGTGATATCAAATCTGGTGTTGAAGCGAATGCAATCAGCCAACAATCCTTTCTAATATGAACAAACATGAAGCTTATCTCAACTAAATTATTGCACCGTAAATTCACTTTGCAGTAGATTCACTAAACACTTTTGAGTGTGATATTTAAGCACAAAACCTGTGTTATTCACCAACCACCTGCAATTCACTTTAATCAGATGCTGCCTGTCTGGTATAGAGCTACGTCATGCATATTTAAATTAAGTAATTTCCATTCTTTACATTTCTCTAACATGCTTCCTTTATATGCAAATGAGGTTTTATTATAGATTATGCCTTATTCATAACAGTCATGGGCGGGGCCGTCGAGCACACTTTTTGCATTTTAAAGAGTCGATTCAGGTGCCTGCATACACCTACTTGATTTACACAATTCCTTTAGTGAATCGGGAGTTACAACAGCTAAGATTGTGTGTGCAAATAAAACAAAACTTTATCAGCAAGCGTACTATTTTTAGTGAATTCACCTCGTTTTGTCCTGTGTACCTGTGTAAAATCCATATAACCTTCACACGATGCATTGATTGACTGAATGTTTGAGTCTATCAGTGCTAGTGGAATTGATGCCTTAACCAAGATAAACGCAGATGATAGCGGGTGATCAATAGTTTTTCCAGTCTCAATCCCAATAGACTGAAGGACGAGAAATTAATCAGTGAGACGATTACAGGCGGTTCTCTTAACTATCACACATTAATCATATTAATGTCTGAGTGACACATTTGGTGACAAAGAAATGCCATCAATTGTGACAAATCAATGCACTGAATTAGATCCCTGACAACTGGCAAAATTACTAGCTTGCTATACACCGCTATTAGACTCAGTGGTGTTGATTGTTCGTTGTTTTGACCTTTGATTAGCTTCAGTTCCTTTTATTTTCACAGACTGGCATATATATTGATCAGTTTATGAGTTTATTTTTTATCACTGGATGAATGTTCCTTCAACTGTGGATGCTTTTGGCCTGTTTTAAAAGTAAAAGAGATTGAAATAACAAATAAAAAAAATAAAACTATATAGGCTAGACATTTTTTTTTTTTAAAAGAATACACATGAAAAAAACTACAGAATTACTAAAGCTTGAAATAAAAATAAAATAAAAAATATATTAATAAAAGCAACTGCAAAAATGAGCAATTCAAGGCATTAAGAATTTCAGGCAAAATGGCTGAAAAATCATAAAAACAATCACTAGTAATGTGATTTAATGGTTTATCACGTTTGACCAATAGGTGGCACTGTTATGATTGTCAATATACAAACACATTGCAGCGATACAGCCTCGGAGTCATTTTGGGATCATAGCATCAACTTTGTTGATGAGGTATATTGACACGAAATCCATAACTCGTCTAAAGATGACGCGCTTCAATTTTAGTGAAAATCGGACCAATGGTCTAGGAAGACTTCGAAACAGTATGTTTTTAAAGACAATCAAAATGGCAGACAGGAAGTTCGACCAACTACGGCAAAATTGGCATCTGTGCATAACCCAAGTAATTTTACAACCAAATTTATAATGGCTGATATGGTATCGTTCGAATTGGCAAGCTGCATCGTATCTAAAGAGACCAGTTTGATTTTTGACCAAACCATTCAGAAGTTCATTTTTCATTTCTACTGACCACAAGGTGGCACTGCTCCAAAACTGTGCAGGTCCCCTCATGTCATGGTTGTCATAACACACACTAAGTCTGGTCAGAATATGCTGAAGCGTTGTAGAGATATAGCCTCACGTCAGTTTTGCAGTGCTCTTTGTCGAATTCGTTTGCGCGTTATTCGAGAATGGTTCGACGAATCAACTTGAATTTCATAACTTTTTTTTGCACGGTCTAAAGATGATCTGTTCAATCCTTGAGAAAATCCAGCTTGAAAAAGTAGCTTTTTCTAAAAGTTTTCATGGTATAAAATGACATTCACAGAACTGGATTGAGCCAAGGAATCAGAGGGAAAAAAAAAATTTGTTTCAAGTGAGTGCAACTTTGGACAGTTGGTGGCGCTACAGCGATTGAGTTAGACACTTGAAAATTGCTGTGGTTAATGTTCAGCCTGTCCTCTATCGGTGAGCCAAATTTCACAACTTTCCCCCAAGCAAATCTATGGGCTGCCATAGACTTCTAGAGCGGAAGAATAATAAAAAGAAGAACACTAATGATTACAATAGGAGCATACACACCATCGGTGCTTGGCCGCTATCGACACTGGTCTGTGACAAGTAAAACAATAAATAGCTACCAAAGACATTTGAAACATATAGAAAAAAATTAATAATGCAGGCACAATAAAATATTTTAGAACAGTTTGTGATTTTCATATCGCGACAACAAATGCTAAATCTATTTGTGTGAATGAAAATCAACCCGTGGGACGTATAGGTGCATGTAGAAAAAAAAAAAAAAACGTGCAAGGTATTCTAACTTTGGGCTTGTAAGGACACTAACTAAAGCACAGCTATTTCATTCTGAACATTCAGGGTCACCATGTCGAACTCATGTACAGGCCCAGTCGTCTTCATTCATTACATGCTGCTCAATACACACACGGATCAATATCCAATTCAGCCCAAATCGTCTCCTCCCGCTAACCACTGACGACATACACATTCGCTTAACCTGAATACGGTCACCCCTCATATGCATTTGTTGTGGGAGTTTCTGTGCTGATTCTTTAAGACTGCATGTTTTATGATGCAGTGCCAAGTGCATGTCTCCTATTGCACTGGCGCTTGAATAATGAGCTTATCATTGCTTCTTCGAATGACTGTACATAATAATAGGATTACAGGTCATAAAAGCTAGTAATTAAAGGAAAATCTCTCTCCCCCTCATCACTTACTCTCTCTTACATATTTCCCTCCCTATTTCTTAATAAGGAAGACGATTACCAACATCCTGTTTCTGTTCATTATTCTTTTGTACAATAAATAGTCAATAAATTGTCAGGTGCAGGTAGTTAATTATTACACAGTGTTTAATAAGCTTGTGGGGATTTATTAATTGATGTATAATTACTTGTGAGTTATTGGTGTCTAGGAACAGCCTTTCTTTAATTACGGCCAGATGGAGCTCTCGGAGTATTGGATGTTCATGGAGGGAGACACTCAACCGAGGATTCATGAGGAATGATCCTTCACAGAGAAATCAAATAGAAATTACTTAGCATGTCGGCTACTATGAATGAAGGAGTCAAGGTAAGGTAAATTCAAATGCCAACTGTGAAGTGAGTGAATGTGGTTGAGAATATGCGTGAAATTACTCATCCAGCTAAACTCTCAGCGACTTTTCGATGCAACAGAACAAGTCTTGATTGAAAATACATTGATAGGTGCTTTTTATATGCTGAAATAATATTATACTTCACTGTATCATGTCTTGGCATAACAATGGCCATTGGCAAATGAGAAAATGATTTTGGGCCAGTGAGGTTTCACTGCATAGCCAGGGCTAAATGAACGGTAGGGCAAATGCACAATAACCACAGCATATGGAAGAGATCTCTGGTGGTGTATTGTGTCATTTATAGGCCTAGTGTTATAGGCTAAAAACATTATCAAATTATTATCCACAATAAATATCTAGTTCAGTCATGAAACTCTAGAGGGCGCAGGCTGATGGGTCCTTACAGGCAATTGGACAAGCATATTGGCCTCTTATGATCCTGCAGCCAGTGAGATCGCTTAATTTAGTCGGCCACGGCCCTGCAGAGCTTAGTTTCAACCCTGCTCCAACAAACATACTTGTAGTTTTCAAATAAGCCTGAAGAGCTTGATCAGCTGGATCAGGTAAGTTTAATTGGGGTTGAAGCTAAACTCTGCAGGCCTGTAGCCCTCCAAGAACTGATTTTGACTCCCTTGCTCTAACCTGACCAAGGTCTAAGATACGCAGTAGCATACTACTCCGTGTGTGTTTCGACAAAATAACTGGCGTTCAGCCTGACACTAACAATCTTATACTGCAAACTGCAATTTAATCGCCCGTTAACTGCATCCCAAACCACTGAGAGACAATGCCATCATTCAGTTTCTTATCGATGTGCGCTCTTAACCAGTAATTCAAAACATGACTGGTTGGGCTGCGAGATCGCGCTCGTGGATTGTTCCCCATAGTTCTTGTTCTGTCAGACCCAACAGTGTAACGAATTGTGAAGACCTGCATGTTTGTATTGTTTAATTGCCCCGGCTGATGCTTGTCTCGAAGACGAACAGTCAGCCATCTATTTCTCCTCAAAATGTCTTGAGTAGAGCACAGCCACGGGGCAGTTATTACACAAGCTCAGGGAGGAGGGCCCGGAGCCGAGCTAAGGCTATTAATCAAAGGCCTGAGAGACCAGCTAGCATGCTGCTTCGCTCGTCTCTCTCTCTCTCATTCTCCCTCGCTCGCTCGCTCTCTTTCTAAAGCAGATAAACCTGCGGTTCCCTGAGCTGCACTCATTCATCTTCATCCAACCATTTCTGTTATGAGCGCATTAAAAGCTTCATTGTCCTGAAATTAATTTTGATACAAAGGCTCACTCCACCAAGGAAAGGGTTGTTTAGCAGCAACATAACGAAGCGAAAGACACCCAGGGATTACAGTATCTTAATGGATCTGCTGTGTGCTGCACAAATTTTTATTAAGATGATTCTTTTAGTGTGGGAATACAAAGAGCTATTGCTTTGTAATACGTTCAACTGAAATGCATTTGTTTTGGTTAGCTTAGATTTTTAACGTTTTTTCGTACCAGAAACCGAAAAGAAAAACTATTTTCTTCCTTCTCTGACTTTTAGAAATAAACAGACTTGGCTCTTTTTTTTTGTTGTTGCCTATGTGAATATGTAAATACCCTCTTTGCATGTGAAATAAGATTGGTTCTGCAGGGATGTGTCTCTGAAACACTGGATGAAGATCCAAATGCAGTTTTATTGGGGAAATCCAAAATCATAACCCATGTAACAGGCAGAGGGTCAAAACCAAGGCAAACAATGCAAACAAACAATGACAGCATCCAAGACACAGGAAAATCCAGGGAAACAGGCAAGAGATCAAGACCATAAACCATGACGATGGAAACAAAAGCGAGCGCTCAGAAATGCAGTGTAACACTACCAAGACTTCGCAAAGAATGACAGAAAACTCAGGGCTCATAAAGGCAGAGTTTTTTGTTAAATGCCTTAAATAAGGTCTCAAAACGTTTTTAAATTATGACTGAAAGAGTTGTTGGAAGATTAATGGTGGTGATGTTGAAGTCATGCAGCATGGTGTAGTTCATTTATAGCCAGTGTTGAGGAAAGTGACTTTTACGTTACAATATTGCATTACTCCCTATAAAAGTAATTAATTGTGTTACTTTGTTACTTTTTTATGGAAAGTAATGTGTTGTGTTACTTCTGGGCTAGGGTTGCTTGTTTTTTTAATAACAAAAAAAGTTATATTTTTGATGAAATGTAGAGGCCCTTTCACACCAAAAGTGAAATGAATAAGCCTGCAGGCTGAAGGAATGCAATTTCACGGCTGTACAGTAGATGTTGACTGGACATCAGACAAATGTTGTTTAGGGGTTTAGTTAATTTGATTAGTCATAAATGAAAATTGAAATCTGGAAATTACACTTTGTTTTCATAAGTCTTTTATTTTGAAACACTTTATTCCTCACAACTGTTTTAATAGGTCAATATAAACTTTAAGGCTGCCTTACATGTGGGATTACACATGGGATTTGGTTGAATTACATGGATGTGTTTTGTGTCAATGACGCTAATGTGATGCAGTCACAATCACATCCTTTAACAAGACATTTTTTCATTGCAGCACCTGCTTAACAACTTCCACGTAATTACATAGCTGCTGGGATCTGTAGGGGGTATAATCAATTTAATTAGTCATAAATGAAAACCTTAATTAAACTACAGAATAAGATGCCACATCAGAAACTGTTCAATTTATAAGAAAAGACTGGCACAAGCTTGTGGAACCTTAACAAGCAATTGATGTGCAAATACCTTTTAATGGCCCAAGACCCAAATTCCCAACTCAAAGACTAAAAGGATCCCTTTGGGCCATAAACATGCATATTTGCAATTGCCGCAGTTAATAACTGTAATTGTTCCAGTAACAATCCCAGTAGTCAAAGGGGCGATAGAGTTGCCTTCAAATGTCTTTGTCATAAAGTCACTGTAATGATAGGGCGAGTTAGTGGAGGAGATCCAAATGCAGGCTTTATTGAAGCAAAGAATGGTGTAACAGGTAGGGTCCAGCGGTAGCAAACAGGGATGTCGAAGATAAGGCAGACTCGTAAACAGTACACAGGCGGGTAGGTCGTAGGCATGCGGCAGGCAAACAGTAGTCCAATAATCCAAAGCAGTAAATTCAACAAGGTAGGCAGCGAACAATCAATAAATGCATAAAACAAGACCGGGAAAACAAGACAAGGAAAAACACTCAGAAATGACAGTGGTAAGCTAATCAAGACTTCGCAGTTGGTGTGGTGTGAGAATGGTGCTTATATGTGGTAAGTGATGTGGTTCAGGTGCGAGTATAATCAGTCCAGGTACGAGGGGTTCATGGGAAATGTAGTGCGAGTCTGAAATGGGTGAATGTGTGTGTGGTGCATTGTGGGGGGTGAGGTCCAAAGTGAATGTGCGGCTGTGTTTGTGTGTGAGTGTGTATGTCCGAAGTGGAGTGCCCTCTAGTGGACTTGACGGGCACTTCAGCTGACTATGTGACAGTCACCTTGAAATCAAAATATTTTTATTTTCTTACAGAATATTACAGTATTTATTAGAAAGGATTTATCCGTGCTCATCATAAATTTTTTGATTCATGGACGTTTGTAATCTTTAATGAAAATAACTTTCTCAATGGAATATTACATGTGTATAAAATATCCCTCAGATTAGGGCACAGCAATAGCAAACCTCAACAATCCAATTCCCGATGGACAAAATCAAGTTCCGTCCTACATTTTTTCTTGTTCGAGAAGCCTGTCGCATGTTCCATTTCACGCCTTTAAAATCGATGATATTTATGTCCAAACTTAAGGTTTATATATTTGAATTGCATATAAATTTTACATCTATTTGGATTACATAATAAACTGAATGCGATTCAAATTTGTAAGTCAAACATAAATGAAAGAGGTAAGATTTTCCACAATTGAACTAACTTTAACTAGCTTACTCAGCTAGATGAATTCGTAATATAATATACCATTGAGCATCATTCATCGCTCAATACATCACATGTTTAGCCACAGCTCTGACAGAAGAGGTGAAATATGTTGGATTTTTTTGACTGGTTTTTGATTGACAGGATTTAGAATGAGTTAATAAAGTCTTGATTCGAACGACAGGCCTCTGGTTTTGACTGACTGGTTTCAGAGTCCACTGCTCATGTTCTGATTTAAATACAGAAAGGGGCTCTGGACACCCCTCCTTCTGTATGTTACTATCTAATTAGGAAAGTCTGTGGGAGAGAGGAGGGGAAATCGGATATCTACTGCTTTGTACCTGTGGTATAATTAAGGATCACGCTGGCAGCAGTAGAACTGTCTGGAGAGAGATAGCCTTTCTACATTTCTCTCTCAGTTTATCTTTTGGTCTCACAGTCCATCTCTCAGGGGTACTGGTGCAAGTAATGCTACCTCTCTCTCCCTCTCTGGTAATGTAAAACCATTGAGGGTGAGAGGTCAGCTCTTTTCATTAGTACAGGGAGGAAATGTTGGTGCAGCTCGATCGTCCTGTAGGAAAATTCGGTCATGCTTCGCCTCTTCTCATTCTGAAGTCCACTCCCGTGATGCTCTCCACTGTGGTTAAAACCAACCGCTTGGCAGACACCTGCTAATTGATAGTTAATGAATCTTGTGTAAAGTGATCATGTGAGTCATGGATGGCATTGTAATTCATGGAAGAAAAGCAAGTCATTATGTCTGAGGACGATGTTTGTCTTTTCATCTTTTTAATAGGAGGCAAAGAATGATAAACCCCTTCCAGCGTGGAAAATCACAAGCTCTGTTAATAAGTTGGAAAAATATGTTCTCTATCTCTAAATAATTAGAGTAGAGTTTAAATGAGTAAACATGAATCACTTAAAGCATTACAATGTCACTGAGACGTTAAAGACAAAATCCCTTTACTTGAATGAAGTGAATGATGTATGGATGTTTGCTGAATGTATACTGTATATATTTTTTGACCAGATTGTTTGTATTTTGGCATTATTTTTAAGATGATTAAGTACATTTTTCCACCAACATTCTGATTACTATGGTACATCTGGACATTTTACTTTTGACTGATTTTAGTTTCATATGAATTATGTTGTGATTCTCACTCAATTCTAATACTGATGTCTAGTGTGTGTGTGTGTGTGTGTATATATATATATACATACACACACACACACTACGCATACCTTTAACCTGAAATATAGTTTAATATTATAATATATAATCATTAAAGGCAGTATAACAAATACCTGTATGTATGTATAAATACTTTGCAATTAAATAATATATCAAAATGTGCAGGCCTTCTGAGATTCAGTGTTAAGACATGCTCACTAGATTATTAGACACACTACATATTTCATTATTATCCAATTTACATCTAAACACAGCAAGATAATATCACTCAGTATGTACAACAGAACCCTTATTCACACAGTTATTATAGGCTATGAGCAGTTAATGCCATTTAAAGATCAGTATACTTAATAAACCACTGCCTGCCAAATTTGCTGCATGATAAAAAATGTGCCAAATTTATGACAATTTATTTCCCATACTCCTATTTAAATTCTTTTGACCACTGTATCTACAATTGTGCACTTGAAGTTGTTTTGTACCTCTACTTCCTCAGCCACTTCTCATTCTCCTTTCTTCCCCAAGTGTTAATTGGCCAAAAGAGTGTGACAGTGATAGATTTTTGCTAGTGCAATTACTCAGACAAATTGCCCTTTAGAGAAGATGTAGATCGCCTACACTCACACGGCTTCTTAGGTCTGAGCTCTAACACCCTGGTCATTAGTAAAAGAGAAGGTAAGAGGCAATTTCGCATACCATTTAGACCTGTGATTATAGCATGACAGAAAGGTTGGGTGTGCATGGATCAAACATCACTGACACATGTATGTTTGAAGGATCTATTATGGAAAATATCAGTAATTTGATCCGTGAGTGATTTTTTTTGCATTATCATTTTCATGATAATCAAGCACATATTCCACCACACACTGTTCCCAATTATTGCAATGCGTCCACTTTTTGAGGACCCCCTTATGCATTCAGAACTTCTTTAATTCTTCATGGCATAGACTCAACAAGGTGCTGGAAGCATTCCTCAGACATTTTGGTCCATATTGACACGAAGCATCACGCAGTTGCTGCAAATTGGCTCCACATCCATGATGCGAATCCACCACATCCCAAAAGAGCTCTGTTGGATCGAGATCTGGTGACTGTGGAGGCCTTTTGAGTATAAAGAACTCACTGTCATGTTCAAGAAACCAGTTTGAGATGATTTGAGCTTTGTGACATGGTGTGTTGTCCTGCTGAAAGTAGCTATCAGAAGATGGTCAACACTGCGGTCATAAAGGGATGGACATGGTCAGCACCAATACACAGGTAAACTGTGACATTTAAATGAGGGTGTGAAGAAAATATCCCCCACACTATTACACCACCAGCAGAAGCTTGAACCGTTGCTTCAAGGCAGGATGGATCGGTGCATTCATGTTGTTTACGTCAAATTCTGAGTGTCGCAGCAGAAATCGAGACTAATCAGACCAGGCAACGTTTTTCCAATCTTCTATTGCCCAATTTTGGTGGGCCAGTGTGAATTGTAGCCGCAGTTTCCTGTTCTTAGCTAACAGGAGTGGCACCTTCGACGTGTTGTGTCTTCGGAGATTCTCTTCTGCAGACCTCGGTTGTAACGAGTGGATATGTGTGTTACTGTTTCCTTTATATCAGCTCGAACCAGTCTGGCCATTCTCCTCTGACATCAACAGCGCATTTTCAACCACAGAACTTTATATATTTTTTCTCTTTTTCTGACCATTCTCTGAGATGGCTGTTCGTGAAAATCAGCAGTTTAGCTCAAATACTCAGAACAGCCCATCTCACACCAACAACCGTGCCATCTTCAAAGTAACCTAAATCATATTTCTTTGCCATTCTGAAGCTCATTTTGAACTTCAGCAGATAGTTTTGACCATGTCTACATGCCTAAATGCATTGAGTTGCTGCCATGTGATTGGCTGATTAGATATTTGCGTTAATGAGCAATCAAACAGGTTTACCTAATAAAATTCCCGGGGAGTTTACATATAAATCTAAATAACTGAATTGATCCTGGTAGGCTAAAAATAAACTTTAAATTTCATTTGATTTTGAAATATGACCCAGGCATGTTCCTTACCTAATAACAGGATAACAGTGATTTATCGATCAATGGCTTTGCTGCATTTGGTCGAAACAAGGCTGTAAAATCTGATTGTGAAGAATAAAATGCAATGTCACTGGATACAAAAGCAAAAATACCCAAGGGAGGCTTTCACATGCACTCTCACTGTCAAAGCCTTGAATGGAGGCGATTATAAATGAGACTGTGCACCTCTCAGCATTATGCACACCTCTGGTCTCCAGCATGCTTCTCAGTCCATTGCTCATTTGCCCTTGGCACACTGTACGACTGGAACCTGTTCAGTGTAAAAGGACTGGAGCTGGAACAGTCAAATTGCTCTGAAAGACAGTAGGGAATTGCGTCAGAGTGACGAGGAACAAATATCTCCTTGAATATGTCCTCGTCTTGCAAAGAGGATGAAAAGGCCTGTTTTTATTGTGTCCGTTAATCCCCTCTCCTAAATGTATTATCTCCAGGATTGAATGCACTGATGACTTATTGACTCTTTTTGGCATCCTAAAAGCACCAGAACCCATCTGCCAAGAACTGTTTGGCATCGAATCAGCCTTAATCCCCTTTTTGCTTGCAGAAATCTTAAACCCCTCCTCCATCCCTTTCTTTCTTTTTCTTTTTTTAAAAGCCTTTTTTATGTAATGCTAAACCAAAGCACACCGCTTTTGCAGAGAAGTCAAATAATAACTTTGAAAAAGACTGTTAATATTCTTGGAAGTTTTAAAACGGATTTAGAGAGAAGATAAAACTCTCTCAAAACAACCCTTGCAACCTTTCCATCTCGTATGCAAAAAAAAAAAAAAGACTTTGCCTGTTTCTATAACAATCACAAGGTATAATCCATCTGTTGTTGTCCTCTCCCTGGCTCCCCGTGCGATCATCTCAGCTTGAGTTTTTCCTTCTTAAAGCCCCAACAAAGTAACGACCAACCCCGAGTTATCCCTCGTAGCACATCACATCTGCAGATTAGTAACCACACACTCAGCAATCAGCCGCATGCTGTGTTTACCCACAGTTCTGTGTAGACACTCAGAGAAGCTCAAAAGTTGTTATTACCAAAAAAATAGCAACACATCCAGGTGTTACTGACCTCTCATCCTAAGGATCGAAGATCTGTCACAGATCGCAGTGATAAGGTTTAAACTTACTATAAATCCTTGACTCATAAGATGTCTTTGGAGACAGTTCCTGTCAAAGATCACACAGGATTAAATATTTCTCTGTTCATAGACACTGGATAGAGAATAACTGACCACTTCAATATCTGTATCTGTCAAATAGCGATGAATGGCCCAGTGGCACTAGCTAAAACTACCACTATTTTCATTCTTGAGTCATCAGGGAGATATAGCACATTTACATGGTGGGGAACAATATTACTGCAATGTTGGTATAATTACTTTATTTTATCCAGTTTTATCCCTTTTTTCCCGTTCTCTAAATTGGTTGGGATAAGGAAGGGATTTTTTGCAACTCTTTTACAGATACCAGTAGATGATGACAATGGACTGTGATCAGGAGTGAGCTGAAATTGTTGATTCATTCAGGAACAAAACATCCGAGCGAGGTATTGAATCTTTTATGTTTGAGTCGAAGGATTCATTAACCCCTGCGTCTCAATCAGCTTCCTGGGTCGTGAATCAATATATTGTGTAAATGAACTGATCAACCCTGATCAGTGCCCTGACTACTGAACTATAGGGAGCTGATTAAGATGCGCACCAAGACTCAGGAACAACTTTCTTTATGAGTGAGTCACTGAATCATTCACTCAACTGTTTCGTTCAAACACACTGATTCATTCAGCAAGCAAACACCACTACTGTGTGTTGATCCAATGCAGACAACATTTGTTCCATTTTTGACTTCATCTGGACATCTCCATGTCATCTAAATAGCATCTAAACGGATGTTGTTGAAGTCAAATGTTATTCAACATTATGAATGAATATTAATTCATTGTCAGTAATTCTTAGATGAGGCCTCTGTTGTACTGCTTAAACTTGATCTAAGTGAGTTAGCCAGACTAGTTCTTCAGGCATAGACTTAACATTATGGTTAAGTTAATGCAGTTGTCTTAAGATTTTGTTGCTTTAGCAACCCTTACGAAAAAGAAGTATACTTCAAGTTCATCTAGTAATGATCAAATATATATTTTAAGTATACTTTATGTAGTAAGTATACTAATATCAATGTACTAGCAGTAAACTGCTTGGGACTAAACTGGGCCACTTTAAGTATATAAAAAGTATACATTTAAGTAAGTGTGACAGTAAACTTTAAGTGCACAGTTAGTTCACTCCTACATTTCTCATTTCTACTGGATTTTTACTCACTTATAAGTAAACTAGTAGTTACTATTATAATACTACTATTTTAATACCCTGTAGTGCATTTTTTGAAGTATACTTTTTATATATACGTTTTATACTACTTGTATACTTGGAAGTTTTCTTTAAGTGAACATCATACTTGTTTGATGATCTATCATACAAATACTGTCAAATCTGCTTTTTTCTTTATGACTGTATGTGAAAAAAAGTATGGTTTCTGCAGGCCAAGTATACTTTGAATAATTATTTTGAAAGATGAGTACAAGTATAGGCCAAATATACTTTTCTGTCATTATAAGTATTAATTGTAATTAAGTGCAATTTGAAGTATATTTCTGAGAGGTACATTAAAAGTAGACAAAGTATACTTTCTTATTTTTAGTTTAACAGAAGTGTACCAATAGCACACCTGAATAAACTTATTTTTCGTAAGGGTAGTTGAGTAATAAGTTGTACACACCAGCGTTTTATACCAATACCGTTACATGTTATGTTTTGACATATACTGTTGACCAGAAATTTCTTGACAACCACCATAAAAACGGATGTCCATGCTTTGCTCGAACCCTATTATTACTGAAAAGATTACATAATTGCAGCAAGGCTTATAGTTGAAGCGATCAATTGTTTTAGAAAAATGTCTTTCGGATCTCCTACATTAGATGAAATAGTCCTCTTTCAAAACCACTCACTGTGACTGTAATTCAGTAATAGGTCTGCAGTTATTGTAGTTACTTTGCTGCAGTTTGACTGTTATCTGTTGTTGCTCACACACACTCTGCTATTGTCTGTAATTCTTGAGTCAATAGGCACGCTGTCCAGAAAATTCTGCAGATGATCCCTTACCAAGTTTTTTTCCTCTGCAAATCTGACCAAAAATAATGATGCAGGCCTTGTCACAAAACAACTTAGTCTCCAGATCTGAAAAGGTATAATTTATCAAAAAAAAAAAAAGGACAAATTGTCTTGCCATGTCTAAAAGTCCATATCTGACTAAACTTCTTTGTCATTGAATTGTTTCGCTACAATCCTATCACACCACAATCAGTCTCCATGTAACTCGACCTTGCTTCTACTTTATCTACATTATGCTCGTAGCAGACAGAGGCTTTCTCTTGGTTCTCCCGGTGTGACAGGCGCAATATCCACTGCAGTAAAACCCTATTTTCCCAGCTTTATTCTCAAATGCATAGGAATGGGTTAGCCAGGCCCTGGAGGCAAACTGAAGTGCTCTGATTGCGATCTAATGAAGCCATCAATTAATGTGACAAAGTTTCTGGACACCCTTCACCCAAAGGCAAGAGCAAGCCTTTATTCCACCTTTATTTGAGTTAGGCTTAAATCACAGGAAGGAATTACAGCAATGATGGTGATAACCATAGTGACTCAGGTGTCTTGTGGCTTATTGTTGAGGAGTAAATCAGTGTGCTTGGTGGATGAATCCAATGCTGAGTGTATATCATTAATTTATGAATCTTACTGGAGTGCTTGAAGTGGGCAGAGGCAGATTGTGCATATATATATATATATATATATATATATATATATATATATATATATATATCCCTGATAAACTTTGTGAAATCCAGCAGTTTATTTGAATATGGTAATAATTCAATACTATAGTTTAAATCAAAGTACACTGTACCAGCACAGTACTTTTTGTTAGTCTTGTTTAAGCTGTATGTGGATATATTAAAGACTGTGGTTTTTGAATGAGTTTCCCCCCGTGACCTTTCTAGCTGCAGGTACAGATTGAGTCTCAGTCCCTTGTTTCCCCCCACATCCAGTACTGACCTCAGAACAGCTTTGAACATCTGTGGTAGACCATACACCACCGGAGAGCCTCGAAGGACCCTGACATTTAAATAAAAGATGCTGTAATCTGGGGGAAATGTCGTGCCTTACACGGGTGGCCAAAATCTGATAACATGGAATAGCTTTTAAAGCAGAATGAAGAAAAGAATGTGGCTTTACTTAAAGACTAACCTCTCTCTTCCTGTTCAGGCTGCAAGGACGGGTTGCACTAATCAAAGCTGGATGTATTGCCGTACCCTGCAAAATACATGTTGTTTACCTGGTAAGCTTTCTTTCCCAGTCCTATGAATACATTCGTTCACAGCAGGCCCATCAGCGTTGGCCCTCTTTTTAATTGTTAAGCCCTGTTATGAAAGATTATGTTGCCATGCCATTTATGTGTTAAACAGAACAAGCTGAAACAGCATTTATGTCAGGTAAAGCTCTCTTTTGGCTCGGAGCACCTTAGCCAAGTTCGAAATTGAGACTATTGTCATGCCGAATGATTGTTAGAATCGAGTATTTTATAAATATTTTATGTCTTTTGCTTCTTTGCCAATTTCACCAGTATTCTGCCTGCATACTGATTTCTTTGTAAGTGAACGGACTGGTTGTGTATAGAGCTACTGGACTACTTTTCTGTTGTGGTACTGGTATTGCCATCCATGTGCTTTGCCAACCCTTCCGAAAAACAGCGTATTTTAAGCTTATTTAATTAAGTATACTTAATTATATTTTTAAATACACTTTAAGTGGTAAATATACTAATATCAACGTACCAGTAGTATACTTTTAAGTGTACTATTTCAATACTAGTTGGGACTAAATTGGCCCATTTTTTAGTGTATAAAAGCATATTTTAAGTTAGTATATCTCGATCTAAAGATTGAGTACAAGAATAGGCCAAATATACTTTTCTGTCAGTATAAGTCAAGTATACATTAATGTCATTTTAATAATATTTCTGAGAGGTACATTAAAAAGTAACCTGAAATACTTTCTTATTTTTAGTTTAAAAGAAATATAGCAGTAAACTTCTTTTGTTTGTAAGAGAATCTGAGATTTGCACAATGTATATTTTTGTATGTTTGTCACATTACAGTGACAGTGAAGAGAAATGACTGAAATTATACTAATTTATAACGGGAATGAAATTGTTGAATCCATCAACGTTGCACACTAATTTTTTAACAACTTTTAAACAGGAGAGTTTTGCCACATCAACTTCACACTGCAAAAAAACAGCTGTTAGAAACTAAATGAGAAAATTTAATGAGGAATATGCTCAGAACAAGATAAATAATCTAACAATAGCTCAAAAAAAATGATAAGCAACATAATGAACTACATTTATTATGTTTTTGGTAACTTTTGGGGCTTGCCAGCCCATTTGGAGCTATTGTGCATTATATTCCAGGTCTTCTGAAGTCATACAATAACTTTGTGTGAGGAAAAGACTTTAACTCATTATTTAAAGCAAATCTTTTCTGCTGCAAGTCTAAAAATCTCCTTCACATACACTTTTATTCAAGCATGTCGCATCAAGACATGCCATGCTAGGATTGACATCAATAATGCCAAATGTCATTGTTTTTGTGTCTCATAACTGATCGTTAGACTTCAAATCTTCAGAGGACTTATAGAGGGATATAGCAGAATGGATTTTTATGCTTTTTTGTAGTTTGTCGAGCTTCGCAGCATCAACATATCGCCAACATCTCTTTTTGTGGTCTACAAAAGAAAGAAAACCACACAAGTTTGGAAAAACATGAGGGTGAGTAAGTGATATTGACACTTAAAAAAAAAAAAAAAGTGCAGATGACACTGAAGAAAAAGAAACAGATGATCTGCTGTTGATGCATCAAAATCTCAGTCATAGATCAACATGCCCTGGTGTGAGTAAACCTGCTTCCTTATACCCGATACAGGCCAAGTCAACAAATAATCAAAGTAAAGACTCTAGGACAACCATTTCCCTCCAATGAAACTTCCATTAATCGATAACCTCCATCTTATGCCCATTATCCACTATTCCTTGGGTCTGTATTATGTAGTTACTGGTCATACAGTCCTGGAAAAATGATAGAAGAGAAGATATGGAAGAGAGCAGCGATGTACAGTTCAATGGAAAAGGTGTTTTGAGATTTGGGCATTGTTATCTTTTTATGCATCCGTGACATTTGAGTGTTTGATAAAGTCTGTTGTTCAGATTGTTTTGCTTCAGGATCCAGATTATGTATCAATGTTACTGTGAATTGCATGAAGCCCAACCATATACAAAATTATTAACACAGCATGGACTGAATAAAAAAATTCAACAATAATTTCGTTTTTTATCAGCCCAAACCTTGTTGCTTTGGCTGTATTGCTTGTTGTCTGGTACAAAAAAATTTTCTTACTTCAAATTTGCGGCAAAATATGCTAGAGTTTGATTTAATGTCCTGCCTTTGACATCAACGATGCTGAACGAAAGTGTTTTCTCCTCTCTTTTTAAAAAACATTCTTAATTAGCCCATTTATTTTGCTTTGTTTGCTCATTATACTATATAGATTTTTTTTATTATTTGTAATTAGTATATTCGCTGCATTTCTGGGTCGCAACCCAACAGTTGAGAAACACTTTTCTAACATAACATCTCTTCTTACTATAAAACCGCACAGTATATAAGATCATTGCTTTCTTCCCATGGGTTTAAACCTCCTGCCTTCCTACGGGGAGATATACGGCAGCATTAGTAAAATGGAAGCGAAGGAGCATGAAAGTGAGAACTTGCTCACTCTTCCCTCCACCAACCTGCAGTAGACTTCTGGCCCTGCGACCCTGCTCAAAGTGGCATTACTATTAGAGCTCTCAGGGCATTTGACCTTTCTGGAAAAAAACCCCTGTCACAAATCCGCCCCAGGGACTTAGGCCTGATGGCTCTTTACAACTAGGAAGGATCTGTTGTTGTTGTTGTTGCTGTAGCTAGAGCTTTTTTTTTTTTTTTTTTTTTTTTTTTTAATACCTTACAAATCCTGAGGCTAGAAAATCACCCCATGTATCATGCACATTGAATTTTACATGGTTTTCAGTCTGACCGGCCAGCTAGAGCAGTGTCTAATGTAATCTGAAATGTGCAGGGTAAATTACCCAGCCAGCCCCTAACCACTAATAAAATAAATAAATAAATGTACAAAGAAAGGAAGTAGATTAAATAAATCACCCAACAGGAGTTTTTCCGGTGTCATAAAAATGCACTCGTGTGACAAAACACCTCGATAGGGGACCTGAATATGAAGACGGGGCTCCAGGCGGCAAAATAACAAATTATTGGTCTCCGTCAAGAAAGCAGATGTTGGAAATGCAAATGATTATTGCTCTGCGCTCTTCATTTTGTTTGGTTGCAAGTGTAGCCCTTTGTCCCCAGGGTGAACTGCTTTATTCTTTTATGAGAAGGTGAAAAGAGACACAGGTAAATTGGGAATGGTGGAGATTAGGAGTCTTGAGAAGATGAATTCATTTCTTTAGGCGTTATCTGTTCATATAATATCTAGATTCTGATTTATCGTGTGGTATGCGCTGTCATAAAATACCAGACACAAATAAATCATCTGTGGTTTTGAAACAAGCAAATGCAAAATATCTGTACTTAAAAAACGTTGATCGTAAATGTATGTGAAAGTATGTAGAGTGGAACAGTGCCCGCACAGTTTTTCAGCAGCATTGGAAGTATTTCTTTCCATTCACTTCCCCCATAGGGATTTCAAAAAAGTATGTGTTAAAGCATTATAAGCCATGAACCAAGCCGACCAGCTACGAGGTGGATCATAACATTACTTGTCATTACTTTGATTTGAAGCAAAAAAAAGGATCTGAAAATGGGACAAAAATACAAAGGTTCAAAGCCGTACATAATGGCTTTAGAGATGGAAATAACTACAAACCATTGCGAACAGCATAATCAAATTAAAAATGATGGGGGAAGAAAAAACTATTCATTTAAAAATGGTGATTTTATATTTATATATATACATATATATAAAAACAATATATTTTAAGTTTATTGTAAAAGATGCATAAATAGTCAGTATTTTAAGTATGTTGAGAGCGTAGGGAGACCAACTCGATTAGAATGCTTCATGAAAATGGGCGGAGTTAAAGATATGGTACTATAGATATTGCTTATTTGGCGAACTGATTGGTGGAGTTATCAGTAAAGCATTATGGGTAATGTGGTTTTTCACCACGAACTCCACTGTTAAAGACAGCCTTGTTAATTGATAACATTTGCTTCTGTTGAAACTGGTAGCCTGTGGTTTTTCAACTTTGTTTTAAAATGATCATATTTAAAGGTTTATAATTTATCGCTAAAAATCAGTTTCTCAATAGAGAACCCGACTGTTGTACTCTATTGAGGTTTAAAAATATGGATCAGGTCTAAATGAATCGATTCGACTCATTGAATCCTCTGATGCATTAATTGAATGAATTTTAAATGAATTTTATTTGCATGTTAGCCTACCCTTACAAATGGTAACTTATTTCCACCAAAATACCAAAGCTACTAAATTTTCTGCTACTACTGTATTGTTATGGAAGGGATTTTGCACCAATGATCAGCTGACTGTATATTATTTTGCTTCGAGGATAATTGACCCCTCGCAAAGATCCGCCCCCTTTAGTTACTGTCTGACAAACTATGCTCTCTCACACTACACATCTTGTTCTCACACGGTGAAAAATACATCGTGGAGCAAAGAGGACACTGACAACCAGTCGACAGACAAGACAGAGCAAGTTACTTTTGATATGAAACTGTTTCATATTTAAAATATTGTAATTTTTCATAGAAGTTCAAACAATAAATAGTGTATAGTGCTTTAATGTGTCGTGACAGATCGCTGTAGCTCCTTCAAGCGGCTCGTGAACCGATCATCTCTTCACACTAGTTCATTTATAGCATCAAATAAACATGAATGAACATCAGAAGGAATGTTATTTCAAGCCCAGAAAGACGTGAGTACACACAATTTTTCAAGTTCAAGTTCTACTAACTCATCTGACTGCTTTGTCAGACAAAAAGGCGGATTCGGGTTTATGATTGGTTAGATCGCCTGTCAATCAAACTGTCTGCGAAAGGTCAATTGCAAAATAAATGCTTGGCTTTTAAATTTAGTTTATATATTTACGTGTGTGTTTTTTTTAAACTGTGCATTATATTTAAGATGAAAGATAGTATAATAGTTAAAATTACAACAAAACAATCAGTCTAGCTACAAGACGAATACTGCAACAACATCATGAGACTAGTGTGACAGATTAATTTACCATCCTTTCCAATTGTCCAAAGTCATGGCATGTCATCTATTTCCAGTTAAATATTGTGGCTTACTTTACAAACTACTATATTTTGGCAGAAACTATTGCTTCCCTGTTTATTTTGAGTGCCTCAGGGTCACGATACATGTTTTGACAGTGGTTCCCAACAGTTTTGACACCAGATACATCACATGCCCCACAAACGCAGGCCGACTGCTGCACAATAAGCTCGAATTAGCATAAACGTCGTCGCATATCACACGGTGTGTTTGCACGCGTGTGACAGAGGGAAGCAAACGGCGAGGTGAATGGCAGTGTGCCGTTCATTTGCATCTGAGATACTTATGTGTCTTTGCTGAGGGTTGACAATCGCTGTAATGTTAACACTGAGGCTACACCTGCGTCCCGCTTTGATGACCCGAGACATTCCTATTTATGTTAATGTAAAAGTGAACCCACTTTGCATGGAAACATCGCTGAGTCAATTTTCCAGGCCTCGTCATGCGGAAAATAGAAAGAATACATAATATGAGACATGTGAGCCTTGGATATTGCTTGGTGCACATATTCAGAGATAATGTGTATAGGATGTGATTTAAGGGTTTTAGCTGTATATCAAATCATATAACATTTGTCTCCTTACCAGTCATCTGTATCAGGTCTAAATAAATGGATTCCATTTATTTAACCCTCTGATGCATGAATTATTAAATTACAAATGGGGAAAAAATGTTTTCTTTTTCTTCAAATCAAGATTATAATCATTTCTTATAGGGAAAGGAGATATATAAGGGAACAGGTTTTTTGTAAGTAAAAACGAACAGCCTTTTTGGGATTCAGATGAACTGAAATGAGACTCCTAAAGCTTCAGTAGGGACCCTTGAGACAGATATTGCAATCAATCAGTGATCTTATGGGAGGCGTTTGATTTGAGTACCTGTAAAAACCTGCACTTGTGTGGTACTTAAAAAATCCACAGCTGCATCGGTTTTTTTTTTTTTTTTTTTTTTTTTTTGGAAACCTACAGAACATTTGCACACCTTAAAAGTCACACATGACTCAAATGCCAGGGCAGTCTCATAAGGGAAATGTTGCGGTAGAAACTTTTATACAGTACTACACTACCTAAACGGCACTTTTGTGACATTCTCACCGCAGTTCGTAAGATTCTGTCAAAGCTTCAACTAACTTCAAATACAGTACCCGTGACTGTAATGTTTTAATATAATTTAAAGTGTAATTTATTCCTAGGATACAAAGTATATATATATATATAGTAATGATGTTGAAAATTACTTTTATTCACCAAGGATGCATTAAATTCGTAAGTGACAGTGAAGACATTTATAATGACAAAAGATTTCAAATTAATGCTGTTCTTTTGAACTGTCTATTCACCAAAGAATCCAGGCAAAAATGTGTATTGGTATCCAAAAAAATATTAAGCAGCAAAAATGGTTTTCAAAGTTGAAAAAAATACGAAATATCCTTAATAATTGAGCACCAATCAGCATTTCACAAGAATTTCTGAAGGACACTGAAGACTAGAGCAAAGATGCTGAAAATTAAGCTTTGCCATTACAGAAAAAAAATCCATTTTAAATTATATTAAAACAGAAAATAGTTTAAATTGTAATAATATTTTACAATACTACTGTTTTTTCTGTATTTTTGGTCAAATAAATATAGCCTTGGTGAACAGAAGAGACTTTAAAAAAAATCTTAGTGTTTCGGAACTTTTGGCCGGTACTGTAAACACACAAACTTTTAAATGTCTGGGGTTGGTAAAAATGTTTAACTCTTCTCTATTTTAATACTAAAATGTAATTTATTCCTTTCAAGCAAAGCTGAATTTTCAGCATCATTACTCCAGTCTTCAGTGTCACATGATCCTTCTGAAATCATTCTAATAGGCTGATTTGCTGCTCATGAAACATTTCTTATTATTATCAGTGTTGGGAACAGTTGTACTGTTTAATAATTTTGTATAAACTGTGATTTTTTTTTCAGGATTCTTTGATGAATGGATTTGAAATGTAATAAACTCTCACTTTTGATCATTTCGGTGCATCTTTGCTGAATAAAAGTATTAATTTCTTTAAAAAAAAAAAAACAATTACTGACCCCAAAATTTTGAACGGTAGTGTGTATATGGTGAATGAACTGAACACTGTTGTTGTTGATACATCGCTCTCTTGTGATCAGTTAGTAGTTGTTTTATTTACCAGGTATTAAAATGTGTGTGTGGCAGTTGATGGTATTTTTTCATGAGTGTGTGTGATGTTGTCAACAGACATGACCACGACATGTACATCATTTAATTTAAGAGAACAATTGTGTTCTGTAATCTAAATAGGTCTTTGTTTTAATGATAGCTGATTGAATGCCATGCCATTCTGATATTTTAAAATCATTCAAGACATTTACTTGAATTAATTCAGCTCATGAAAGCCAAGCACATTATTGACCTCTTTTTTTTTTTACTTCTGTGAACTCCTCATTTTTACAATGTGACGTTTTGTTTAAAAGCCGCTCGAGAGACGTTGCCTAATGAGAGTGTGTTTCAAATGCTCTTTGCTTGTGATTAACGTCAATACGCAGCTAAATATCACATAACAGAGTTCTCACTGCATGCTTGTCTTGGGTCACAGCAGCTCAGAATCATGTCAAAACTGTGTGTGTCACCTGATCCTATGGACATTTTCCTAAACTTAAATACCAGTCATGAATAAATTCATTCAGGAATTACAAATTTCCAATATTTAGGAATTAGTCAGGGTTTCTGGCCCACGGTATAGAATCGGTCCCAATAGAGAGGAGCAGTACAGTGGTTAAATGAGTTCTCTTGAGTATTTCTAAATGCCCAGACCCTGGGGTGAATACTTATCCCCTAACTGAGGGACGATTTGAGGCTGGCAGTGGAAAGCGGGCTGGAAAAGATGGACTGGTAATTGCCGTGCCAAGGCAGGGGTATATTAGAATGCCTGAATACATGAATAAGTATGTTGCAGATGCCGGGGAAACTTGAGGTTAGGAATCAAGTTAGGGGGGGCAGATGCAGTCTGAATGGCATCTTTCCTCAACAGCAGCATCTATTAACTATATTTTTACATTTATTTGAAGAAAATTTGACTTGCTTACCCATGCAAAATGTAATGCCACAATAGAAGGTTGCCAGGGTAATGCTAAGTGGCAAGTAGTTTTAGTATGATTGCAATGTCTCTAGATTCCTCTTTCAATGGGATTTTTCACCTGGTTTATTTTCTGCTTGGTATTGTAAGTCTGACCTGTTAGTAAAGTAATACAGTAGCACACTTCTTCTTAATTAGCTGGACAATTGGTGTCAGTTAGACTTGGTCCTCTCGGGTCCTTAAAAAGTCAATTCAGTTTGATCAAATTTAAGGACATGAGTCTTAATTATCTTCAATGGTATAAGAAAAGTCTTAATTATCATTTCAAGTGGTCTTAAATTTGGGACAGAAAACAAGAATGGCGATATGGCTTCATGCGACTGATTAATTAACATCAAAAGGCTGTGATTTAATTAGATACGCGCTGCATGTTTCAAAGTAAATACACTCTTCGTTCTACAGACTGATGGTTTCAACTCAGTTTATAATCAACAAATGCCACAGACAATGTTATGTAATAATTCTTACACGTATTGTTTTTGTTGGAAGTTTTATGGTTAAATGGATTTCTCGACACTTGTTGACTTCGTTAAAAATGAATGTTGTCTGCTTGTTTACTCCAGTCGTGATGTCTACATGGAGAGCCAACATCAGTTAAATTGTGCATGGCATTCAGCATTAATCTTTAAATGACCTGCAAGGTTTGTAACGCAGTCCTGCTCTTTCGAGCAGACCCACAGGGTGTGATACAAAGTTTTGTGTGGCTTAATAGGCAAACACGGTGAAAGAATGGGTTTTAATCCATATCTCTCAAAGGCATATTTTATTGAGTACAAACTGTGAAATCTATTCTTATGTCCCTATGTTTGGGGTAAGGATTTGATTACTCCATATTAGGTTAATTCAAAGGTAATTTGGTGAAATGAAAAGCAGGCATCTACAATATAGCAAGTTATATAGTCATATGGAACCAGCTCAGCCATTTCCACCAGGTGGCGCTCTAATGTCAGTCTAAATAGTTTAGAACAGTTATAAACAGACAACAATAGAGTGTGATGCGGCCATGTAGGATGTGTTCCTGTATAAACACGTTTTGTTGGTCTTGGAACAGCATTCTTGTCAAAAGAACTATTAGATAGGCTGAGAAAATGTTGTTCAGGTTCTGACCTCAGCTGTAACCTTTAAGTAACCTTGAACATGGATCTAGGTGTGGATGTAGTAGCTATTCATCCTATTTGGGAAAATTCCAGTAACCATTCTGGTATATTTGGATGGAATATACATTATTCAGTTTTGAAAATCTAATACTTTCATTCAGAACGGTTGCATTAAATTGATCAAAAGTGCCATTAAAGACAGTTATAATCTCACAAAAGAGTTCTGTTTCAAGAAAAATGCTGTTCTTTCAAACTTTCTGATTAAAGAATCCTGAATAAAATATGTATCACAGTATTCGCAAAAATATTCAGCAGCACAACTGTTTTCAACATTAATAATAATATGATCTTGAGCATCAAATCAGCATATTAGAATGACAGAGAAGATTGGAGTAATGATGCTGAAAATTCAGCTTTCCATCACAGTAATAAATTACATTTTCAAATATATTGAAATAGAAAACAGCTCTTTAAATTGTAATAATATTTCAAATTTTCCTGTATTTTTGATCAAATAAATGCATCCTTGGTGAGAATAAGAGACTTCTTTTGAACACATTAAAAATCTTACAGTCTCAATCTTTTGAATGGCAATAGATGAGAATAATTTTTCATATCATTATGCATTTGCGATAATATTAACACTTTTCAGTGTTTGATTTTAAGCACTCTTTTGTTTCATTTTGGAACAGTTTTGGATTGCCAATTGAATCCCAATGTAAAATCTAAAGCAAGACCAGTTGAGCAGTTTCTAGATATATATCAGAAAAATGTATATTGACAAAGCTGGATTATAAAAATTCAAAGATCGTCTGCACGACCACCACCAGAGGCCTCACAGTGGTGACGCATCACTCGTCTCACAGATTGTACCCACTCAGCAGGCTGGCCATCTGGCTTGTCTTTACAACAAGGACAGAAATACAAATCATACCTAGCCACAGATATTGCAGAGGTTACACATTACTAAAAAGAAGGAAAAAAAAAAACAGTTCTGACGTAAACTCACTGGAGCGCTGCAGCTCCCAGCCATATGGGGACGTAAATGGATCCTAGAATTGTTCAGTCTATCTGCTGAGCGCAGGTTTTAGAACTACACAAGCCTCATCCAACATAACGCAGGGGAATGTACTCGCTGCTGTGTTGACACAATGAGGGCACTATATGGAAGTTTAAGAGCATCAATTTCAGTGCCTGTTCAAGGGGCCATCGGCCTTTTGTGTGTTGTGTGAGAATATTTAGCATCAGAAGATGCTGCTGCCAGTGACTGTATTGTCAATATGAGTTTGAAGTGTTGTCACGCGTGGATTCACGCAAATGTGCAGAGCTCTATGCACAGCAGTATTAATTAAACAGTGTAATATGTTTTTTTTTTTTTTGTGGGGGTTTTGTCTAGATTTAAATAATCTCAAAGAATTTCTTTGATGCTGGATCTTGAGATTTTAAACAGTGAATGAGGCTCAAAAATGAAAACTATTTAAGGGTTAGATCACCCAAAAATAACAATTCTGTCATTAATTACTCACCCTCATGTCGTTCCACACCTGGAAGACCTTTGTTCATCTTCGGGACACAAATTAAGATATTTTTGATCAATTCTGGTTCGTGCAGGAAGTGAGGAAGTTCAGAATCGTTATTTTCTTTTGAGACAATAGCTCCATTTGTCGTGCACTTTGTTCTTTGAAACCTTGTAGGTCCTTTACATTCATAAACAGCTATATTACACACCACATGAAAGGCAATATTCGAAAAAGCACTTTGATATCTGAATCGTTTCTCTAAGACAGCCATTGAAAAGATTAAATGGAGAATAAATAGAAACTTTTGCTAAAAGTCAACATGAAATTGCTTTCACAGCCCATTTTACTTCTGTAATGTGATGTATTTTTGAGTAAAACAATATATTTAACTAAATATAAATCGTGTCTTTATAAATTATATCCATAAGAAAAGAAGTGGCCATTCCTCCAGACTAGACTACAGCCAGAGCTGAACGTGAGTTTGTGGAGGACTTTGAAGAGGCTTTTTAGCTGGTGTGTGGAAGTAAACTTCACTTTTGAGAGAATCTTGACTTATCTCAATGCTGACTGTTTTTGTCATCCGATTTTTTTTAAATTAGAGTCAACTGCCATGAAATTTTAGAAAGGCTGCATTACTTAAAAGTCTTAAACATTTAGTGGTAAATATTAAGAGGTAGCCTGTTTGACCTAGGCCATGAAAGTCAAAAAGGAAAGTTGTTCCAGAGGCTTACTCACTATAAGTTTAGGATTAGGATTAGGTTTGGTTAGAGTTAGTTGATTAATTTATTGAAAAATGTATTGATTTATTAAAAATAAAATGTTAACTTTCTTCTCGGCTACACTAAGGTTTTACCTGATCTAACCAAATTGTAGCTAGACATTTCCATGAAAGCACAAGTGACTTGCCAAGGCATAAAACAAAGTGTGCAATGAGTAAACGGAGCTTCTGTGAGAGCCATTAGCAGTGACATTACTGCCTGCTAGAGCAAAGCACATGATGGGCCAGCAGCTCCAGAGCACTGGTGCAATTCAAAAGTATTGCAATAATACATTTCAGAAGATCTGACCAACCATTAATGTAATTGCCCTACTCCAAATAATACAATGTGATCTGAAAAACAAATAAGACTACATACATCAGAATCCGCAAATGAAACATCTATTTCCTCAGCGCATTTGTGTTTAATTATTGCATATGTAGCTCATGTGTGGATATACAGATTGCATCAGCATGTATGCAATCTGTTTGTGGATGAATGTGCAATTATCCCAATGCATTGCCTTAAGTTGTATAATAATAATAAGCAATGTTGGCTCTGTAATCAAACATTGATGTGCATGCTTCAGTGCGCTGTTTGTCTCATTTGCTTCTTGTTTCTCATTCTGTGTTAATACAATGCCGGGCTGGATGGAGACTCGAGCAGACAAACATTAGCCGTGTGGCATATGTTCTGAACCACTGTGATCTATGTCCACCTGGCCAGAATTGACCCACAGTGGATTAAGAGATCCAAATTGGCTGTTTGATATATGGCCAGTCCTTGTTAACAGTGTTCCCTCCTGTCAATTCTCTCCATTGCTTTCAAGGTCAACCACCCTCTTCTGCTGGACAAATCAGAGAGCTTACTATAATCAGTGATGCTCGCACATACACACACTTTCAAACTCACTCATCAATGTTTAAAAATGTGACTATTTTATGTGAAAATTTTAACATGCTGTCTCTAATTTATCCTTAAAGGTATGAAATGTAGAAAACAATTTGAAATTCATCCCTGCTCTGTCCTAATCATGGCCTAATATCTGAGATTTTCTTCTTTTTTTTAGAGCTTGCAGAAAATACATTTCATTGCCGGCAATTACTCATGCATGCTTGATTGTTGTGCATTTGACTGCAAGACCTTGAAACGGATCAATACCAGACTCCACATCCCAGACCAAGACTTGATGATTTATGAACTAAATAAAGAAAATTATTGTAGCCTTCATTTCAAACAGTTTCATGTTGTTTCACATTAAACAATATTTTTTCTTTTTTTCCCCTTTTTCAAAAAAACTTGATCCAATTGATCCAATCAGTTTGCCAGTTACACATTTAAATATGATATCCACATGGAGTGAGTGACACATATTCAGAGTTTAATACCAGTGCTCAGCTTAAATAAGCTTTCTGCTCAAGTTGTCATGTTTCCATTGAAACTGCGATATGTAGGTACAGTATAAATGCTTTTTTTTTTCTCCTTTATGCAATTACATATTCATAAATTAGTAGCTAGTCACAAAATCAGAATGTTTTGTTAAAAATGTGCTCTTGATTTACTCAATTCACCCTCGGTGGGTTATTTGTGACAACTGTGTGCTGTATTCATTCTTAGTACTCCACTACAGATATTAAAAGTTTACAAGTAAAGTAGTTAAAAATCTGCACCTCAAAATCTATCAGCACACTGTGATATTTTTTGCAGCACACTGTGATCTCTCGATAGACAGCAGGGGATCCTGTCCTCGCAAAAGTATTGTGTGATGCCCTCTTTTGCTCCTTTGTTTGCTTCAGTATTTAAGACCTCAGTTTCTGTCTTGTCTTTGTCTTGTGTTAATGATTGTTGTCGCGTTTGGTTCAGTTTATTCTCCTGGTAGTCTTTTTATTTCTATTAAAAAAGTCTTCCTATGGTTCTTCATTGTCATACGCTTTGTTGATCAACCCGTTCCGTAACAATGGGAGACTGCTAGAACGTATTAACTATCGATAGCGTTTATTGCGATTCTCCTGATTAATATTTCAGGGGGTCAGAAAATAACAATGACATTAATAGTCATGTCGGGACAAAAATAAATATAAGATAACGATTTTATATACATCTCAATTTATCTTTAAAGTACAGTTTTATTACAGTGCAATACAGGTTGTAGGGTTAGTTCGAACGGACTATACCTGCACCTGCATGGCCCCGCCCACTAGCTCCAGCTCCTCCCATTTTCTCAAAATGGTCAGCATGGCCCCGCCCCTCACTATAATAACTACAACATATTAGCATCAGTGGCTCGCCCGTGAATTTATACAGCTTACATTTTGCTAGCTAGCTATGCCTTCGTCACGCAAATGCTGCAATAATATACAAAACCGCTCGATCTCCTTATTTAAATTTCCTAAACGATGATATGAAGAAGCGGTGGATTAATTTTGTGAAGAGCCATCTTGATAAAGAGCTGACAATCACCTCCAACACCCGCCTCTGCAGTGATAATTTTACATCGGATAGTTTAATAACTTTCCTCTGAGATAACTGGGACTCACTGATGATCCGCTGTTATTGGTGAATGGGGATGAACAGACTATCTCCTTCATCCTCCCATCGTGCGGCGCCGACATTGGGGCTGCGTTCAACCCCGAAAAAAAGTTTTTAAACGGTGGTGCATTGAACACCTTGTTCGGGTGACGCAAGAGATGCAACTATGGCAGCTGAGAAGGCCATTCTTTGTGTTCTTTTTGAAGAATTTTTGGAGCCTGATGAAATACGTGTTTAATATTGCAAAATACACTCGATGTTCGGCAGTACGTGCCCACCATTGAGTGTAAGTTGCCTTGTGTGCTTACAATTAGTAGGTAGTCCACAGTAACGGTGCTAAATTTTGCAACCCTCTTATGTGATTCTTTTGTTTATATGCATCAGTATGTTTGACTCATTAGACAAGTAAAGTTGATAGAGACAACATTTTTCTTCCGAGTGGGTGTGGTTTCAGAGCCGACGGCTAAAAATACTGCTTATTTTTTCAAAAAAAAATGTTTGATAACTTAATTAATTTACTTGGTGTTTTTTTTTAATCATTAAAATTTCGCTGGGTGGTTAATAACACATTTTTCTGTGGTGTGACAAACTCAGAACACATATTTTAATATTGCTTTACACGGACTTTAAGAATGTTTTCCAAATCTATTCCCAGGTGTAAATGCCAATCTGTCTCTGACATCTTTTAATTGAATTTCTCAAGATGTCACCGCAGGTGTCCAGGTGTAAATGAAGTGAAAGATATCAGGAGTTGTGGAGACGTAGTAGATAGAAAACAATAAGCCAAGACTTATGCTGCCTTCACATGCCCTCAGAATTATCGAATACAAGTTTCCTAGGTAAAAACTGCACATGAACGCCCCCCCCATTTCGAAACTTCAATGCATTGAGCTCATAATCACAACTCAGAAGTGGGAATGATCAAATTTTCGAGAGTGATGGCAGCATTAGACAGAGATGCCAAGGCAGTAAGATCAAGACAGGCACTCTAAGATGGTACTAGATCCAGGTGACTAGTATCAAATCCTTACTGCTTCTTAACAAATTCTGTCTCTATTTTTGACTAACATGTTTCACAAGAGTGATGACCTTTAACCTCAGTGCACACCAAAGCTAATTAGAAGCTGTGAAGGTAAAAGTCTCCCCTACTTCATCTTGGCCTTTAGCTATGAAGTGTCACACTTGACAGTCACAGCAGCAGATCTCTGTGACATGTACAAGATAGATTGAAAGAGACAACCACCCTAGCGGTCTTTTGAACCTCCTTTTTACTTTAAACCCTATATATGACCCCATTAGGAGTGTCACACAGCACTTCCTTTCACATTAAACCTTGATGTGTGGAACAATAGAGACCTCGACGGGAGAGCACTGTCTTGTCTATACTTTCCTGCCTTTTTTCTTGGCATGTTTATTATCACAGCTGTTTTTCTCCATGCACATGCATTTTCCACCATGAACGTATGGCCATCAGATCTTGCATTGTTTGGGCATAGGAGGTGCACACATGCCACAAAAAAGGCTACAATTGCTCCTCCAGTGGCTGGGCTGAGCACAAAGCTTCCTGAGATGAAGAAATCTATTGATGTCAGTTTTGTGGAGGTTTTACTACGCTAAGCAGAGAATGTAAATATTTTGGCTTGGTGTCATATCCAAGACACAGTCACTCTGAAATGAAAGCGGGACTATAGGCCTTTGTAAGTCACCGACAGGAATTGGGGAGAATGTGTTTTATGGTTTGAGTCGGCTGATACGTGGAGCGGAGCATGTTTTAGTTTTAAGTTTAAGTTTACAATGAAGTCTCTGCAACTTGATGTTGATTCCTTAATTCTGTACAGTTGAGATGCTTCTCTTGATGATGCTGATCATGAAAACACTCCGGGTTTTAAGGTTGAGCAACATTCCAAATTGAAAATAGAATTCCTTTTAAATTCCAGTTAGTTCTTGAATTAAACATTTGAATTTGGGTAGCAAACGGTGTACAAATGTCATTTGAATTTAAGGAAGTAGAATTAAAATGGGATGAAATTCAAAGAAACTCATGCGACTGATGCAAGATCAGTTTTTATTATTATTAAATAAAATAGTTTTTAATGCGAATAATTCATACAGTATTATAAAAAATTTTATCTGAAAACTATAGAAGCTTGTTTCCGCCAGGAAAAAAAAAGTTATGGCTACTTTTTATCTCACAATTCTGTCTTCTTTTCTCAGAATTGCGAGATATAAACTCACAACTGCCAGTTATGTTAGAATTGCGAGTTATAAACTCACAATTGCAATGCTGACATTTTTTTCTCGCAATTCTGATTCTTTTCTGAGAACTGTGAGATATGAACGCGCAATTGTAAGTTATAAAGTCCAGTTCTGAAGAAAAAAAGACTGACTTTATGTCTCGCAATTGACCTTTAGTCAATTTAGCAGTTTGAAATAACCAATCATAACCCCGAATCTGCCATTTTGTCCGAAAAACTAGTCAGCGGAGTTTATAGAGAATTTGAAAATTGTGTGTACTCACGTCTTTATGCACTTGAAACAATATTCCTTCTGATGTTCATTCATGTTTATTTGATGCTATAAATGAACTAGTATGACGAGATGATCGGTTCACGAGCCGCTTGAAGGAGCTACAGCGATCTGTCACGACACATTGAAGAGACACTATACGCTATTTATTGTTTAAACTTCTTTAAGAAATTACAATATTTTAAATATGAAACTGTCAAAAATCAAAAATGTTTCATGTCATTCATGTCAAAAGTAACCTGCTCTGTTCTTGTTTGTCGACGTGTTGTCAGTGTCCTCTTTGCGCCGCGATGTATTTTTCACTTCGTGAGAACATGATGTGTGGCGTAAGAGTGCATGTCTACAGTAACTAAAGGGGCAGGTCTTTGCGTAAGGTCAATTCTGACTTTATAACACACAATTGCAAGTTTACATCTCACAATTCTAAGATAAAAAGTCAGAATTGTGAGATAAAAAGTCGCAATAATACCTCTTTTTTTTTTATTCAGTGGGGTAAACAAGCTTTCGTAGAAAACAGTGTGTTGATGAAGGGTATAATTAAAAACTGTTTTGATGTCTAACAGTATTAAACTTAGTTTAGAGAAATGTTTAATTGTTAATTTACATATAAGTCATTCTTAATAGGCAGAGGTGTAATGTAACGAAGTATTAATACTTCTTCACCGTACTTGAGTATTTTTGGGGAAAACCTGTACTTACTTGAGTATTTATATTTCTGTCAACTTTTACTTTTGCTCCACTACATTTTTTAAATAAAATGTATACTTTTACTCCGATACATTTCCCCAAAACATTTTCGTTACTTACTACACAATAAAAAAGGAAGAACACAGACTGCAAGCAAGCATGTGCAAACAAGTGGTCGCACAACGCCGCTTGATTTCATTTTCCGGGTTGTGTCCGTTGCTGGAGCGGCTGAGTAGAGTGCGGTACGAGAGTGACCTCTAGAGGCGCTCTCGATAAAACTATCACTGAAGCCTCGTACAGTTTGTTTTAACACGTGACGCGAGGCTGCGCACTACACAGAACGGGACACTTCAAAAATGGATTTAAAACAGACAACAAAGCGGTATGTTATACAGTACACTACAGTAAATGTTTTCATATCCCTAAAGTAATTAGTTTGTTGACTAAATGCTGCATTAGTGGAGAACAGCAGTGTGTTTACCTTCGAGGCTAGTAGTAACGTTACCTCAAGCGGTTCAAACAATGCGACAAAAACACCAACTGTTTAATGTCACGATTGTTACCCTCTATTTGCATTAGTTTATATTCCTTTGTTCGATTTTATGCAATCTTTATCCAGCGAAGATGCATATTTCAATTTCAGTTTTTTTTATTGCACTTTAACACATATTTCATCAAGTGTTCTAAAACAGAAGCCAATAACGAGTGAAAGTATACATATAATATGCCTTTGTGCGTAAATATGGCCATTTTTAATCATGATTGTTTGGATTTATGTGAAATGGAAACACTTATAATAGAGTCCATTTGTGACATTAAAGGTTAATGAAAGCGTTGTTCATTGTTAATTTCAATATTTACATTTCAACATTTTAAAGTTGCCTCTTACATTAATTATAATGCACTATGAATTAACATGAATGATCAAATTATAATTAATATATTAGTATTTTTTTATATTTAAAACTTACAATAAACATTTTGCCATTTTTAAAAAAATTCAAAGCAAACAAAACAAGAAAGAGTTCAAACAATCTTGCTGCTCAAACTATGCATAGAACAATTTTTACTATTATTTTATGCTTCTTTTGTATTTTGCATTTACTTGTACTTTTACTTTCAATTCTTAAGTATGTTTAATATCAAAAAAATACTTTTCATACTTGAGTACAAAAAATATCACCTACTTTAAAACTTTTACTCGAGTAATATTCTAAACAGTGACTTCTACTTCTACCAAAGTCATTTTCTGGTAAGATATCTATACTTTTACTCAAGTATGACTTTCAAGTACTTTATACACCACTGTTAATAGGATAGATAGATAAACAAACTGACAGATATATGTGTAGATAGACAGACGGATATAGGTGTGGACAGACATAGATAGGTAGGATAGATAGATAGCTTATAGTATTGCAAATTATTCTAAGAAATCGCATCTAACTCTGACATTAGCCTTTGGACTGCAGCGATTTTACCTTGAACTGCATGACAAATCAAGCGAAATCTCTTGTTCTGAGCATTTTATGCAATCTTTCTCACAGATGTCAAAGAGATTAACATTGCAAACAATTGTCGTGCTCAGAGGAAAGGATTTGACCCTTAGGAAGGGGTGCGTGTGTGATGGTTTTTGTACGTGTCACGTCTCATGCGCTGCAACAAACACTCATCCTTATTGTCAGTCATTGTTTTTTGTTCCTTGACCTGATTGAAAGACAAGTAACATGAATCAGACCTCACCTCACACATTAGCATGTATAGCGTCAGTGCCTATTATAGGTGTTTGTTGACATTGGGTACATTGACTAAATCAACAAGCAAAGTACATGCTATCTCAAAGACCCCATATTGAAACCTGTATCCTCCATTGGAGACCTCAACAGAGTGCTGAATGGGTGGCTTGAACAAAGAACAAGGAGGAGGAGAGCAGGGACCCAAGTGGGCATGGTGGCAGATATCAAGGAGCCAATAGAAACCTATTTTGAAATCTCTGTTGTCATTGGGGGCCAATAAGAGCTGGCCTGAACTCAGTTAGACACAGTTTGACAAGGCTGACCATATCATAGGCCTATAGAAGTTTCAGCAGTTCATTTTTTTCACAGGTCAACCAGCGTGTTTTTCCTCTGGATTTATTCACACTAGAGGCTTGCCTTGACCCAGTCCGGTCTCTTAAAATGCTGCTTGCCGTCACAGTGGAATAGAAGAGTACTTTTGACTATTTTATGCAGAGAATTTATAGACTGTACCAGAAAGGTAGGAGCACTTCTGTGTGGAATGTGTGATTCTAAGCTTGAATGCGCTAAAATGTCTAGCCTGACGCCGTGTCAAGGACCCGTTTTACCTGTAAAGTGATTCATTTCATTCTCACTTCTTTTTAAACCATACAGCACTTCAGCTGAAAGGAATGATATGTTCTGCCAACATGATCAAACTGTCAGATGGTCCAAATTCGAAGTGAAAAGCCCGGTGATGTATTAATGGCTAAATCAAAATACATCTTGGAAGAATTTAATACAAAATTATATTAATGGTGAGATGTTAAGAGAGCTTGTATTTATTCTGCCACATTTGAAACTGTTTGATAATACCTTAAAAATGACTACATGCCGCTCTGGAATACTCAATTCTGATTGGTCGGTCATGCTGCAGTCAAATATTTTTGAATAATAGTCCATTGTAGCAGGTAACCAATCACTTCACAGATTCTTTGTAGTACACCAGAGTACAAAAGTTTAGGTTCAGAAAGAATTCAATATTTTTATTCAGCAAGCATGCATTAAATTGACCGAAAGTGACAGTAAAGATATTTAAAATGTTACAAATATTTCAAATAAATGCTGTTCTTTTAAACTTTGTATTGATTAAAGACTTTTTGGGGGGGGGGGGGGGGGGGGAATGAATCACAGTTTCCACAAAAATGATAAGCAGGACATGATAAGAAATGTTTCTTGAGCAAATCAGCATATTAGGATGATTTCTGAAGGGTAATGAGTAATGATGCTAATAATTCATCTTTGCATCACAGGTATATATTTTGAAATATATTAAAATAGAAAACTTTTTAAATTGTTATTACAGTCTTTTATAACTAATATGTTTGTACTGTATTTTTGATCAAATAAATGCAGCCTTGGTGAGCATAGAAGGCTTCTTTCAAAAACATCAGTTCTTACCGACCCCAAATTTGAAAGTTAGTGTATCAGAATAATTTCATGTTCATTTTATTGGTAAGTAGCTGTGCAATGTGTAGAACAAAACACAGCCAGCCGGTCATTATCACAAAATAAACCTCTTCAGGGTGATGCAAGACCATCTTTGCATCGGGGTCCTGATCGTCTTGTCTGGGTTTGTTTTGTGATAATGACTGCACATTGTTGTTTTAATGGGAAAGTTGTTCTTTAAAAAAACGATCAAGCAGCTAATGGCAATTCGCTTTGGCAATGCCTCAAGATCATGCTGTCTGGGCTAACAAAACAAATCCAAGAGCACATGTAGAGAGGCTTAAATGCCAATGGGGAAAATAACCTGATACTGGTATAAGGTGCCTCTCTCTGACAAAAACCTCTGATCCTCCTTAAATAATGTAAAGTCACATTTCCATTTTGGGGGGAAATGTTTGCTTTAAAAGCCTCCTGCTGTGGCTTTACAAATACTCGTTGCACTCAGGTCGGCTGCGAGGCTTTAATATGTAAAGACACCACGGATCTTTATGTACCATCTACGTTTCTTTTGAACGTTTATTTGCCACACGTATGCACAATGATTTCTTGTTTGGTTTGATTCATGTTTATTGATGTGTGATGCTTTGAAGTTTTAGGTTTACCTTTAGAGGACTAGTTGTGCAGAAAATTTCCTGCCCATGAATCGAAGTATTAGAGGTGCTAGCATCACTATCACCATTACTCATACTTAGTGTTAGAGATTTGAACAAACCCAGGTATTAAACTTCAGCACGTCCCATATCACACACCGCTTGTGCCTCAAACATGAATGATACCTCAAATGATACGGTTAAGGAGCTTTTCTGACTTACATTTCTCACCTTCTGGATGGATGGGGAAATCCTATAGAATTACATCGAATGAGTGACCTGAGCGATATTTAGAGACCAGAATATTATAGAGACTATGTAAACACATTGCAACACATTTTTAAAGGATTAGTTCACTTCAGAATTAAAATTTCCCGATAATTTACTCACCCCCATGTGATCAAGATTTTTGTCTTTCTTTCTTTATTTGAAAATAAATTAAGGTTTTTGAAAAAAACTTTCCAGGATTTTGACTCTATATAGTGGACTTCAATGGCTTGAAGGTCCAAAGTGCAGTTTCAGTGCAGCTTCAAAGGGCTCTACACAATCCCAGCCGAGGAATAAGGGTCTTGTCCAGCAAAAGAAAATGACTGATCATTCTCTTGCGCGGTACTTCCGCCTACATCACGTGTGACCTTTCCAACATAATTACGTAATGTGTGGCGCATTGCAGAGCTGTGTAAGATGAGGATTTGTGGTTTAGAAGTATAGTATTTTAATCTTGGTTTAGAAAATGGAAGAACGTTTTGCTAGACAAGACCCTTGTTCCTCAGCTGGGATCATGTAGAGCCCTTTGAAGCCTGATTGAAATTCCAATTTGGACCTTCAACCCGTCGAACCCTGTTGAAGTCCACTATATGGAGTAAAATTCTGGAATATTTTCCTCAAAAACCTTAAATTCTTTTCGACTGAAGAAAGAAAGACATAATCTTGGATGACATGGGGGTCAGTAAATTATTATTATGTGTCATTATTTTATGTGTGTAGTCAAGTGTATAATACCATTCAAAAGTTTTGGAGTTAGTAATTTTTTTTTTTTTTTTTGGAAAGACATTTATATTAGCTATTATTATGGTTTCCGCAAAAATATAAAATAAAATAAGCAGCACAACTGTTTTTAGCAATGAGCCTTAGAGTGTTTTAATGACCTAATCATTTGACCTTGAACTATTTTTCACTCGACGTTTTCTTTATTTCTTCAGAGAGAGAGAGAGAGAGAGAGAGAGAGCTTTGTAAACACCTGCAGCCATGGCACCTGCTGTTGGAGGTCCTGTGGGCTACACCCCTCCTGAGGGGGGCTGGGGTTGGGCGGTGGTGGTTGGTGCCTTCATTTCTATTGGTTTCTCCTACGCCTTCCCAAAGTCCATCACTGTGTTTTTCAAGGAAATTGAAATGATCTTCCAAGTCACCAGCAGTCAAGTGTCCTGGATCTCTTCCATCATGCTTGCTGTCATGTATGGAGGAGGTAAGCGCCCTCCAACTTGTTATTCTTTCTATCTCTTCCACTCAAAACTCTCAAACATTCTGTATATCATAAAAAGTTCTTTCTGAATTCATGATGGTTTATTTCATAGATGTTTGCACTGATTTAAAACTAAGCTGCTTAATACAGTAATTCTGTCACTTTTAAATCAAGCTGTTTAGTTATCCATTCAAGCCAGTAGTGAGATCATGGCACAGGTAATGAAGGCACAGTTTATCAATGGATATGGCGTGAGTGAAAGACCCTTATTCATTTCAACGTAGAAACGAGAGGCATGCTAGACAAGGCTTAGACATCAGCCACCGGCTGCTTTGCTGAGAGATTGAGCTCTGAATGGGCAACTCTATCTCCCTCTGGAGTCTTTCTTCTCAGTCAGCTCTTTATTCTGCAAGTGTCAGATGTTTTCCTTGGAGAGAGATGAGGAGATGAGACGCCTAGCTCAGGAGTCGCACAGACTTGTGATGACTAGCGTCAATAGCAAACTTGTCTCAGGAAGTGGAGCACCACCAAATGATGTCAGCACACTCAGGCAGACTAAATTCCAAGCTCTCCTTCTCACGCTACTGAGCACATCAAACATGAGTTTAAAAAATATAACCGTTATCGATATAAGGAAAAAAGCTTTGAATGTTTTTGACAGTATGGAGCTACTTTTCAGTTATAAGTCAAAGTTTTATTGCAAAAGCCAATTACACTATCAGTATGGTCCGAGCGTATGCTTACACACAATCTTTAAAGAGGCAAAAATAAATACTGTTTTAATCTTTTTCCTTATCCTCATGTCGCTCCAAACCTGTGTGTCTTTCTGTTCACTGTGGAACACAAACAAGATGATTTGAAGGATGATAACACTCTTCTTTTCCATTCAGAGCAAGAATACAGTGACTAGGGAGTTTAAAGCTCCAAAAAATGATGTTTCAGTTTCAGAATATGGAAAAAAAAAAAAAAAAGACGCACACTCTAAGAGAGAAACTGTTAATATAGCACCTAATTGCTTGCATTTAATGTCTTTTGTAATGAACCATCAATCAAGTTCATCGATATTGTATCCTATAACCAAAGAAATTCAAAATATATCTGATCAAATCTACAAAATACCAAGGGTGGGTTTGTTCTGGTTTTTGTCCTGTCTAATCATTTATTTTAATTAAAAAATAAAAATAAAAAATAAAAACATATGTACAATGACTTAAATACGCTTAAAAAAAAAAACTGAAAAAGTTTTCTTTTTAAAATTTGTGAATTCAGATTAATTTTGATAATAGATAGTATTTTTATTATTAGTTATTCTACAATTTGATTTACCTTTCTTTTAAAAGATTTTTTCTTTTGTCTTTTGTGGACAATCAAGCTGTACATGTCATTGTCCCACATACTTGTCAAACTTGAGCTTTTGCCCTCACATTTGTCATGACGAGGAATGAGGTGCTTGATCAGGATGTGCTTCTGAAAGACAGACCTTTCAGTTTATGTCAGTGGGGTTGACATTATGGCCATGAGAACTCATGGCATGTGAGAAGCACATGACTTTACATTTGACCTCATACTCCTACACTGCCCCTTCTGGCCCAGAAGAGCTAATTCCCAACTGTAATACAGGGGGCAATACAGAGCGCATGACCCAGATGATCACAGAACCAACCACTCATGGAAAATTCAAGCATTTTGTTCTCAACACAATCATGTACAGAATCACAATATGCAGCGCAATGGTTTGTACTAACATATTTACATAACTCTGAATATTTTATGCTGACTTAAAGAAATCTGTGTAGCAATATATTCATAATAATTCACATGCTCGCAAATAAATCAAAGTGGCATTGTTTTAGCGTCTAGTTTAATGCTGTTCATGACTGACATGTGTTGTGTTCCTCCTTTTGCAGTCCTTTCTAGCTTTCTAGCTTTTTTCTGATGCCCCTTTGCCTCTTTATGAATACATCCACTGTCTCACCCACCGTGTGCAAAGAAGTCTGTATGCCCTCTAAGCTAAATACTGTCAGAAGGTGTTTGTTTCTTTTCCAGGGATGTGTTGTTTTGGCATTCTAGGCCAAGACATCTTCCTACATAGACCTCTAGTACATTTAAGCTTGTTGTCGGTGACCCAGGCAGCCGAGAGGTAGTTTGCCTGGAGCAAGAGAGGTCCAGATATGAGGATATTTACATGAATGCAGACTGATCTGATATGTCAGGAGTGGGTTTTTATTTAATGTCACCCAAGGGCTTTGTTAGTGAATATTCTAATTGAAAATCACTCTGCCTGCACCATAAGTCACATTCATTTTATCTGGTTTTAATACCAAATTGGCATAAAAGAAAGAGCACATAATGCTCCAAATTACCCTGAAAGTTAAATAGCTCGTGCTAAACTGTGTCAATTCTGCGTCACTATAACTTCACAAAATAATGACTGTTTTCACACAGGTTTCCTGAAGACTCCACTCGTCTGCCATTGGTTGGTCAAATAGATAGCCCCGCCCTAAACTCACACCATTGATTGAGACATTGTTGCTGTATTGAGCTGTAGGAGTCTTCATCCATGTGTATTAATTGAACAAAAAATCATGATATGGCTTAGTGCGATTATCAAAACTCAAAAGGCTGGAATTTAAATAAATATATGCGATGCATATTTCAGAGTGACGCACGGCACTGTGTTCTTTTACACATGAGCAAACTCACTCTCTGCATCTGACTGTGCCTTTTTGAACGCAATATGTGCCAGCCATCTTTCCATGCTTGTAATGAGAAGCGCTTATCAACAACAACAACAACAACACCAAACAAGCTTTAAGGGCTCTCTGCAGTTTTCTGTCAAAATAATGGTTTGATGGAGTAACATTTGAAAATTAAGAAAATCAAAAAGACATGAATATTTAAATGTTTTTTTTTTTTATATTTTCTTAAATACTGAAATATGTGAAATATTACATTTTATTTTAGTATTTATTTATTTATTATTAATTTTATTATTATTATTATTATTATTATTATAACCATATTGATACATAATCATAACATTTTGGCCACATTATGCAGATGTATACAAACAAGCATGGCAAAATTTTAATTTTACATTTAAATTGCAATCGTGATTTTTATAAGGAAAATTGCAGTCCTACATATTTTACTCATATTTCTTATAGAGTGGGCATGCTCAAATCTGGTACTGGTATTTAGTTGTTGTGGGGTAAACTAGGGCTTGTACCTGACACTAATGAATTTCCACATTAGTAAATGTGTTAATGTGTTCTTTCATACATGTTCAGAGTGACTCCCCCGCTGTATGAGGTGGATTATAGAGGCAAACAAGGCAGTCTATTGTACTGGGAGGCTGAAGACGTGCAAGTGCTCGCCATCACTCCCCGGTTTTCACATGATTAGCAGGCTTCCTTCCTACATTCATGATAGGATTTGGACTCTGTACAGACTTAAAACACGCACGTAACTGCTAATACCTTTGGGATCACTGTGTTTGCTACTGCAGGGGTGTGTTTCAGAACACATTAGTCTGGTTCGTTATGGCTAAAGTTTGCCATAGGAGTGAAACATATCTGGAATATGATTTAGTAGAGCATGTCTTTCAGCCTCTGCATTTCATAGGTAACAGCTTTTCCTCAGTTAGCTGGATGATGGTGGGAAACAGCAAAATCTGCAGTTTGATGATTACTGCAGTAATATGCAATGTCAAATTCTATTGTTCTTCCCCACAGAGCTGCAATGCCCTCTAGTGGTCTGAAAAGAGACTATAAACTTTTGCCATGAAATTAAAATCCCTAAAAACCCTATTTTATTTTTTGTATACATTGCTGGTGTTGTTGTGAACAGCTCATCTGTGCATAAAAGAAAATAGAATGTATGTCTTTGTAATCATAATGTAATAACTTTCTCCTCCTCTGAAACATTTGATAGGACAAGCCATCTTTTGTTCCTCAACCATTCTGTTTTCAATCCCATCAATTCCAATAGATAAAATCAAGTCCTGGGTTACATTTTCTCTCTCTCTCTCTCTCTCTCTTGTTGAATTTCCTGATAACTTGGAATTGGGAGTTTCTTGAACCATTGTTCTTTTTTAGTATGTGCCTAGATTTGTCTTTTCCACATATCTTATCTCAACCACCCGTTTCAACTGCTCTATTATCTGCTTGGTAACCAAGTACACAAACTTTTGATAAAACAAATATTGCAGTGGCGTATATATCATTCTTTGTTTAGTTTATCATATTTTCATTTTGATAATTTTGTGTACTGTAACTTCAGAACATTTAAAACATTTAAAATTGTCTTAAAATATATCTTTCTGACTTCAAATTTTAAAAAATGTTCAATAATATATTTTATTAATAATATTTGTTTTGTTTTGTTTTTTGTGCAGAATCTGACAGCTTATATTTCCAATTTTCATTCCCAGGTCCTCTCAGCAGTATCCTGGTCAATAAGTATGGAAGTCGGCCTATTATGATTTTGGGAGGCTGTCTCTCGGGAGCAGGGCTCATCGCTGCCTCTTTCTGCAATACTGTTGAGGGATTGTACTTCTGTGTTGGTGTTGTGGGAGGTATAATTAAAATCAAATGTTTTATATTTTTAAACAGTCACACTTTATATTATGTGTTCTTAACTACTGTTCACATCAAAAAAAATAAGTACAGTGTTCTTATTGTGTTCATATTTTATTGCGAAACACTTTTGCTGCTATTGAGGAGGGATATGGGTAAGGCTAGGGACAGGTTTGGTAGGTTTAAGGGTGGATTAAGGTGTAAGGAAAGAGCAACAGTGTTATTATGTAATTACAGATATTACAGCTGTAATTATTTGTAGGTGGTTTTTTTTTTAAATAGAAGTATAAAAATTAGATTTTATAAAAAAATATAATATACACAATAAGTCTATTGTATCAAATGATCAAATTAGATGTTAGAACATAGCAGTTAAAGACACGTAATATAAACATAAACCATCGCTCTTATCCTATTCAATTTGTAGTAAAATCACTCCTGTTGATGCTATACTCTTGTGACATTTTAAATATCACCCATGGAACCAGTTTTCTTTTTTAACAGTTTGTTATGACTGTTTCCAGGTCTGGGACTGGCATTCAATCTCAACCCAGCTCTCACAATGATCGGAAAATACTTCTACAAGAGACGCCCAATAGCTAATGGTATCGCTATGGCTGGTAGTCCAGTCTTCTTGTCTACTCTGGCTCCTTTAAACACTTGGTTCTTTGACCAGTTCGGCTGGAGGGGAAGCTTCTTGATTTTGGGTGGACTTCTGCTCAATTGTTGTGTTGCTGGATCACTGATGAGGCCCATTGGCCCAAAGCCCCAACCTGCTGTCAAAGCTGCTAACAGTAACGGCAGAGCTAAAGAGCAAAAGACCGTGGTGGAGATCATCAATGGTTTTATCGATCTGACTCTCTTCAAGCATCGTGGCTTCTTGCTTTACCTTCTGGGTAACGTGGTCATGTTCTTCGGCCTCTTCACTCCTCTTGTGTTCCTCAGTAATTACGCCAAGAGTAAAGAAATTCCCAAGGAGAAGGCAGCTTTTCTGCTCTCTGTCCTGGCCTTTGTAGATATGGTTGCACGACCTTCAATGGGAATAGTCGCCAACACGAAATGGGTGAGACCAAGGGTGCAATACTTCTTTGCCGCATCTATTCTCCTTAATGGCGTGTGCCACCTACTAGCCCCTCTGTCCACAGACTACACAGGGTTTGTGATTTACGCCATCTTCTTTGGGTTTGCCTTCGGCTGGCTGAGCTCCGTGCTGTTTGAGACTCTCATGGATCTTGTGGGGGCTCAGCGTTTCTCCAGTGCTGTAGGACTGGTGACGATTGTGGAATGTGGGCCAGTGTTATTGGGGCCTCCTTTACTAGGTGAGTATGGAGTGTGTTTACTGTCAAAAAGCTCATAAAGATATCATAAAAACTAATCCATACAAGTGGAATGGTTTAGTCCAAATTTTGGACACTCAAACGTGAACACAAGAATGAACCTCACTGGTTCTCGCACATAAAACAAGCATGCTTAACTTCTGTTTACCATAACTGATGTACATTGATGAATGTTTATGTGTGAATAAAAGCTTAATTAAATCTGTTCAGTGTATAAATCGATCATGTCGCTTTAGAAAACTTGGACTAAACCGCTCTATTCATATGAATTAGTTTTACGATCTCTTTATGAACTTTTTGAAGCATCAAAGTGGTAGTTGTGTAGCTGTGAATGGATGGAAATTGCTCAGCGCTTTTATCAAAAAGATCTTCATTTTTGTTCCAAAGTTAACGAAAGTCTTTTTTGGTTTGGAACTACATGAGTAGTTCCAATGATGAATGAATTTTTGGGTGAACTATCCCTATAACTTTATTATTTAATTATTTTACCATATACTATATTCTACTCTTATTAAATTGACAGTCCTAGTAAAGACAAAAAAATCGACATAGAAACTATTTACTTTTACTTAAACAAATTAATTGGTCTCACAGCAGAAGCACTTAAAGTGCTCTTATTATGTTTTCTCAGATAATACATTTCATGCAGTGTGTAATATAGCTGTTTATAAATGTAAAAGGTCTGCAAAGTTTCAAAGATCAAAGTGCTCGAATCTATCTAGGTTTGAAACAAATTTGTATAATGCCTGCCAATGATCTTGATTGGCTGCCCACAAACAACAATCCCATCATTTATATTCATATAACTTTGTATCAATTGCTGCGGAAGCTTCCAGAGCTGAAATTCAGATATGGTAATGTGCGTTTCATTTCTATACGTGCTGTAAGTGGCAGACCAATCATAATGACTGAACCATTTGACCAATCAGAGCAGGCTTTCAGAAAGGAGGGGTTTAGAGAGACCGAATACTCAATCAAACTGTTTCAGACACTGTGAGGTGATACTACAATGAGAAAATTAAAGTGCATTTATTTATTTTTTTACCTTGGGTATTGCATAATAGGGAGCACTTTAAAATAAACCAGTGAAGACAAAAGGTTAAAATGTTTTTTGATAAGAAATTACCAGTCACATGACCTAAGAAATTAATTTTCCCTTGAGCATTCTGATCAATTTTAACCTGAAATCCTGATTCTGATCCTGATCTATCCATGAAGCACCAGAATAAAAAACTTTTGCATTCTTTTTCAAAATTAACATGCAACATGATGAGGAATTGATAAAGGTCATACATTATTATTATTAATATCTTGCAATGTCATACATTATTATTATATTTCAAAAGTTAAAGCAAAAGTATAACCTAAATTTGAATCACTTTTTTCGATAATGGGTTGATTGGATCACTGACCTTTTATATGTCAATTGTTTACACACACAGGGAAGTTCAATGACATCTACCATGACTACAAGTATACTTACATGGCCTGTGGAATTATCCTGCTGGTTGGCAGTTTGTTTCTGTTCATCGGAATGGGCATTAACTACAGGCTACTGGATAGAGAGGCAAAAGAGGAATCGAAAAGAGCCAATCTTCAGGAGGAACCTGGGAAAGAGGTTGCAGAGGCACTGAAAGTATCCAATGACAATACTGCAGAGGATGCTGTGTGACACCGGCTGATTGGTGTTATTCTGGGTGATCCCCACATTTCTACACTCTCCACATTGAGGATCTAGTCACAGACATACATCCTGGACCATTCAGGTTACGGAGATGGTGATGCAAACATTTCAATGCCTCGCATGAGTGCATAGTCATGCAAATTATATTTTTAATTATATTTTTAGAATTTAACTTTACTTTAAAAACATTTGCCAAACATTTTACTGTAGGAAAAGAATTGTGGCACATCTATTTGGGGGCGTTTTATGTACGCAGTGAGTGAAAGATTAAATCGGTGAATATAAAGGAATTAATTACAAGAAACAAATGTTGCCTTCTAACAAAAAAGGATCATTGGAAAAATGAAAAAGTGGTAGATATGCAAAGTGTCTGTTGTTTCTACATGTTTCAATATGTTTCTAAATGTATAACTTTCGTATGAAATGTATAACTTTTTAAATTTGGTCAGTATCCATGCACACTTGCCAATATCTGTTATTTTATGTATTTTTATGCATGCATATGTATAGCCTAGCACTGTAGTGATGAAAGACTGTTTACCTGTTTTACTTTGTAAATGCAACCACTATTTGTGTACAGCCTAAGGGTAAATTGTTCTTGAAATGCCAAATAAATTACGATCAGAGACTGTTTAAACGTATGGTATTTGTGTTGCAAATTGGTTATAATAAAAACGATTCTCATTTAAGTAAGAGTTTTATTGCTTATCAAGTGCTGGGTGTCAACCCTTGTGTTCTGTTGAAATTTACAATGATGTAAGTAGGCCTGCATCTTATTTTCTTAACTTTTGCAAAATGATTATCTGACCTATAGTCAAAACCCATTTGATAGTAAGCTTTAATCCTTTGTTGGACGCACCTTTCATGAATGTATCCACAGTAAAATTTTCAGATTGGACATTTCAGAAAATGTCAGCATGTGAAAATTCAATGCATTTATTTATGTTACCTTGGGTCTCTTAGGCACCGAGACCCATTGAGGTTAAAACTTGCTGTACAGTTAGCATTATTTACAAGGGCGACCATGCTCAGTTGCTTCTCACGCGGCATGCAAACCATTTAAAATCTAGTATGGATAACTGCAGCTTGGAGTCATAGGCGTGCCTAACGGTAGGGGCGTGCCGAACGGCAGGGGGTGTTCCGAACGGTTTCTCATTGGTGAAAGGACTGTTGGTGTTGGCCAATTAGCAGTAACCATACATTTACATAAATTCCTGGCGGCTGTAAGACATGGCGTGTGATTCGTCATAGATAGTTATACGTTAATCTATGTGATTAATGCTTTATTTAACATAGATCATAGAGAGGTACACAATCACTCTCCAGAACATTCTCGTTCACTGCTCCCTGCTGGTGGAATGATCTCCCTACTTTCATCAGGAACGCAGAATCCCTGGCAATATTCAAAAGACAGCTGGAAACTCATCTCTTCCGTGAACACTTGATCCCCTCATAAAAAAAAAAAAAAAAACCCTATCCTTCCCTTTTTCCCTTCCTACTCTAGCTTATGGTACTTAGCAATGTATGAAACTTGTATTGTAAGCACTTCCTGTGCCTATTTGCCAATTCATGAAGAATCGCTTGTTTGTATTCCTCACTTGTAAGTCGCTTTGGATAAAAGCGTCTGCTAAATGACTAAATGTAAATGTAGATATGTATATTATGATAGCTAAAATACGATGCGTTTTGTGTGTGTGTGTGGGTCGTTGGATGTGTGGGCACGAGAGTGAGTGACTGTGAGCGCGTTTTTGTGATTTATGAGGAAACAATATAATATTCTTATCCTTCAATGATACTGTTTTATTATGTTGGATTAATTGCTTTCTGTAGGCCAATACCGATTTAAGAGTATGGCTCGCCTTTATGCGGAACGGGCAGCTTTCGTGACCAATGAGAAACCATTCGGCACACCCCCTACTGTTAGACACGCCCATTAATCCAAGCTGCAGTTACCCCTGTCTCTTTAAAATCGGCGTCGCGTGAGTCAAACAAGTGACGTCAGGTAAAAAGAAACCGTTGGCTTGCTGAGGCGACTCGATCATAAAAGCCGTTCACAGAGAGATCGGGTGAACTGTTTAAAGGTAAAAAATGTTTTAAATTTAAGTTTAATTACTTGAACGTAGTTTATAAAAGAGGAAGAGTAACGAAAATCGGATCATTTGTGAGGAATAACTGTCTAACTGGGGGATTTGTGATGAATAGTTGTTTTAACTGTCTCAACATTTTCGACGTAACGTTATTTTCTCAGCTAGCAAGTATCTCAAAAGGGGGGAAAACTCCACAGTAAAACTTCTCGGTAACGTTATTCAGTTCTGAGGATTTGAAGTGATATTTCGTTTGACTCCACAGAATGCAAAAACCATTCAACTTCAAACTGTTGGTGCCCCCAATAGCTCATTTGAATCAAGTGTCTGCTGTGAGGCCTCAGGAAACTGGCCTGTTTGAAGAAAACGGTGTTTTTTGTCCTTCTGATCAGGTTGGCAAACTTGTAAGTTATCTGTTTATGCTATAATGTTGCTATTTGACCCCTGGCTGCTTTGTGAACCTTTAATTGTACATATGTACTTTGTTTATAGAGTTATATCAAGTGTTCAGAAATGGAGACATGCCTGCCATTTCCATCCAAAATGGTGCTTCCTACGAAGACATCAAGACCAGGTAACATGTCTACAGTGGAGATGTGTACGTTAATTAATATGAATGAAATGTATATGTTTTAATAGTGCATTAAACCTAATAACGTTACTTTGTTATTAAAGAGGTCATGAAGAAGGTTGCCGTCATGCCAATGGAAAAGGAAGAGGTTAGATTGAATGCTCATTTAATTTTGTATTGTTGTTTATTGCTGAAATGATTAATTATTCATTTATTTGTATACTGTATAATGGTTCAAGGTCCATGTTATGAATTCAACACAATGTATAATGAAAATAAACCTAAGCAGTTTAATTACCATGGTGCTTTTGCATTATAGACATCATTAAGATCCAGCCAGCTATACTCCAGATTGCTTGATGAAGCTGAGAAAATTAAAATGTGGAAGTTCAGAATAGATTCTGAGATTTCACAAAAAGACAGGAAGCTTCAAGAGAACAGAAAAACTATTGAGACACAGCGTAAAGCCATTCAAGAGCTTCAGGTAAACAATTTGAGGGTTGTACATTTGTTTTTATTTAATTTATTGTTATTTATTTTTTGTCTGCTTTACTAAAGACAGAATTATAAATTATGTTTGTCGCAGTTTGCAAATGAAACCCTGAGCATGAAATTAGAGGATCAACTCCATGAGAATGAAGACCTTAGAAATAAGTATGTACATCATGGGTAATATTTATATAAGCACATAGTTTAAATTATATTATATTACATTATATTATTTTTATCATTCAGAAGTAATGCAACCAGAAATTTGTGTAACATACTAAAGGACACATTTGAGAGATCTGCTGAGAAAATGAATCTGTGTAAGTGAGAGCATGTTAAAAGATTGATGTCCTGTAGCATTACATAATGTATTAATTCATTAGCAGTTATTAGAGAACAATCTTATGTTTTTTTTCCATTTTGCCTGAAATAGTTGAGGCTGAACGGGAAGAAACTCATGATCTGTTTATGCAGAACAGTGAGAATATTCAGGTAACGTTCAAATGAGTGTATTTACTTATTTATTTAGTTCTGGTTAAGTGTGGGAAATTTGTCCAACCCTAGATTGGGTCTTTTTCATGACGCTGTAATTTGTTCATTTGCAGAGGATGGTGGCAGCATTTGAAAGTCTTCGGAAGCAGGCAGAAGCTGATCAGCAGGAAATGTTAAAACGTGCCCATGTTTAAATAATTTGTCTAATTATTTTTAAAATCTATTTAAGTATTTTCATTTTAAGCATATTCTGTATTTGACACAACTATATGAAACATTTTGTCATTGTTTCATTTACATATCCTACAGTAAGAGAATGCCTTACACAGTTTGAGGATCTTAAAATGAAGCTCAAGAGTGAATGCCATGTGAAGGAGAAAGAGGTTAGTCTTGATTTTGAATGATTTTGTGTAAAGCAACACACCTGTCTTTGTGTTCATGTTGTGACTAAAACACATATGTATTTTATATTCCTTGTTAAGGTTTCCATGCTTCAAGAAAAACTCCAAGAAAAAGAAAACAATCTAAAAGATGTTTCAGTCAAACTCCAAGAGGCAAAGCAAAGCTGCATTCTGCTAGAAGAGTCTGCAAGTAGGCATGCAGGATTTGCATAAGTCCTTAATTTTTTGACAAGTCATTTATTTTCACTTATATTTACTTTTAGTGAATCATCAGAAATTACTTCAGAGTGTTGCACAGGACCGGGAGGCACTTGAGGAAAAACTCAGGGTGATGGAGCAACTCAAACGGGAGATTGAGGTATGTCCTCAAACACGGTCCTGCTTATACAATAGTTTTGGATTTACTTGTAAGGGTAGTACATAAAGATAAATGTTATTGATCTAATAAAGAATTAATGTTATTGTATTGTATCTCTTTGCCAAGGAAAACCAGAGAGACTTAACTGACAAACTGCAGCAAAGCAAGGAGAACCATGAGAAATGTCTTCAAAAGAAAGACACTGAACTAGAGGAACTAAACAACATCAAAGAGCAACAGTCAAACCAACTTGCAGAGATGCAGCTGACAGTGAATTCTTTGCAGTCCTCGTTAACATCTGAGATGCAGAGGTACGTTAAAGAGAGTATATCAGTACAAGACCTAGTTTTGTAAATCCAGCTTAAGCTGATTGTGCAGGTAAAAAGGAATTGCATTATTTAACCAAGAACTTTAATAATAAATTTTAATCCATTATTGAATAATTTCTGTTTTCACAGGGTACAAGACCTTGAGACAAAGATACATTCAGTGGTGAATGAACTCGGTGACAAAAGCGCAGAATTGGGTATGTTAAATGTAAATGTTATTGAATAATTTTGCAGTTGCTTGCTTTATTTTTACCATTCTAACTTTATTGGTTGCATCATCTTCATGCAGAAGTTATCAAGGAGCAGAAAGAGGACCATAGCAAACAAATACAGATACTCAGAGATGAGCTGGTATGCTTTTTCCCCTCTGTTTAAGCATTTATATTCTATGATTTCTGCATTTATGAAACTAAGCTCACATTATTTCTGTAACAGGATGAGAAGTCAAACTCTCTCTGCTCTACAACGGAGAAATTAAAGATAAGTGAAGTTCAGATGCTCCAGCTTATTGCTTCACTTGAAGAGAAGCAAAGTGAAGCAAATAATTTGAAGGTGATAAGATTGTCATTAAGCATTCATCAGCATAGTAAAATGCATCCTCCATAATTTCAATGCTACATATGCTTCATATCTTAACATTCACCCCTCTCAGGATGCGGTGAAGAGTGTCACCACAGAAAATAAAAACATGAAGGAGGCGCTGACAAAAGCTAGATATGACAATGAAGAACTTCAAGAAGAAGTTGTTTTAAAAGAGGTCAAGACGTTCTTCTGTTTTTGTGTTTCAGCTTTTCACTATATTACACAGCCTATATATTTATTTGGGTTGAGTAATTTGATGGAACATGTACAAATAACTTGGATACGCAAATTGAATGTGTACATCTTTCATCCAGGCTAAATTGAAAGAGATTGAGGAGCAATTGTCAGGAGCTTTGGAGGGCAGTTGTAAATCATCTAAAGAGGTAGAAAAATTGGAGAGAGACATAAAGGAACAGAAGTAAGTGCAACCACAAACCTGTCAGATTTTACACCATTAATCTTGGAATCTCAATGTGAACCTCTAATTCATTGCTTACTGTTTCACAAACTGTACAGATAATCTTGATATAAGTAATTATGTAAGGGAGGTAATGCATCTCTGAATTCTTTTAGCATCAAAATGTTTTGCAAATGGATCTGTGTTGTGGGTAATTATATATTGAGACCGGGATGTACACTAAATTTCTAATGAGAAAAGTGGTTTGAGATGTAATGTTCATTTAAATCTCATTAAATTGAGCCTTTCGGCCATTTAGCTATTATATCAATTAGATCTGTTCAATATTTTATTGAAGTTATTTTACCTTGAAGGGAGAATTACAAGGAGCTGATGTTGAAGTTTAATAACCTGCAAGTTCAGAAAGACATCATTCAACAACAAGTTGATAGTGGTGCTTTACAGAACAAAGTCCTTCAGTCTCATCTGATGGTTTGTAAATTAAATCAAGCCTGTAAATGTTGTAAATTGACAAAAAAGACCTTAAATGCTACATGTGATTGTTAACTTTCTTTCTAACAGGAAAGCAATGCAAATGCAGAACGGGAGAAGTCAGAAATAGATAGAATTGAGAGAGAGAAGCAACAGCTTCAGTAAGACTGGAGAAGACTTTTGTCTTGCAACATTGGAAATTTGGTTTCATTCATAATTTTACTTTGTCTTACTTGTACAACTTCATATTCCAGAGAACAGGTGGATATTTTAACTGCAAAAATTGCTGTTCAGGATGAAGAGAGGAAGATTGTTCAGGAGCAGTTGAAAGAGCGTGTGCGTTCACATTATTATACTGTTTTATTCCTTTAGTTTTTGAGGTGTATAATCTCACGTATCTAACAATAACTCATATATAATCATGCCAACAGGGCAAAAGTGCAAAGAAAGAACTTCTGATGAAAGACAAAAAAATCAAAGCATTGGAGTCAAAGGTAAAAAATCCGATCGTGTTGTACATATACAGTATTGTGCACTGTACTCAAACATTTTTGCTCAAAAGGTATTCAGAATTGTAAGAATTTTATTCAGCAGGTCTTTGGAGGGGAGAGTGTGAAAACTAAGAGACCCTGATGAAATTCAAATTTATTTGTGACAAGTTTTTTTTTTGTTTTTTTTTTTTAGATTGCATACACTGCTTTTTCCTGCATTTGAATTATGAAGTAAAAAAGTGATCATGTTACAGAATTTAACATTTCGGTAACACTACAACAAGGTTCATTAGTTAACATGAACTAATAATGACCAACTGTATTTTCATTAAATAATATTAACAGATTAGTAAACGCAGTAACAAATGTGTTAATTGTGGTTAGTTCATGTTAGTTAATGAACTAATGTTTAATTAATGAACTTTTTTGTAAAGTGTTACCAACATTTCTCATAGATGAGTAAACTGAAGGAAGATTCGGATGATTTAAAAAAACATCACATAGAGGAGCTTCAGAAATTACGCTCTGACCTTGAAGACAAATCAACAGCAGAGGACCAACTCAAACTTGAGGTGATTTTTTTTTTTTTTTTTTTTTTTTATTCCCCCCTTTAAATGCAATAGCTGATAAAACAAGACTTGTAAAAATAATGGATCAGTAAGCTTTTTACTTTTCTTTTTTCAAGGTGCAAAACCTGAAGCAAACAGCCATGGAAGCACTGAAGTGTAAAGATGACACAGAAATGAAATGCCAGCTGAAGATATCAGACATGGTTGCTTTGATGGAGAGGCACAAGGTCATTATCATTCTTAATATTTCTCTGTGGTCTCTGAAATTATACAATATTTTCAATTGTTTTTAAGCACTTTTCATTCATTTTAATATTTTTCTTTTCCTGACAGCACGAGTATGATAAAATGGTTGAAGAAAAAGATGCAGAGCTGAGTGAAAAACGGATGAGAGAAGCTGAAGTCAACGCAAACAAAGCATCACTGGTAATTATTTGACATTTTTTTAAATGCTTAACTTGAAATCCATTATTGCACTGAATATCATACTCGGCATAACAGAGTTGTCTTTAGATGCCGGCGACGCTAATACAAAAGTCCTTGGCCCAAAATATTGATTAATACATTTATTTTAGAGTTATTGTTTTGTTTTAGACATTTAACCAAAAGTTGCTAGTGAGACTTTGTCCCATTAGTAATAATGTGTAAAAAGAATCTTTAAAAAAAACAAAAAACAACAAAACAAATGAATAACCAATAAAATTAGGAACTGGAGCTGTCCCACCTGCAAGTGGAAAATGATGAGCTGAGACAACAACTTGAAAAGCTCAAAGGAGAAAAAGTGGCCTTGAAGACACCAGTTTCATCTCTTGAAAAAGACACACTTTACCAGGTATTGTATCTTGTCAGTTGAGATGCCATAAATATACATGACAATTTAAAGTAAACAGTGCAATTTGAAAATCTTTTTTTAGATAACTGAAATCAAACCAAAGAAGGGAAAAAACAAGATCTCTAAAACTCAAAAAGTTGTGACCACTAAGGTGCCTTTTTCTGAGGAAGAAAATGAAACTCCAAGAAATGCATCTTACATTCCTCCTGTAGGTCCCGATTCCATTATCTGTGTGCATTTTGCACCTTCTTATTCTTCACATCTATCTTCTAACAAACTTTATTTTTTTGTTATTATTGATGCAAGGGATACGTGAATGAAGTCCTTCATACCCCATTATGGAGCATGGGCAAAAAAACTGGAACAGCACCTGAAATAAAGGTAATAAGCAATCTAAACTTTCTGCACTAGTCATCATTCACCTTGAGCATATACCAGCCGGTTTTTTTATTTATTTATTTCACTTCAAGTCATTCAGAATCCGCACACCACCCTCACCTGAGGTTAGGAAGTCTTGGAAGAAAAACTTTATGAAGCTGGACCCAAAGTCAGACAACTCCGACAGCACTGACATACTGGTAAGTTGTATCTACTGTCACTCCATTCACATACAGACAAACAGTTTTCAGTGCTCTGCTGATTTGTTTGTGGTCAACTCAAGTAAATCCTTAGGTTTGTGTTTTGTTGCTCTTTCTTAATGTGACGTGCAGAGTTTCTCTCCAAGACCTGTTAAATCAAAGAAACCTATGCAGCCAAAAGACCCAGACGCAGAGAGTTTGGACACGTTAAAGGTAAAAAAAATCACATTTGACTAGCTTTATCAAAATTAGACTTCTTTATATTATTAATTTGACTGTCATCATGTGCACATGCAGGTGCAGGGTTCTTTCATTTGTAAGTCTCCAGGAACAGTGCTGAAACTGGCTGCAATGAAAAGAATGCGAGATGCTGGATGGACCACAATTAGCAATACAGATAAGAAAAAGAAAAAAAAAAAAGACAAAATCTTTGCTTGAAAATGTTTGCATCAAAAATGTGTTATTTATCCTTTTTTTTTTTTTTTTTAAATACAAAGTGCACATGATACACATTACACAATAGCTTTTGATTGTTTAAAATTTCTATTGGTGTTTGAATAAGCACAACTATTTATATTATTCTAAGCTCACATTAAAAAATTTCACGTCATAGTATGTTCAGTTAATATACAGTTCTTTACAATGTTTATCAAAAGATCTTGTTCCTGGTACAATTGTTGGTTTCGGTTACAAATCTTTACATGTAGATTTATATTTGTGTTTTTTTCTGTGATGTTCAGTAATTTCAGTAGTTCAAAAGATTTATTTAGCAGTTTAAAAACAGCCTTTTGTCAGCTCAAAAAGTTTTGTTGTTGTTGTTGTTTTAATAAAAAGAGGTTTGTTGCTGAGCTCTTAAGGCTCTTGGTCATGTGTATGGAATGTCTGAAAGGTGGAGGTCTCGTTGTCAAGTGCTCTGTCTTGATCCTCTCTCAGAAACTCCAAGCGGAACTGAGAAGGTCTGGAAGCAAATCCAGGTATGTCTCTCTGGACTTCTTCATCGTTCTGCACTGTCATGGTGGGGTTGTAAATCTGAGGACCATCATAGAGCCCTCCTGAAATGACCAGCGTGTCATCTGACACTGCAAATGGCTCACCTGTGAAAGCAATTTACAGACAATACTGTAACACTATTCATATTTTTTATAGTGAATATATATAATCTTTATGATTACGATAAACTATATACTAGATTAAATGTGCTTGCCCATGCACAACTGGTCAGCATGATATTGGAATTTGCCTGACAACTTTTACAGACAATAACCCATTTCTATGATGTTATCAGTAGTAGTTGGGGGAAAAAATGACTTGGCAAACACCACTTATAAGATCATAAAAAGATGAAAGATTTTCCTAACCTGTATCTTCATTCTGGAGACGGCGATGAGTATATTGGATACTTCTCTCTTTGGTTCTGCCGTACTTGTACATAAAGTTCACCAGAATTACCAGAACTATCACACCGAGCAGAATGCTGAATAAAATGGTCAGAGATTTCTCTGAATGATTCAGGCCACCACCTGCTTTAAAATAAAGGTAGGAATAGTTAAGCAGGATAAACATATTTCATTATTTGGTTTACATTATTTATGCTTGGATATGTTCAAACCTACCTTGAGATTCATTGAAAGAAGTTGAGCTGTTTTGACTTAAAGAGGTGGAAGGAATCGCTGTTGATTTGGTCACTGGTGCGGTGCTTGACGTAGCATTTTCATTGTTACAATGAGTGCAGTTGTCTGTCGAAGTGACAGCTGTTGAATTCATGTTGATTGTTGAGGATGTGCCTGATTGGGTTGTCTGAGCATTTTCTGTTGAGTTTGGCTGCACGGCCGATCCTGTGACTGTTACATTGATTTGGGTGGGTCCCAAAGTACTATTGAAGCCAATAGTGGTCCCCTGGGTTGTCAAGTTGTTTTGAGTTGTATTTAGAGGTGGATCTTTTGATGGTGACACACTGGTCGATTGTGCATTGGTTATATTATTCACAACCAATGAAATCAATATGATTTGGCCACATACCAAAAGCTGAAGAGTTAACACACCCATAACTGTTGCAACTGCTTTCTCCTTTAAACATAAAACACACAGAGAGAGCATAAGTCAGTCTAGGTTCAAAGCGCACACTTTCATACTGTGCATGAACTAATTCAGTGTGTTTATCTGTATGTGGTGTTGACATGTGGTTTCCTGCTAGGCGCTTGCAAAACTTCCATTTACTCAGTACATTTATTTCTGGTAAAAATGGTGTCATCGTGACTTCCTTTGTATTTTAGTACTATAATCAGTCGATTATAGTCACTTGATTCAAACAATAGGTTTTTCTGTTATTGTCCTGAACGTTTTAATTTGTAAATTAAAAAATAAAATGCATACTGTATATGTTTAGAACATATACAGAAATTGAGAAGAAGATGAGTGATATCAAAAATGGCGCTGACATGAAACTGAAGACAACAAAGAGCCACATGGTTTTTGCAGGAGCTAAACAAACAATCATGGGCGACTTGTTTTTCATCCATCACAGAATTTCCTTACAGTGGACTCGCATAAATTTAACATTCTCACTGACAATTTTGTTGAATTTACGTATGTTTATTATTGAGAACAACTGTTATGAATTTTAAGAAACTAATTCAACCTTTATCTCTTTTTCTCATCTCGCTTTCATTCTCCTACACCCTCTTGTTTACGTAATTGTTGTAGTTTATATATATATAAACAGTAATAATGTGACGACAACAAGAGCTGAACTTACCTGTAAGCTGAAACAAACCCTGATAGTGAAACCAGGAAGTATCTCGCAGCAGTTATTACGCTCCACCTGCTGCCGGCTCAATGCTTTTTCCACTCCCTGAAGAAAACAAGTCCACGTCAAACAAACAGGTAGAGTGGGCCGGCCTTAAATGACTGACTTCCTTTACCAGCATCGAGGAGGAGGGTGTTCAGCCATTGTTTAACCCTTGTGTGTGCCTCACTCTGATGTTCTTGTTTGATTTCAGTGTTTTTCTTTTTTCTTTCTTTTTACTTTTTTGTGTGTGAATCTTACTCAGAGAGTTTAACGCAACAATTTGTCAAATTTTATTTGAAAACAATTTAGATTTAATACAAAACTACAATTACAATACAGCAGTGTCAATTATTCAAAACTTGATCATGAAATTCACAGACTGTATATATATAGTTTGATAACAGCCCATATATAGTATAAAGTCGCCTACTGGCACAAAAATAGACTCTTAATATTAATTTCTTAATTCTCTTATGGGAAGGTTTTAAAAAAAACAAAATTAAATTTATCATTATCACTTAGCAATTTCAACATACAAAAATACAGTCATAATTTACTATTTACAACATATCCATATTTCACATCTAAAACTTTGTGATCTTCTCCTTGTGGTCTTTCTCTTTCAGTGCAATTTCGTTGTCATAGAAAACTGGACTGTCCAGACCCTGGATGTGGTTTGGCTCTTTATCAATTAAGTCTGACACCTAAAAAGACAAAAAATTGCAATGCCGTTAATAAGTGTCTTTTGCAAAGTAGTTTTACTAAAACTTCAGCAATGAAACAGCTACGCATCTAGAAAAATGTATACTGTATTTACTACAGACATTTAAAAAAAAAAAATTATATGTGTGTGTGCGTTTTTGTGATTTAAGAGGACACAAATTTGTATAGTGACATGGGTATTACACTGGTATTACGACGTAAACATGAAATATGAGGACATTTCATGAGTCCTCATATTTAAAATAGCTTTAAAAACATACTAAACAATGTTTTGTTGAAAATGTAAAAAATGCAGAATGTTTTCTGTGATGGGTAGGTTTAAGAGTAGGGGTAGTAGGGGGAGAGAAAGTGCAGTTTGTACACTATAAAATCCATTACGCCTATGGAATGTCCTCACTAAGACCTCAAACCTGTGGGCGTGTAGTTAAAATAATGTCACAAAGCGAAAAAAATTCTTCATTTTAATATATGAATAGATATTTATAAATCATGATCTGCTGGTAATGATAGCTCTCACCTCTGAGTTTGAGTTTCTGCATCCAAAACAAATGAGATCTGACTTTCCGATAAAGAGCTCAGGTCGAACTTTCTCCTGTTTACAGCCACCTAACATAAAAAATTTAAAAATTAAAGTTTAGGTTCAATCTCTGAGTGTTTGCGTCACCAAAAAAAAGATGAGAAAGAGTCATCTGACCTGAGATTGCACTAACTATTAGTCCTGTGGTCATGGTCACCAGTATGCCCACAGGGCAGAAGTACAGGTAGGACAGAGAGTACCAGTTGTCTGCCAAAGCTGGTCTTGGCCTGAAGGACAGCACGAAACAGTTACAGTTAGCTTTGATGTCTGTGTTTGTTAGTTTTTGAAATGTGAGCGGTTTAGATTCCATCAAAACAAAAAGACATTTATAATGTTACAAAATATTTCTATAATTTCTGTTTCTATTCATCAAAGACTGTTGAAAAAAATGTATGGTTTCCACACACACACAAAAGTATAACTGCAAACCAACATTGATAATAATGTTTCTTGAACATCAAATCAGTATATTAGAATGATTTCTGAAGGATTATGTGACTCTGAAGACTGGAGAAATATATACATGAATTTTGAGATTACTAACTGTGGAGTTGTGGTTTGTAGGACTGTGCTGAAGGGTGTCATTGTAGTGGTGTCATTCATAGTCTGTGTAACGCATCCTTCCACACTCAAAGGAAGCCGGAGGATCTTCTCAGCTAAAGGAGGATACACCTGAGCTCCGATTCCCACCCATAACGTTATAACCAGACCGGAAATCAAACCAACTAAACCTCCCTGTAGGAAAACACGAATTTTATTTAGTGCTAAATGTGCAATAAGTATTTTTGGTTTATATGACAGTGGTCTTGAAATTTATACCAAGAACTAAAAACTTAAAAGCAAACATTTTTTTGGTTATTGATGCTGTAGAAATACCGTTCACAGATAGATTTGTCACCCTCTTGCAGTGGAAAAAGCTGCACCTTGGCTGTTTGTTTAATCAAAATGACGCCTGAAATATTTGAAAAAGTTCTTACGGTGGAGTTCGCACAGCGGAAGAACATGCCGAGCAAATAGAGGCCCAAGAGAGGTCCGCTGATCATACCAAATATGGACAGAGCTGCCTGTGGAGGAAGAGATTCACAGCATGTCATTACAGTCTGTTATCAGCAGAGGGTACTTTTGATACAGTGAAACCAATCATTGGATTTTATTTTAGCAGGGACATTATTGCATTAAAAATTTGCTTTGTGCATAGAATAGGTTTACCTGCAGAATATTGCCCATCAAGGAGGCGACACCAGCCATTCCAATGCATACCCCGCCATAGAATACACCTAGTGATGAGCAGTAGAGCATTTCACATCAATATTCACGTCAATCCATGTTCTCCCTCCATCCCCTGCTTCGCTCTGAAGTGAAGCATGCAGCTGTCAGTGAATGCAGCTGTTGCACTGAAACTCACTCATGCCCATGTTGATCCAGGACAGCTGTCTCTCTGTCAGCCAGGGCCATGCTGGTTTCATAAAGTCCGCCACTGTGACAGCCACCAGAGCGTTGATACTCGATGACACCGTACTGTTGAAACACGACACAAAAACTATGACTGATGGTCCCTGAAGTGTGACCTGACCTCAACAACATTCACATTGAGTGTTCCATCAAGCCTTTCAAATCAAAGGATCCCACACTTTTTGTCAGCAAAATCCTAATGACCGGTTTTTTATTTAGTATTTTATTCTGATAGTTAAAGTTATGTTTTAAGCTTTAAATAAATGTAATAAAGATATTGAAATATTATTTAATAATAATATATTCAATATATAGTTTAGTAGTATCATAGAGAAAACTATAATTAAAAAAATAATAATTAAAAACAATTACTAGAACATTTAAATACAAATTAACAATTAAATATTTAGTAGTTATATATGGTATGGTAATTGAAAATAATCGCTACTATACACACACACACATATGTAATATATATATAAAACATTTGGTATGGTTTTTAATAAAAAACTAACTGAATTTACTACAAAAATTAATAAGTAAAATATTAATAAATAGTTAAAAGGATAAAAAAAATACTTAATAATAATATAATATATATATATATAATTATTCTAGTAATATAAATTAAACTTTGAGGAACAACTCGATCAAAATGATCAGAATGGACTTATTTGACAGATATTTTCATTGTTCACCTTAATGTTCCACTGTAAGCTGCAGCCACAAACAAGCCTGGCAGTCCTGGGAAATCTGATAGTATGTCCATCACCAGATAAGGAAGGAGCTTGAAAACATTTTAGTTGGTCAGATTAATTGTGCGCATTATGAGTAAAGATTAAGAAGTCACTACTGGGACTTGAATTACCTGGTCTGTAGCTTTTACATCTTTATTGGTGAAAGGATCACAGTCTTTATAGATGGAGTACATGGTGAGACCGGCGAGCATGGCCAAACTCACCGTGACCCATAATCCCACCATATTCACATATAGAGATCTGTGTGGACAAATATTGACAGGACGCCGGTGTATACATTGAATATCTGCAGTATTAGCTGTAGGAGCATGAGTAAAGTCGAAAATATTGTCTCTTGAGTGAATACTCACAGCTTGGCATGAGTTATTGTCCGACAGGAAATGTAGCGCTGCACCTGTGATTGGTTGATGGAGTACATGGACGCCCACATCAGACTGCCACCAACAACAATTGTCCAGAAACTATGACGCCTCAAAGGATCAGGGTCAAAACTGAAGAAACATTTGAGAGGTTAGTCTGTCTGTCTTTACACTATACAGTACTGTTCAAAAGTCTGCGGTCGTAAGATTTTAAATGTTTTTGAAAGAAGTCTCTCATGCTCACCATGGCTGCAAGTAAAAAACAGTAATATTGCGAAATATTATTGCAATTCAAAATAACTATTTTCATTTTTAATATAATATGAAATGTAATATTTTTTTGTGATGGCACAGCAGATGTCCTTCAAAAAGATCCTCAAAAATAATTCTAATATACTGATTTTGTAAACATTTCTTCTTATTATCAATAGTGAAAACAGTTCAAACGTTTTTTTGTAACAATATAAATGTCTTCACAGTCACTTTTGATCAATTTCATGCATCCTTAAACGTGAATAAAGTGCAAAATATTACTGACCCCAAACTTTTGATCAGTAGTGAATGTAGTGATTTCTATTTTTCCGGATTTCTTTACCTGAATGTTTCCAAACGTCCTCCATAGTAGCTGTCATTCCAGATTCTCCCGAGCCCCCCCTGCAGCACCGCCCCGCGAGCGATGACCGCTACAAACCCACCCAACATTATGATCATCTGGAACACATCTGTCCATATCACTGCCTTCAGCCCTCCCTGTAAACAAAGGCATATTTGCATAAAACGTAATTCATAATCAATGTATGATGCCTGTTTGTGCACATCATAGCTAAGATGAGCACCTGAAGATCAAGTACAACATATAAAAAATCAGTAACGTTGGTGATTCCGAGTTCTATTCTTTTTTCTTTTTTTTTTAAAGTGGTTTTCTCAGCGATGCCATAGAACAATACTTTTTTCTTACTGTCAAGAGCATTTAATTATCTAAAGAGTCTTTTATCATTATAAGTTTTTAGGAATGATCTTAAAGAACCTTTATTTTTAAGACTGTGGCATGAATGGAAAGTAGAGATTTTTTCACAGCTTTATATTATTTTTCGTGGAAGTTAATGCAAAACTAGTAAATAAGCCAGGGGTGTATTGGACATTATCTTATCCTTTTCTGCAATCGCAAACAGTATGTGAAATTATGATTAAATTGAGTGACGTTACTCACCACAGTGCAGTAGACGATGCAGACGACCCCTGTTGCCACTAGCACTCCCCACAGATCCAGACCTGTGACTGCAACACAAGAGCGAATTTAGAAATCCCTTTAAAAATGTCTTTAAAGGGATAGTTCACACACAAATGAAAATTCTGTCATGATTTACTCCTCTTCATGTTGTTCAAAAACCCATCAGACTTCGGAACACAACGATTTTTTCAAATGAAATCTGAGCAATTTCTGTCCCTCCATTGACAGTTTGATGCTTGAAAAAGTTCATAAAGAGATCATAAAACTAATCCATATGAATTGAGTGGTTTAGTCCAATTTTTCTGAAGAGACATGGTCACTTTATATGATGAAAAGATTAAATTTAGGCTTTTATTCACATATAAACATTCATCCACTCCAACATCAGTTATGGTAAACAGAAGCTGAAGCATGTTTGTTTGATATGCGAGAACCAATGAGGTTCATTCTCATATTACGCAGCATGTTTGAGCTTCAGGAAGAGGTTTGTTCAGTTTATATTTGCTGATCAATGTTTGTATGTGAATAAAAGCCTAAATTCAATCTGTTCATAATATAAAGCGATCGAGTCTCTTGAGACTAAACCACTCAATTCAAATGGATTAGTTTTAAGATCTCTTTATGAACTTTTTCAAGCATCAAAGTGTAGCTCTCAGTGGAGGGACAGAAATCTCTCCAGTTTCATCAAAAAGATCTTCATTTGTGTTCTGAAGATGAACAAAAGGAACGAAAGTCTTCACAACAGAATTTTCCTTTTTAGGTGAACAATCTCTTTAAATAGTTTGTTTCATCAATGTGAGTGATAGTTGGAAAAGTATTGCAGTATTGGGGACCATTTAAATGCAAGCATTGTTTGATTTCATATACATGTGTCATTCTTCTGGCAGGCTTTGTTAAAAGGCTTCTGACATTAATAAATGAAGGATGATTCTTTACTTACTTTGATTAAGTGCAAGTGCAGGGGCATAGATAACCATGCCTGTGTATAAAATCTATGAGAGATAACACCACCCATTAGATGATTGAACAAAAAGCTCTTTTGCCTAAAATTCATCTATACTGTATATTCAACACTTATGTGACTTTATTGCATGGAAAAAGCATAGACACAACAGGCATTGTTTTTCCAAAGCGATACTCGATGACACAATCACTCGTCAGACGCATATTTGGTTATGTATAAAGTCATGCAAGAAGGTAAAATCCAACTTACGGTTTGAGCAATATACATACTGGTTCCAATCACTCGAATGAGCTTGTTGAAACGCATTTCCAAGTACTGCAAAAACAAGTGACCAATTCAATTAATTATTAGCAAACGAAACAACAAATTTACATTATATAATTTACATCATTACACGATGAAACATAACATACTGTTTTTCTCAGATTAACATCATTGTTGTTTTAAAAGTTAATCGTACACTAAAAAATGCCGAGTTAAAAACAACCCAAGCTGGATCGAAAATAGACAAACCCAGCAGTTGGGTTAAATGTTTCCCCAATCGACTGGGTAGTTTTTTTTGGTAACACTTTACAATAAGGTTCATCAGTTACACATTAGTTGATGAATAAACTAACATGAACTAACCATGAGCAATACATTTGTTACTGTATTTACTAATCTTTGTTAACGTTAGTTAATGAAATACAGTTGTTCATTGTTTGTTCATGTTAGTTCACAGCACATTAACTAATGTTAACGTGATTTTAATAATGTACATGTTGAAATTAACATTAACAAAGATTAATAAATGCTGTAGAAGTGCAGTTCATTATTAGTTCATGTTAACTAATGAACCTTATTGTAAAGTGTTCCCGTTTTTTTTTTTTAACTCAACTACTGTTTAAAAATTACGTTATTGCTCGCTTAAAATGAACACAACTTATGTTGAAAATTGACATTTATTAATATGCATAGTAAATGAACATTTATTAATACGTTTAATGAATAATAATTAAACAATAAACATTGCTTATTAATAAATGTACACATTTTGATTATTATGGTTGCCTCTTATATTATGTGTCGGATTTTTAATTTCCAACCTATTAATATCCAGCCATATAGTAAACAATAGTTTGGTTAAATAAAACTGCCCAACCACTGGGTTTGTCCATTTTCAACCCAACTTGGGTTGTTTTTAACCCAGCATGAGTTTAAGAATTGTGTGCCTTTTTAGTTTTGCTGTTTTCGAAATACACAAATATATTCTAACTCTAAATATATGCATTTTTATTTTCATTTTCATTTATTTTTTTTCTTTTACACATGGACATTGATCAAGAATAGCTTTTGTACTTTGGATTATACAATAAAGCACTTCTCACTATGATAAATCTGTTTGTCAATAAACTATCCTGACATTGCCTCTTTCCCTTTAATCCTTTTAATCTCTCTCTCTCTTTCTCTTTCGTGTCCTCATTACATTTCCATCTATTGATTCTTTATCAAGCACAGGCACAAATGGAGAGTCTGAGGGTGTTTTCAGTCCCTCTATGTTCTCTGTCCTCATGCAAACCCCTTGTGCCCAGTGTCGCCCTCTTACCTCACATGTGCTGGTGATGCCCAGGCGGTAAAACAGTGGCACGAAGATTTCAGCACTGATGGTGGACATGATGGCATAAGAGAAGACAAAGATCCAGAACGGTGTGCCGTACAAGTACGCCTCTGCAGGGGTGCCAATAACAGTGATACCTGACATGAAACTAGCCGTTAAGGACAAAGCCACAGGCACTGCGGTCATCTGCCGGCCACCCAGTAGAAACTCCTCACTGCTGGCCTCTTTGCGTCCACGGATGGCTTGGAACAAGCCGATGGCTGCTGCAAAAAGGACCAAGCCGGCGAACACCACATAGTCCCAAACTGAGAATGTCGCAACTGGACCTCCGCTGCCCGGCATGATTGGGAAAGTGCACTTTGAGAGACCCTAAAAAGTTATATACCCGGTGTCACGCCGGTCAGAAGTGATGTTCTGCTGGAAATTCCTCCGAAGCTTTTGCCAAGGACGAAACCAAGTAGTTCCGGTCAGTGCCAATAACTGATAAGAACTCAAGTCTTCTGTAATCTTGGACCAACCACAAAAAAAACTTGAGTTAATGATCCCTCAAGGGCAGATGATATATCAAGTTACATTGTAAAAGCAAGTGAATGTTTTTAATTCCTAATCTTGCCAGAACAGTTTAGTCAAAGTTGCTAAAGGAATTTAGGAGAATGTCTTGTACTGACTTTAGCCTCCCTTACTCGGCCAACTCATCTACCCCCCACTGATAAGGTAACAAGGTAAACTGAATGAAGAAAGAGACTTTAAGATTATTTCACAAGATGAGAAGACTTCCAGAACATGAATAACATACCACTTCATTGTGTGCCCATAACAGGTCATGCCAAACTCCTCAGTTCCAGGTACTGTTTTGAGATTTACCTGAAATAAGACCTTTTGTTTTTAGCTTAAAAAGTTTCTCATAGATCGTGTTGAATCATTATCTACCGACGGCTCCAGGTAAATCAGAAACAGTAAGCGGTTTTCCAATCAGCTACAGCTTGACTGAGATGACAAGCGATAAGATGAAGCAATTATTAACAGCAAATGAAACCAGGGATCTATAGGACGTCGTCAAATATGAGCAAGCAAAAGATAGCCGTAAAATCATAGAGGCTATTCAATAGCACAGGTGTACTGTGAACATGAACCTTATAGTTCACGCCAGTAAAACGACACAAGGAATGGTTGAGGAAGTTAATCTGTGACACTGTCAAAACATCTTGACGTTGTGATGCTGTTACAGGTTCTCCAGGCGGCAAAACTATTTTTAATGGTGAAGGGCTGCATTCTGGAATCCACTGCCACTTCACTTTGTGTGTTTTATAATCAAGTCGTTAATCAACATTTATCAGGAATTTATTTTCCTTTTCATCTTCAAACACTGGAGAATAATTATGAATATTATCTGTGTCTCACTGAGAGAAAAGTACAACTTATCAGTATATTTCCTGTTCTAGTTAAAGCCTGGGCCAACTTCAGCGTTGAAGAAGCTGTAAATCATGTATATCTTTGCACTAAGCGTTCTGTGCAGGTCCTTTATGGGTACTGCTGGACAACTGGTACTCTGCTTGAGAGCTGCAGATGGCTTTTCATGACTTAACTGGACATCCTGTGCCTAAGTTCACGGTCTGAGCGTCAGCATCGTGATGGATGGAGAAATGCTTCTGACCATCTGTCCATGTGTGGAAGATTACTATGTTTATCTCTTTTTCTTAGCCAATCAGAATCATCAATCTGAAATAATGGCAGTTAGTGGACTCTGTTAGAGTACACGCAGAGGCTTGAAGCTGGTGTCTGCTGATGAAAGTGCATTTTCTTCAGTTTATTTAACTGTATATCTGTAAGTATATCTGGTCTTAACGGTAAAATTCCCCCATAGCATTCTTTCTCCTATTTGAGCACTGAAGACGCATATCACTCAGGTGGAAAGAATTGCACGCAAACTGTGCATGCATTTACTTTTCCATTTTCAATACTGTGAACTTTGCACACAAGATAAGGCCTGAAAGATTTATATGATGAGAGCTTGGTAAATTGACCGAAGTGACAGCATGCATCTTTATTAAAGATTAGGTGTGTGATCTGCCAAGCGAGCTGACTACATGAAGCCAATTTGTTGCCATGCTTTGTTAAAATACAGCTTGATTTGTGTACATAACCGACATAGGATATATGTCAACACTGGGTATCTTAGGAACGCCAAAAAAAGTATTAAATGAATCCTGCAATTATTGTGGAAAAGTGACATTACATATGTGTTTATGTCAAAGCTATCATGCAGTGGCAACACTGATACTGAATCAGATCCAAACAGCTACTGTAGGAAAGGAAAATTCCAAGTTAGATCTTTCTAGAATCTCAATTGTTTACTGCAAAAGTAGATGTTGCTTATCAGCAAAGTCTCCTGCAGCTCTTTTTTCTCTGTTCATGTCTGTTCATGAGATTAATCTCAACAATGTCTCTTGGGCTGCAAAGTTGCTAACAAAAGTCAGGGATTTTAATATAAAGTAAAATATTTCTCATCAAATTCTCACGAGACCAAAAATTTAAGAAAAAAAAACATTGCTCATTTATTCATTTTAATGCTTATTTTGCAAGTCATTTTAGGTGAAACACGAGACATAAGTTGATATTTAAATGTAATAGACCAGCAACCTCTCCTCATGGTTAAAAAAAACCTCACTAATTGAGATGCAGTGTGAATATTTAGTAGGCCCTTAATGGTGGTCATACGGCATTTTTATGCATGCTGCACAATAGTTGATGATGAAGACGGATCAGGTTCAGTGTCTGTATAAGAGCAGCAGCTTTTCAACACAAACAGGTTTGATCAGATCCTCCAGGTAAGTGGACCTTTTGATTTACGGCATCACTGCTGTTTGGCAGCCAAAAAGAAGAAAAGCTCAGAAAGACCTTGAAAAGATAGCTATGAGATACATTTGTATGTATCTTTGAGTTCATTGGCTGACTCTTTTTCATCATATGCACAAGCTTTTCTCATTGTAAAACCATGTTTACCGAGGCCATTTGGCAAAGAATGCGTTTTTTTGTATTTCATAATGCTCTCTTTTATTCAATGTAAACATGCACTACACCAGGGGTTCTCAACTCTGGGCCTCAAGGTCAAATTTCATGCAGAGTTTAGCTCCAACCCTGATCAAACACACTTGAACAAGCTAATCAAGATCTCCAGGCAAAGCTACAGGCAGTTTGATCAACGTTGGAGCTAAACTCTGCAGGAAAGAATTGAGAACTCCTGCAAGTTAAAGTTAAGAGTCATTCAAGTTCAAACTTGTTTCCATTCATCAGTGCTGCATCTCTGCAGCTTGATGTTTCACGTGTCGTCTTACATTTTTACTGCATAAGCGCATTCTGTGTGAACGACCCTTTACATTTTTTCCACTGTCAGCCGTGCTACGAAATCATATGGAAGCCTATTTCTGCCACATATGAAAAAATCATGCTTTGGTAAATCGAAATTACGGCATTATAAGTCATATTTATATGATGAAAAGTCGAATTTATGACAGTCAATTATGAGATGAAAAGTAGAAATGATGACTTAAAAAGTCATAAATATGATTGTAAAGTCATAATTATGACATACTTCACCAAAATGGTGACATTCTAAGTAATAATTATGACATACTAAATCTATTTTGAACTTTATTTCAGAATTCTGGGATAAATAGTTGATAATATGACATAAAAAGTCTTAGTTATGAGACCAAAAGTCAAAATTTTGAAAAAATTTAAATAGTCATAATATTGAGAAAAAAGGTAGAAATTCTGACTTTCTATGACATAAATTATTATTAAACTTTTAATGTCACAATTTTGACTTTTTTGTCCTAATTTCGACTTTTCATCTCATAATTGATTTAATATGTCATAATTTCATGGATATGACGTGTAATAATTTTGTATTTTTATGAGTCAGCCTATTGTGCTTCAAGTGGAGTCGGAAATATAATTACAAGTTCTGAGGACATGAGTAACAAAGTCTAAATGTATGGGTGGAAAACTCAAAATTCTAGATGATACAAGTTGATAAGTTGTGATGTTAGAAGGAGCATGCTGATTTGAAACACTGATCTATAAAATAGATAATATATATGTATATATATATATATATATATATATATATATACACACACACACATAATCTATATACAGAGATCAGCAAGTGTGTAGCGAATTATGTTAATCACTCAACTCACAAGTTTGCTTCACATTTAGGTGTGATACTGTGATAAATATAAGTGATAGAAATGAATATTTTTCATCATTTTGAATTCAGGTGTGATTATTTGGGTTTATTGTTCACAACATGTTGTAATAACTAATGCCGGACCCTGAGTTGCGAGTTTCTCTGGTGCACTTAAAGAGGGCATAACAATTCCCTGGAAACCACACAACAACAACAAGCCACGGTAGCAACTTGTGCAACCATGTGCAATCACCACTCACATTTCTGAAAAAAGTGCCACATCTACAGTAGTTGACTTTTAAATCATGTTGCCTAGTTTACTATGTCTATATTTGATTTTTCATTATATTCTCCGGGGTTCTCCATATCTAACAGACATCCTGATACACTGCCAGCTAAAATGTCTCCTCTGTATGTGGTTGGCATGCTGGGACTTTTGATGAAGATAGCAGCACCTATGTGTACCCCCACTGAGTACACCATTTACATCGAGAGACAGGGGTGCAATTACTGTGTGGCTGTCAACACCACCATCTGCATGGGCTTCTGTTTCTCCAGGGTAAGCAGGCACAGTTGATATAAGGAAAAGCGAGGAGGGTATTGTAGAGAATTGGATCCTAGGAGATACACTTCAGCATGCAAGCTGTGACAATCTGCCACTCTTTTCTCTCACCCATGCCAAACCTGTGACATTTGCTCTTCTGTGGAACACACACAAGACTTTTTCCATTACATTTAATATCATTTTGTGTTCCACAGAACAAACCATCATACACCCTTAAAAGTAAATGTTCATTTTTTGCCATGTGGTTCTGTGAAGAACCTTCAACATCCATGGAACCACTTTGGCCCTGTTCACACCCGGCATTAAAGATGCGTATTGGTCGATCAGTTCACAAGTAGAGGAGAGAGACACATACCCGTTTACACCTGGTATTTTGTCTACTTTCAACCACTTCTGTCCTGATTTCTTTGAGGGGAGATGACGGAAAAAAGATAGCTCTGATAGCCGCAAGACCACACCGAATACGATGACTTAGAAATCAGAAATGGTGACGGAACATTGTGCTTGGTACGTTTTTCGTCTTCAAACCAAACTTGGGTCTCCAGTCGACAAAGTTTAAATCCTGTCTGGCTAGTGTGCTTCCCATAATGGTTACTAGGTCAGTAGGTGGAGAGTAGGCGGTCCTTTGTGGCTGTTCGAACACATTTGACCACATGAAAGCCAAATGCGTTTTCGACTACCTCTGGAAGTGGTCAAGAGTAGATGAGCTCAAAAAGTTTTAGACCTCGTTTATGATCAGATCGACCAAAACGTATCTAAATGTGAGGTGTAAACAGGGCCCAAAGGTACTTTATAGTGAAAAGGGTTCTTTAGATTATTAAAATGTTCTTCACACTAAGAAAAATAATTCACTAAAAGGTTCTTTGAGGAACCAAAAATGTTTGAAGAATCAATCAAGATGGCATCGCTACGAGAAAAAAAAAAAAAAAAACGTTTTATTTTTAAGCGTGTATGGGTATTGGTTTTGAAGGTGAATAAATGAATTTAAGAAACAACTACTTTAAGAAATAAAGTGGGATATTCATAATTTCAAAACATTCATGTTTTCGGAAATTATTTTTTGGGCAATTTTGACTAAATATGCAGCACTACATTTGTCTTGTAGGACAGTAATGTGAAGGAGTTGGTGGGATCGCGTTTCCTGGTTCAGAGGGGCTGCACCTATCAAGAAGTCGAGTACCGGACGGCCATCTTGCCTGGCTGTCCTTCATATGTAGATCCTCACTTCACTTATCCAGTTGCACTTAGTTGCCACTGCAGTACCTGTAACACCCAAAGTGAAGAATGTGCCTACAAAACCAGCAATGCTGCGAGGAAATGCTCCAAACCCGTCCGTCATCTGTACCCCGACCACGAGGAGAACAGCTACATCCAGCCATATTGGGAACAGTATGAATAATTATTTGATTGTTCCTTGACTAAAACTTAAATTAGAACAAAGTGTTTATGTTGTAGCAGTTGACCGGGGACAGTTGCGTGTTAGATAATCATTGAGTAAACCTTATGTCACAAGTTACCTAACTCATTATGTATTTTATATCAACCAAAATTGGTTTAAAAAGAAGGTGTGGTTTTAATGGGGTTCAAATACTTATGCTTTTATGGATAATAGACATTCTGTGAACTTTAATGATTCTTTATTGTTTGATTGGCAGTGTCTCTATAAAAAAATTCAGAAGAAAAATCCTTCTATAAAAATGTGTTTTATTATTATTGTTAGTGTTTATGGTTTTACAGTGGGTGTTCATGAAATTATTCACTCTCTATTGTGGTTTCCAGTTGGTTGTAAGTAAAACAGCTAGTTGTGTAATGGATTAAAGAATAACAAGAGGCCAAGAACTCTCACGGCGATTCGTATTCGGAGGCCAATTCATATGAATTTGTACAATCTCTTTTGTAGGTTTTCATACAGTCTTAGGTCAGTTAGGTGTAGAGCTGAACCTTCATGCTTACTTTATCTACAAAAAGAATATATATATTTTTTTTAATTTAAAAAAAAGTATGTTACTGTACAAATCACATCATATGAATTCAAACAAAGTTTCCGCCTCGTAAAAATTAGTTTCGTTATGTCATGAGATCAAGTTGGCCAGAACTTGTTTTTCCTCTGCGTTTTTCACATACAGACGCAAGGATGTGAAAACGATCCTCATTCACATGGATCCAATGTATTATTCATGCCAGGCCAGTAGTTGGCGATGTCAATTTGTAAAGAAACATTACACGCCTTTAGACTGAACACGTAATCCACTTGCGAGTGATATGACTGTTTTCACAAATTCATGTTTTTGGAGTTTTCACAGAGTAGATAACAGTATCATTTTCAAAAACTTGCACTTTTAAACCCGATTTGATAAGTTTACGTATTCAGGCCATTTCAGGCCACGGCAGTGTTAACGAACGGCCAAAATCCATGAAAGGTTTTCCATTTTTAGTTAAAAACGCTGTCGTGTAAATGGCCCCTAAATAACTAAATGATGATAAACCGGTTCCCAAACATTCCCCCTGTCCGCCTTTAGTCATCAAACAGACAGTCCCGCCTTAAACGCATGCCATTGGCTGAACTGATGCTGATTCTGAGATCATGCCACTTGGTAAAACATTCTTTGACCTAAATGTTTATTAAAAGATCTGTGTCGTATTAAACCACCCATACAGTGTCATTGACTTTAACTGTCTCAGAAGTGGCCGTAAGTGTGGTGTGTTTGTGTGTAGTAAACGAGCAATCATTGCGAGATAATGCGTATTTAGAGAGGCAAACAGCTGTGGGTTATTTATATTATGAACTCAGAGGATGGTTAACTCAAGTTTGGACTCATTCTAGTCCTTGTGTCTCTGTCTTTATAGGCCATATTGTACTTTATGAGTTTTTGTAACCAGCTGTTACTATGACTTTCTTTTATGGCTGTCACGCAATGATATATTGTTCTTTTTTTACGTGTCAGAAAATAGAGAAGGGTCACAGGGGAGGGTGGGGAGAGAATTGCCTAGAGGTGGACCAAGAACTATGGTCACATGCCAGGGGTTCATAACAGGACATCAAATGAAACGTGTCATGTCCCGCCTCTCAGCCCGTGTCCTACCAACCAGTTCAAACATAACCTTCTCCACCCTTGAAACAATTGAAAAGTGACACATGACCAATAGTTAGGAGAAAACATGCTGTTACGTGCATGTATCTCACCGTTTCAGATTCATGTGGAAAATAACAAACCGAGTCGATGGATTTTTACCACAACAGACTGGTTCGCTGAGGACACATAAATATGTTCCCCTTTAATTTGACGTGTAAGGATTACACAATGGGATACTGGTTGTTATTTCATTATTTCTCCTTGTTTCCTTTCATGTTCATTCACATGTAGAGATGGCCATTCCACTGTGATCCCCTTTATATTATTCAAGGATTCCTGTCGGCTTGGTCACAATCCGGCCAATCAAATTAGAATGGCGCAGAGGATTTCTTGACAATAGCGCATGAGTCTGTGTTGTGATAATCCAATGCCCTGATATAATAATACATCAAACAATAAAGCTGGTGGAATCTGGCTGCTCAGCAGTCTTTTACAGGGTTGGTGGGACTAGAATACCTTCCCCATGTGTTCAGTGTCCAGTGGAATTTTTCTGCTGCATTCCTCCTGCTAAAACTGGCTAGACTTGAAACATAAGCCAAAGGTTGAGAAGCCAAAGGCTGAATTTCACTAGGGGTTATTGTTGCTGATGTTCAATGGTGTTTCGTTCAAATAAGATACATTTCAGTCTGGTCTTTGACAACTTTCAGAAGTCAGTAACTCAAAAAAGTCTGAAAAATACAAGAATACAATACAATAATAAACAACGTGTGCTTTTAGTACATCAGCATCTAAATTAGAACCGATCAATAGCTGTGGATCACATGCAATGAGTCAATGAGCTAAATAAAGCTGTTAGTGTGACTGTTAACCAGCCTGATCATAACATATAAGTTCATTATCTGTTATTTTAAGCCTGTCGGACAACTGTTTGCTTAATTTAGAACTGTATTTCAGTCTCAATCAGAGAAACAAAGATTAACACGTTGATCGGTAATCTTTCTGAAGTTTCACTTAATCTCACTGAGAAGAAGTGACGTTAGATTCGGAACTTCCTGGTATTTATGATGTGTAAGAAGAGGGTGGCAGTGTTCTTCATCTCTTAATCACAGTTAGGCTACTTACACCAAACAAATAAACACAGTGTGACTCGTGACACTTCTAGAAAATAGTTTTCATTTTGGCCAATGGTTAGCATTTCTACACAAGCATTCTAAGGACAAAAGAGAGAATTAGCTTACTAATAAGACAACTATAATACAAATAAAAACGGTTTGTGATCGCTGTAGATGCGTTAATGTTTTTGTCATTTGATGATCATTTACAATTTAGATATTACAGGATATAGTGGCGTACATTTAGTTTAAGGTGTGTCATTTTCCTGTTGATGTTTATATCGATTATTATTCGCGAATATTGTGTTTAACACGAACTGATCTATTATTCTGTAACTAAACGTCACTGAACTACACCCGTAGCTTTCCATATGGCCGATGTAATTTGACACCGTGCCCAACCCACACACACTCACCCATCAGCTCTGACTCAAAGTAGGCGGTCCTTAGAACTGAGTGGCGAATGAATGAGGGTATGTAAATATATTGAGGCTTGATTGGACACGTACATTTACACCCTGTACAAAACGCCCCGCCTCCTTATTTTAAAACTGAAAGGAATTTTCCATTCAAACATTCATTCAAATTTCTTCGTCGTGGAAGGTTCTGGTGCCGGAACTCATAAAATATTTGAACGATTTCTGAGGTGAGTGTTTATTTAGAAAAAAGCCTAAACCAGCTTTATGTTTCAGTAGTAACATTACATTTTGAATATTATGTAGTAGAAATATAAATGTTATTCAGCAGACGTTTACCAGTAATATTTAATTAGTTTACTCACAATATCTTAACATCTTAAGGTGTACTTTTATGTGTTTTACTTATTTAAAAAACCTCCTTGTAACTACCCTGCCGTTTAGATCTTCAGGCCAATGCGGGTATTTCATTTCCGCTTTTCTAGAAATTTCCTTTCCCGCTTTTTTCATTCATTGCATTAGATATTTCGTTGCCTTGTTAGTACTATATTTGTCTTTAATGCAACATCCACAAACTGCAGTTAAAAATATGGAACCGCGTTTGTTTTAAACTGCAGAGAGTGTTTGCAAGCCATGTGAGAGGAATGTCACTGAAACATGTCAGGTCTTGAGTAACGTCATCTTGGTAGATTCTTGTGAGGTGAATGAGTCATTCTTTTGGGTCGACTCTTTTCGAACCGGTTCATAAAACTGATTTGATTCGTTCACGAAATCCGAAGCAGTCCGAGCGCTTATCAAGATAACAACAAATGTGCTTTAAAAAAACTTTATTAAATGTAATAAACTGCATATATATGGGTTTACTGGAACGTTTTAGAACATTCGAAAGAACTGATTCGCGGAAATGAGTCGGACTTCCCTACTGGGCAGGGCAGAGATCCAATTATACGGCACAAAGCCAAACCCCTAACTAAACGCATGCGTGGTGTACATGCGCGCGCTAGCCGGAAGTGTCTGGTGTCATTGACCTTTTATGGGTCCGTGTTTTGGTTAGTGGATTAAAGCGTCATGAGATGCGTAGGAAGAGCTTAATGACCGTGAGGTGTAAGTTATTTTTTCCGGTTGCAGAGTACGGGCTTATATCAGTCGGTTAACCCTCATCACTGTGTCTTCACTTCCAGGTCTCAACACTCTTGGTCTGGACTTCCTTCACTGATCACTTCAAGAAGCTCTCATCAAACTCCATTTGTATAACGTCGCTGATTTTTCATAATGTCTCAACAGATCAGGTACAGGAGAATATAAATCATTATTTCTATTTGATGTTAATAAATTGAGAAACGCGACCTTGAATTTATAGAGTCTACCCACACAATATAATATATTAATGTTTGTCAGTTCATTAACATCAAATAGACATTCAACATAAATCAAAATGGCATTTAAGACCCCTTGTAGTTAAAGTAGTATTTTGTAAAGCATTTTAGCTGTTTTTTAATTTAATGTGTGCGTGTTTAACTTGGGCATGCTTTTATTATTTTTCCCTCTAGCCTCCCTGCCAAACTGATTAATGGTGGCATTGCCGGCATCGTTGGGGTCACTTGCGTGTTTCCCATCGATTTGGCCAAGACTAGACTTCAGAACCAGAGACCCGGCCAGCAAGTCTACAAGAGCATGTATGGGCTCTCCACTTTTTCTTTACACCTCTCAATGCTGCAAAGAATGCTGTAACTTTTACCATCTTTTTCAATTCAAAAACACATTTTAGTGGTATTATAAGACACTCCTACTTGTCATGGCTGTGCATCAGCCCTCACTTTGATTTGATAAGCTGCCTTGCATTGGTAGCTAATCCTAGTGGAATGTGGGATGTGTGGTCAGGCGTTAGTTGCCGCCTGACATGATGTTTCAGCCGCTATGGTCACTGGAAAGCCTTAAAAGGATTAAGACCAGACCGTGTACCGTGATTGATGTAAACAGAAACACATACATGGGGAACCAAGTGCATATTGTTTCTGTTGTCAATAAAGGTTAATTTGTGGAAACCAGTTGACTGGTCCATGTTAACGCATCTTTGTTTGACTTTCAGGATTGACTGTCTCATCAAAACAGTACGATCTGAGGGATACTTTGGCATGTATAGAGGTAAGATTCACTCCTTTATTTATTCATAAGTGCCTTAAAATGTATAGTGTGCCCTTTTTAGATTAGTATAGTTTATGGCATGATGGGTACCCCTGAATAGACTTGAGGAATCCAGTCCATATGACTTTGGAGAATGAACTAGAATAGGTTGGCTGGTGATGGTAAACATCTTTGCTATTTGTAGCATGGCATTATTTAAGAATTTTCCCAACGTCTAGATTATTGACTTTTAGGTCAACTCTGAATTGAAATAAATGTGTAATACTCTAGTTTGATATTGAGTTCGTTTCTTTCGACCAATCAACCTAGAGTATTACATATCCTTTATTTTTAACCCTCTGATGCATGTTTTAACCACTCGGGGTGTGATGTTGCATCCAAACCACAATGGGGTGAGTTATTCACCTTTAGCCATAATTCTACATGACTGTCCTTATTTAAACACGGCTCACAAAAAAAGTGGTGATGCACAAAGTACATCTACAATATTTACCACTATCTCTTCATTTTTAAATGGACCAATCTTTCAAAATGCAGATTTCATTTTAAATTCAAGAGAATTAGGCATTCAAATAATTAATAATTGGAATGATTAGATGCTGTTTAAAAGTCTTAAGACATGTGCTTTTTAAATTTAATGCATCAGAGGGTTCGTTTTAAATTTTAGCAAATCAAACATGTTGTAATTATTACATTTGGTAGATCGGTTGTTTGGCTTCAGTTATTCAATAGACCAATAAAAGTATCCTTGAAGAGTGTTATCTGTAGTTTGGAGGAGATTGGAGTCGGTGTTTTGTGCCGGGTCTCCATTTCTGTGAGGAATGCTGTTGTTTGCATCTGTGTTTTTCATGTTACAGACATGGGTCCCCGCTGGGATAGTGAAGGCTAGCCGATAAGGCGCAGCCACGCTGGAGGCAAATCATTTATCATGGTTCTTACCTACTCTGCTCTATTACAATTAGGCACCAATTCTTTTTTTTTTATTTATATTTTTTTATTTATTTATAGATAATTGTTGAATCATTTTGATATTTACTTTTGCTTCTTGTTTTTTGTAGATTATTTCTGTATTATTATTTTTTTTACACTTTCTTCACTGTCCTTGCTCTTGTCTCATTCAGTACTAACCCATCTTGCCATTTTCTGTTAACATCTAGAATGTTTTGTTGAATATTATCATCATCATCATCATCACACATACTCATTATCTGCTTTCTTCTCTTTTCCTTTACGATCACTCTGATCATGAACGGCTGCTGTCTTTTAAACACAGTGGTATCTTAAAATAACATGATACCAGTTAGGTGTGGGCAGTATGAACATTCTTACAACACTGTAAATGTATATCACAATTAGTTTTGCCTGAATTAAAGTAAAAAATGTTTTATATATTACATGCTTGTTTTTGATTTAGTGAATTGAATACTTTACAAATGAATATTACTTAATCTTTTCTTTTATATGAATTATTTTTTTTAATATTTAAACTTGATTTATTGATTTCCCCCCCCCCCTCCCCCCAAATAAAATTCACACGTCAAGTCTGGCATAATTTACTTGATTTAACATGAGTTTAAAAACGAAACATTTGAAGCTGTTGTGGAATAGCTGTGACTGCACATCAGTTGATTAAAGCTACAGTTAGCACACGCAACACATCAACAACGCTGTCTTCATCGGAAGCAGTTTGTTTTCAGATTTAACGCTGCGTAAACAGCATGGGAAATTCTCACATTTCTACCCTTGCACAGTATATACCGTCATACTGCACAACCCTAATGACAGTCTCTTTCTGGAATGTGCCTGCATTCTTTTGTTTCACTAAATTGAATATTCTATCCTATATTTCTATCCTGTTTTTTTATATAATAGTTAATTTATTTATTTTTTTCACTTTGTTGAATTTGTTCACATTCTGTAAAATCCCCCTCCATCATCATCTCACAGTTTTCTCATAAGCTTTGCTTATATTCTGAGTATGTTAGTGGCATTTTTTTTTTTTAATCTTATCTGCTTGAATGGTACTTGATAAGGTCATGTTGTAGATTTTATCTACTGGTTTGATGGTGGTGGGGAATGTGTGTTTGCTGATCTGTGATCAGTTGTGGTGTGGTTTTCTTCAACCCCCTGTTTGTTTGTCTTTTAGGTGCTGCAGTTAATCTAACACTGGTCACTCCTGAGAAGGCCATCAAACTGGCAGCCAATGACTTCTTCCGGTACCACCTCTCCAAAGATGGGTATGTTTCCTAGGTCAACTCCTATTTTCCTAACAATTACAATATAACATCTATGCTGTTAAATACTCATTGCATTGTTTGTTTCAGGAGAGGGCTGACTGTAATTAAAGAGATGTTGGCTGGATGTGCTGCTGGCATGTGTCAGGTTGTCATCACTACTCCAATGGAGATGCTAAAAATTCAACTACAGGATGCTGGGAGACTAGGTAGGGTTTTCCTTTGTGCTTATTGGAGCAGTGAAAGCTAGCATATGCAGTGCTTGATGCAGAAAGATGAAACTAACCAATCAAATTCAAGTTCTTGTCAGTTGGTCATTATTTCAAAATGAACCACAATGTTTAAGGAGTTTATTTTGCAGTAATGACTAACATTAGCCCTTCCTTATTTGCTCTGTATGGAAATACTCTAGTATTGTAGTTGTATTACTCAGTCATAACAACTTTTTTGATTGTCTTCACAGCCGCACAGCAGAGAAAACCAGGCATCATTCCTCCCAATAGACTGGTGACCACAAGCACTGTGCTGAGTCGCTCCTACAACGTAGTACCCAATACCTCACCCAGGGCCATATCTGCCACCCAGATCGCAAGAGAGTTATTGCACACTCAAGGCATTCAGGGGCTCTACAAAGGCCTTGGAGCAACTCTGTTGAGGTATGCATTGTAAAATCTTTACTGTGACTGTGCTAAATGCAAATATTCACGTTAATAAGACCATAAATGCAACTTTTGTTTTCTCTTTTTCTTATTTAGAGATGTTCCTTTCTCGATCATCTACTTCCCTCTCTTTGCAAATTTGAACAAGTTGGGTAAGGCCTCCCCTGAAGATGCCGCACCATTTTATTGGTCATTCATCTCTGGATGTGTTGCGGGCTCCACAGCTGCTGTTGCTGTTAACCCATGTGATGGTAAGCTTTTTTTGGTCCTCTCAAGCCTCATCTCGTTGGTGAACTTTTAAAAGGAAATGCACATGCTCATGTCTTTGTTTATTCTTTAACAGTGGTTAAGACCAGGCTGCAGTCTCTGAGCAAAGGAGCCAATGAGGAAACCTACAGCGGCATAATCGACTGTTTCAGGTGACGCATCGGTCTCATTACTTGTTTTAAATGTTACGATTTAACTGTTCTGTAATTCTGGAATGTGAGTATATCATCTACTTGTGTGTGTGTGTGTGACCTTTGCTCGTTTCTTCGTTCCTACAGCAAGATCTGGAAGCGAGAAGGTCCGTCTGCTTTCCTGAAGGGTGCGGGCTGCAGGGCTTTAGTCATCGCACCGCTCTTTGGCATTGTGCAGGTCATGTACTTCATCGGCGTCGGAGAGTTTATCATGAGCCAGTACCGCCTAAAGCTAATCTCTGACTGAACAGACCCCAGTACCTCTGAGTCTACCAAGACTGTGGCAGCTACGCAACCAACTGTACATTTACAAGAAAAGATAAACATTAATCAAGATGGTAAAGTTGTCAGATGAATGACAACGTCTGCTCTTAAGTTACTGTGAGTTTATCCAGCCTTACTGCACTTCCTCTATGGTTTACATGCTTATTTGATGAGCTGTAGCCAGTGTTTTGCACTTGTTGGTAAGGATATATCTGGAGGAGAGCGCTTAAGACGTGCTTGCATCGTCTAGAAGCATGTGAAAGTTTCCCCTCAATGAGGGAGACTGGTGTCACTGTAATGACACTAATGATGTTGTTGACTTTTCTTCTTTCCATCATCTATCCACTTGTACAATTCTTTTTGTATTAATACTTAATTTGTCTTTTTCCAACTTGAAATTCATTTATTTCTGTTCTTGTCGCTGTTTTCACTGTCTAAACAATTGGGTTTCTTCAGACCTTGTAACTCCAAATTGTTAATAGTTTTAGGGAATGACAGTGACATTTATTCTGTTTTGTTCCATCAGATGCACATGTTGTCCATCTTGCTCAATTTTGGTTTTTGAACTGATTTTGGGGATGTATGTGAGGTGCAGTGTAAATTTCAAGATTATCTTGATTGCCTAAAACAGACCAACATTTGATGCATATCGTATTTATGCACTATTTTGTAGACTTTTCTTTCTGTTACATGGACCATCACGTGTTACAACGGTAGTTTCCTGACATTTCCAATCCCAAAGTGTAAGTCATCATTTTCAGGTCATGTGCTCGCCTTAAATTGACGCAATTTACAAACTTTTCAGAGTTTGATGGCTCTGCCTTGAACAAAAGGCTGTGTATATAAGTGCTATGATATTTTGACTACAGTATTAACATCTACCCATAATGACACTTCAATGCAACATATTGATTTTTGTTCAATGAAAATGTTTTATTCAACATTGCAAAAATAAAAAAAGCAAATGTTTACTTGTGAAATGTTCTCATTCCAAAGCCATTTACATGCAACACAATGCCATAAGAGTAAAAAAAAACCCAAATATTTGAAGTTGAGGAATTACAAACTCGAATGTGCATATTACTGTAACTGCAAACACGTTTATAATGGGACTTTGTCAGTTATAAAGGCACATAGATCCAAAACTAATGGGTCATATTCCTGAACAGGCAATTAAAAAGAAGGTATGGTAGAATTTAGATATGTTTTTGATTTGGATGCTTTTTTTACAACTTTACAGTAATTTAGCAAAATACACTGGTTGATATCCCTAAATGCTGGTGTTTGAATTCTAGATTCAAAATCAGCCAAGCGAGGAAGGTAATATATAAACCAGGGTTGCATACTAAAAAAAGTTAAGTGCCACACTTGGGAAAAAGTCAACATGAATCACACAATTTGAGTGGAACATGATTTCACGAGGTTGAGTTTCCTCTCAGCAGTAACACCATTTTTACAAATATATATATTTGCTATTATTGCTGTAATATTTATTACACTACCATTAATCAACATTAAATCACTATTGGCAAGATTTTAAAAAGGTTGGCCTACAACAGTAGCCTAATTAGGTATTTACTGGTTAACATTAACCAATAGCAGCAAACTCAAGGTTCCAGAAAAAGAGCAACTCGTGCCATGTTGATGAAAAATTAAGCTTATTTGTTTTTCTTTGGAATATCATGCAAATATGAATATTTCACAATAGGACCAGGAACATAACTAAATCAAATTGAGTTCATGCTGACTTTAAACGTGGCAATCTGTTTGTGTCAGAGGTCTTTAATCATACTCATCCACTCCTTGGCTTCATTCAGTATCCATATATAATGTGGCAAAATTACAACAACCAAAAAACCCAGCAAAACACAATAAGCATATGACCCATTTCTATTAGCACAGAAAACCTGGTCTAGTTCACACAATAAATAACATTAAAAATAAGTTGATCAGTAAGAGGCATCAGAGAGCTTATTTACATCAGCAAGTAAATGCCCAATTCACTGCGAGAGTCTGGACTCTATTGATGGAGATCAAAAAGAGACGTAGCCTACACTATGTACCCCTTGTGATGATCCAGTAATAAATAACTGAAGACAAAGTAAATGTAAAGGTTAATGGGGTTACAGTAGCAGTCCATGCAGTGGAGGTCATCTTCAAACAATGCAAGGGGGGAAAAAGATAGAAACGCTGATCAGATAGAATGCTGTTCACAAAACAGTACCACAAGACCCACACTGCCTCATGGGAGTTCCTCCACCCCGCTCCCAAGCCTGAATGTGATGGCCTGATGAGGTCAAAGAAGGTGGGCTTTGAAACAGTCCAACTTGGCGAGAGGGGAACCGTGAGGTGCCTAAATAACTTCTCTGCTGTTTCGAATGGCGCAGCAAAGAACCATGCTGAAGACCATGCCAATTATCTGTTAAAACAGTGAGGGAGTGATGATAAATACAGACTGCGGTGTTCCCAAAAAGCATTTGAACACTTAAGCCACACTTAATGTAAGAAGGACAATGCATTACATAATATCAAACCAGGTGTGATTTTAGATAACACAAGCACACTTTTCTATACTATAAAACAAATCTCATCAGCCTGACTGCTTGTATTTTGGCATCCACCTCTAATCTGCTAATTGTGACAATAAGGCATGAAGATATTACGATATTATAAACATGATTTACCGCAAAGGGGTTTTAAAACATTTTGCATCGTGAAAAGCGCTTTTACAGATAAATATGACTCGTCAAGCGACACATTTAACAAAAAGCGTGTCATTCTCACCATAATTCCAGCAATGCCAATCCCGACGTATCCAATTATGAAGAGTTTTTCATTGAAGAAGTCTTCTATAGCTTTGACGCAATCCTGGAAATATTTTAAAAGACCATTAGTTGAGTGTGGCAAACTGTTAAAATAGATACACAGCATCTGTCCAGAACATACTGAGTGATTTTAACTGAATAGCACATTGTTTGTAGGTTCATTTTTGCATGCAGTCAGTAAGGACAATGGATTGCAAAGTCATTTTGATTATTTCCCCAGACAGCAACAGTGTTGGCCCAGATGTGGGCCGGATCTGGGACTACACTATGTTGCTCTCTGGGTTAACTATGTTCAAACGTTGGGAGTCAGTAAAATCCTTTTAAAGAAATGAACTTTTATCTGTTATCAAAGATGCATGGTACAATATATTTCTATTTAAAATAAATGTTAAATGTCAAACATCTGCTAAATTGAGGTAGATACATTTTTTTATCTTATAAGAAAACATGCGCATAAACTAAGATGGAAACACACTTAACGAAAAAATCCCTCAATGCACAACACAAAAACTCAGAGGATGTGACTGGATAACCTGCGGACCAATTTTATTGCACAAAATCTCACATGTTCATCATTCTGAAATGCCTGAGCCAAAGTTTGTCATCAAAATAATTTGGTTTAAAGGGGTTCTTGATTATGATTTCACTTTTTTGACTATGTGAGATTCTTCAGTTTTATTAATGTTGAGCAACCGAAGCACGAGCTATTTTGGAAAGGGTTCCGGGAGCAGCAGCTCATTTGCATTTAAAGGGACACACAAAAACAGTGCGTTCTTTTTTTCACACATTAAATAGGGGCAAATTTGACCAGCTATAATAAATTATCAGTGGGGTATTTTGAGCCGAAAGAAAGCTTTATTAGCAAATTCTAAATGCGATATTCCAATTTTGGGCACAAGTTAAATGTGGAAACACGGCTATTGATTATTATTACAATAAGAAATGATTCTTGATCAGCAAATCAGCATTTTAGAATGATTTCTGAGGGATAATGTGACACCGAAGACTGGAGTAATGATGCTGAAAATTCAGCTTTGCATCACAGGAGTACATTACATTTTTAAATATATTCAAATAAAAAAAAAAACATTTTACATTGTTATAATATTTCATAAAACTACTACAGCCTTGATGAGCATAAGGGGTTTTCTTTTAAAAACATTAAAATATCTTACCAACCCAAGGCTTTTGAACAGTATTGAGTATATTCTCTCTCTCTCTCTCTCTCTCTCTCTCTCTCTCACACACACACAGACACACACACACACACACACACACACACACACACACACACAAACACACACAGGGCTGCAGCTAAATACTAGTCATTTTTATAGGCTATAGCCACTGTTAACACGCTGTTGCTTGCTGTACCTTTTTTCTAATGTGCTTTGCTGATTGGGATCAACTGACAGTATGAACTTGACAACTGAAACACAATGTGACATCATGTTTCTCAGCCGATCAATGTCCCTTGGTGTCTGCTATAAATAAAAAACTGGCGCCTTTGTGCCCCTGTGGGCTTATCGGATCAAGTGACTCATGGGACATCTTGCTGCTGTCTGCTTCATTTCTCTCTCTAAGCCCCTCTTACCTTCTCACTCCACTGGTCTGAGCCCCTCCCTCCCTTCCTCTACACTGTACAGAGCAACATGGCTGCCCCCTTCGGGTCTGTGTCAGAACTGCTCATCATGTAAGTACGAAAAGTGTCCTTCCTATGAGTCTAGAGTCAACAAGATTGGTGACACATAATAAAATACAATGAAGGATGAAAAGCTTGTTTAAAGTAAAATAAAACTTAAAACAACCTAACCAGGAGCAAACTTGACAAGTAGTTAATCTGTCCACACTTTCCCTGCCATTGACACGTTTTTCTGGCAATCCGTGTTTTCACTGCTATACGGTAGGGGGCGCTGTTACACATCTTCTGAAGTGGTGCAGCACCTCTGGATCCAAGAAGATCTGCGTAAACTAGAAGGCTTGGATACAAGTTGGCTTACGCACAAGTAAGCTAACGTGATCAAACATTCAACTGCAACGGCCTAACATTACCGAATCAAATGTTGCAGCCAAAACGTTATTTTCTCAGCTTTTTGTTCTAAATGTTTGGTTTTTTTGCCTACATTCAAGTGTTGAAAAGAATGAGTGAAGTTAGAATAAAATGGGGTTTTTTGTTGTTGTCGTTGTTGTTGTTTAAAAGCATGAGCACCATGAAAGTTTTGTCAATACGACAAAAAAAAATGCTGCTGTTGGCTGGCAACTTTTTTAGAAAATGCTGGTGGGGAAAGACCTAAAAGCAATGCAGAGAGAGATACAACATTCTCAGCGAATCAGAACACAGAATATTTAATAAACATGTGCGGTGGAATTTTGGACGAATGCGATTTAACTGTGGGCGGGGCTACCACTGAAATAAAAAATGATCGACAAAATGTCCTGTTGCTCATTGTGGCTGGTTAGAACAAACACTTTTGTTTGCTTTTATCGCATTTAGCCTGGTTAGGTCACACTCTAGATTGCACTGCAAATATAAATGGGGGAAAAATGTCAAAAAAAAACTACTTTCAACAAACAAAATACTATACATTCTTGACATAAAATCATGCAAAATAATAGAGCTTCATGGCCTATACGTAAATAATTATGGATGGCAAATCATCTCAAGTCACCTGGTATTGGAACATGTGTCAAAGAGTTGAATTATGTTTCACAACTAATTCCAAGAGACCACGTCAGAATAGAATTGAACTGAATTCCAATGAAGCAGATGAAGTGGCAGAGGCGAAATGATATTAAGCTCTTTAACACAGTGCTTCGCAAACTGTGGGCCGTGGCGGTATTGCAGGAGGGCCGTAGCTAGTCCAAATCAATATATTAAAATAATTCAAATATTCCAATGTGTTCTAAAATTAGATTTTTTTGAAAGTATGTAAGGTTAGTGTTATGGATTTAAATATCCATGTTTACATCATAGGTCTCATAATTCACATGAAATTCTTACAAACTTGTTAATGAATGTATTTGTTGGTAAATGTCGGTATATATTTTTTAACGGCGGGGTCGTGGAGCTTTTGCAATGGTTTTGGGGGGCCTTACCCCTCTTAAGTTTGGGAAGCTCTGCTTTAACATAAGCAATAAAAGATCAGATGGTGCATTTTAACATACCTTGGTAGGACTCTCTTCAGTGCACAGATCAGTAGGGCGAGAGGATTCAGTCCCACAGCAATCCAGCTGCCAAATAAGAACAGACATTACGGCCACACAGACACTATGGCCACGGATCATTTACTAACAGTGTGTTTGTAAATCAAATGCTTGACTGACCACATCGTGATACATGGAGGAAATAGTCCTGTTGTCATTTCCAATAGCAGACTCATAGTATTCTTGTACATCCTTAATGATCTAGAAACACATGTGCAAGTATCAGCTCATCATTAGATGACAGTTCATTTTATATTTATGCTCAATAAAATGACACAGTGCATGAAATACCTTTTCCTTATTCCAAAAGCCAAAGACTCCGGCAGCGACCTCTGCGCCAAAGATCACCAGAAGGCAAGCGAAAAACTAGACAGTACAAAAGAGACTTTGCTTTAGTTTTTTAATACCAATAGCAATTCGACGGGATATCAAGAAGGTTGTACGGGATATCAAGAACATGAAATTGTACAAATGATATATTTTAAACTATGTAAACATTTTATTTTATATTAACACTGTGCACTGATGCGTCATGCACAATGAGACCAGGATTATGTATTGAAATATGGATTTCATGTTGACTTTAAATGCTTTAATGTTGACAAAAGTTAGGTGTAACTCATTACTAAGTAATGAATGAATATTTTTTCTGTAATTTAATTAGAGTTACTTCTGATGTATTTGCATTAAATACTGTATAGACTATAGAACAATTCTATATAAAACAATAGTGGATTTAACATCAATGTTAAAATGTGCATTTATAATGGGACTGCTCAAGAATAATTTATGCAATTTTATATTATTTATTTGACAGAATTAAGTTTAATTTCTATCCTTGTAATGTTCATCTGGTCGAGGATGATATGGGATTAAGGAAATAATTAGTAATAAGTAATGCAATACTTTTTAGAGAGAGTAATTAGTACTGTAATCTAATTACGCTATTGAATATGTAATTAGTAGCTAGTAATTAGTTACTTTTTTTAGAGTAACTTAAAAGGCCAGTAGGCAGTACATCAGGATTGTGAAACTGTTTCAGTCCATTTCTTCATTTATTGTTGTGTAGTTCGCACTAGAGGTCTTCGCGGGTCCACTTTGACCCAAAAACCCGACCCGGACACGGGTGTGATATTACTCGAGTATGAGTACTTTTAAATAAATGTGCTTTACAGATAGAAACTGAGAGGACCTGAATTCTTTCAAAATATTTTTGAGTGTATTATTTAAAACAAATACAATTTAAATAGTTCTGTTATCCCTGGCTTATACGTGTAACAAAACCCTCCTGGATTCAACAATATCGTTACTTTTGTTTTGTTGTTGCACACATAAAATTAAGGTTGAACCACATGGACTATTTTAATGATGCCTTTAATACCTTTCTGGGCCTTGAAAGTGGTAGTTAAATAACTGAGGAATAACTGAGGAATGGTATTTTATAAAAAATATCTAAATTTGTGTACCAAAGTCTTACGACATGAGGGTAAGTAATTAATAACAGAATTTTCATTTTTGGGGCGAACTAACCCTTTAACAACAGCTAACGTAAATATTAGGAAGAAGGATCAGAGGATCTACAAAATAAGTAGGAAGACGCGTATATTTTTAAATCTACACCTTGCGTGGCGTTTCTTATTTGTTGTCTCTTATTTTGGTCTGTGTCATATCCGGTTGTTAAAGTCCCCCACTCGACCACTATGGAGGGCATGTGCAGACATCGCTGACTCCTTTACAGGAGGGTTTGAAAAAAATTGCCATCCGGTTGGACTCTAATTTTATCGGGTCTGTCTCCGGATGGGTTTTTGTCTTTTCGTAATTAATTTATGCAAGTCGATTCAGGCCGGGTACAGATCTTAGGACCTGAGAAGACCTCAAGTTGTTACCCACCGATCCCAGAAGACACTGTGACTCTCTCACGGCCCCGAAGCATCCGAAGAACCCCACCAACATCATGACACCTCCTGCTCCGATCAAGATATACACCGCTGCAGGAAGAACAGAGTAGAGTGTAATGTTTAATGTAAGTCCATTTTCAGGTCAAGAAAATCCCAGCATGCAATTCATTTTATGACCAGATGATGGCAGAACATGAATAGGTAATTAAATCATTTAGTCATTTTTAACAGTGAAGGTTCTCATACACTGTAAATACAGTGGTTTTTAACCAGATGGAAAATAAATGAAAGTAGACCCAGGTGTACTTTTAGATGACTGAGAGTGAAAGCAACGGATTCTAATTTTATAAAAGTTCTGTAGGCATTTCCTGACAGATGGTGAAAATCAAAAATCACGCTTACGTGTTAGGTACTTTCCCACTCAATGTAAGCAACAATCCTACACAAAAACACAATTCTTGTGTTTTGCACCGTTCATGCAGGAAAGTGAGAAGATTGAGAATGTGTGAAATGCACCTCCTCGCGTATCTCCAACAACCAGAGCGTCAAAGGCCTCAGCTCAACAGAAACAAACAGTCTTTGTGTGCACAACACATACAGACACCACAAGCTCAACCACTGCCCCGAGGCCCTGATCGTATTTACCGGCATGATTTTTTTTTTCTCTCAAAACAGTTAACCGCAAAGCTTGCCCTGCAGCCGGTTTCATTGGTCATCTCGATCACACAGTCACCTAAAGGTTCAGATTTTATGGATTGCGTTCAGTGTTCAGAAAAATAACGGGCAGATCTGACTAAGATCAGGGGCTTTTGCACTTAACTGGTTCGTCCACTTGTTGCATTAAGAAAATGTGCATAATGCAGCAATGCTATACGTTTAGGGAACAAAATCTAAGATCTGGAACATGAACAAAAACAGCCTGTTTTTAGAACAATATTATTATTGTTGCCATTATATTTTTGCATCTAAAGGAACTGTTTATGATTATTTTTGATTAAATGATCAGTAGAGTAATAAAATAATAGATATTATGAATATTTTATAAATAATAAATAATAATATAACCAATACATTATTATAGACTGCAAAACAACAAATAATATTATTACTTAGGCCTATATTTATGTAAACTTCACAAAAAAGTTTAGAATGTGTAACAATAATATTTCACAATATAACAATAATAATAATTGAAAACAACAATTGATTATATTATTTTTAGATTGCAAAACAACTTATATGAATATATATATATTTAATAATTTAATAAAAAATTACATTTTTTATTTTTATTAATTTAGTACATTAAATGTGTAAATTAGTCAAATTATATATATATATATATATATATATGCATGCTCATGCAAAACGGCAATCTAATTTTCTTCAGAAAACGTGAAACTGTAGTTAAACACATGACATTTCAGGTCTATTTTGGACATTCATGATTACAGGATCTTCGTGATCCTGTTGTCATTCTCCTCTTCTTGCCAATTATCTCACCATAGCAACAATTCAGCCACCCCAGACGCAGGGCGCTGACACGTCTGCTGTGCCACACTCACTTGAGACTGCCGTTGCTAGGATGGCGCAATCTCCCTCGCGAACAACTGCTTTCCCTTGCCACTTTAGACCAGCTAGAGCCATACTAATTAATGGAAAAAGATAAACTACAGTAAAATCTGAGGGCCTGGTGAAACTAAACGCAGCTAAATATGCTATAATCCCTGTTGATTAACGCCAGACTATGAATTAAAAGCCAACTGCACATAGCGTTTCAAACAAGTTTCCACTCTTAAACACAGGTTTACATTTCAGATATGACTCCACTGACATTTCCATCCTCGAAGGAGTCCAAAAGTCTTGCCAAAAACCACAGCGCTGAAGCTTTGCTGAGGTTTTATTAAGGCTAAAGGAAGACAAGCATCACAACCCACAATAATTAATCCCCGAGGGAGAAAATAATGTTGTTTTCCAAAGACAGGACAAAGGAGATTTGACATGAGTCCTCTGTGAGTTCGGCTAAAAACACCAAGCCGCCACTACTCTTGACTTCCTAATTGCCAACTGGATGGAAAACATGCTGGCATTTCATATAAACAGCCCTCCTGGTTTCCTTATAGTATAAACACTGAACATCTCTAAATGGGCAGAGAGCTCTCTCTTCAACAGGACTCAGTCAACTCAGCTGGTCATTGCTTGACGGCACGGAAAATGGGCAATTGTTGTTTACCAATGATGCAAGAACATCAAGAGCAAAAAGATGAGCAAATGGAAAGCCTTGAGTCCACTGCAAAGATGTTTACAGGAAGATCAGATGCTGTAAACTGGAATTATAAAATGAATTGTAACGGGACGCTAAATCGCATTATAAAGCAACAGTTATGATATGATGGAAAAAAGAAAAAAAAATTACTTTTCACCCAACTACATTACACATTTATTAACCTTAGCACTAGGTAGCGTTACATAACTATAGAATAAATAATTCTTATATATACATGATTTATAACTCACTTAAAAAGCTCAAGCAATGAAGCAAGTGATTTTAAAACTTTTCCCCATCACTCCTGTAACTAAAATAAGTGTCATTTGCATCTAGTAAATATTGCTTTTCACATGGTACCCACATCTGCATATATATATGTAATATCTTTATTTAACTTAAAGGTCTGAGCTATGCTTCATATGGAAGTAAAATATCCTAATGTGTATGTGTGTGTGACTAAAAATGTAAAACACATTGAATAGTATGAACTGTATTTTTGCTGAATTCTTCATCTTGCTTCCTGTTTTAGTCTCATGCATCTGCTGCATTAGCTTCATAGCACATGGTTGTTTGCCAAGAGATATTCTTCAGTTACTGAGCAGAAACTGTTTGTTACAAGTATAAGGGTATTGCCAGGAAATGCTTGTTATCTTATGGTGTACTAGTGATGAGTCTACAGAGCATCTCTCACTTCTTCTTTTTCATAATGGCTCTGTCGCCGAGACAGACGTTTCTGCTTTAGGTTATTCCAGGGGTATCTCAGCATATGATGTCAAGCCCCAGAATTGCAATTTGTTTCATTATCATCGTGGTTAGCACTTGCAAAGTAGTTGTTTGTCCATTCTGAGAGTTTAAATGTAGCTCAGGACAGCAAGTCATAGATATCATCTCATTGCTGCCACGGAAAAACAGCAGGAAGCCAGGTTATTAATGTGGAAATAAAAGCCCTTAAACACCATTCTCCAACTAGTGACACCTATCAACACCTTAGCCATTCTAAAAAAACGAATTACTGCACCACTCCTCTACAATACCGATGAGGTATATGGAGAGACCGGCTTTCTGACCAACAGCAGCTCAACAAACGGCTGCTCTGGGGACTAATTCAGAGCTAAAGGGGAAATTACGTTTTTATAATTCACAGACACCAGTTACACGCCTTCCCCTCTGAGAAATCAGGTTTAGCCATTAGCAAGAACTATCAGTGTCCCTGCTCATTCATCATGGCTAAAACCAATATCAGATTCGCCATTACAGAGGCCATTAGGGCTCCGTGACGCAGATGGGAGCTTTCAGCCTGAAATTGCCGTTGGAGCCCGGTGCTTTGTTATTGGTGTTGTGCTTATTTATGAAACTGTTAGGTGTAGGTTTCTTCATGACACTTTCTGTACATTGTGATTGATAAAACAGATAACGCACAATGGTAGAATGAAAGGATTAGTTCACTTTAGAATGAAAATTACCCCATGATTTACTCAACCTCAAGCCATCCCAGGCGTATATGACTTTCTCCTTTCAGACGAATACAATCAGTTATATTATGAATCATTTCTGATGCTCCTAAGCTTTATAAATGGCAGTGCATCCATGTTTAACATATTATAAAAGTAAAATAACTAGACCGCCTTCCGTATTCAACTTAGGAAACGAGCGTGACTGTTTCGTAAGTTGAATACGGAAGGTGAAGAACGCAGCATCAGCATTTCGAACTGTGGGAGGTCTAAGCTAGTTATTTTACTTTATAATGTGTTAAATATAGATATTTTTGTTACATAAACGCATCGCTTTGCTTCAGAAGGTCGTTATTAACCACCCATGTGGAGCCATGTGGAGTACGTTTACGATGGATGGATGCACTTTTTTTCAAGCTTCAAACAGGTGGTTTCCGTGCACTGCCATTATAAAGCTTTAAAGCATGAAGGGGATTATTAATATAACTCTGATTGCATTTGTCTGAAAGAAGAAAGTCATAGTATTTGGTAATTTTCATTTTAAAGTGAACTAATCATTTAATGCTGCCTTCATGTGATATCGGAATTATTCTTAAGTATGAGTTTCCTAGTTAAAAATTGGACATGAACGCCCTCTCATGTCGTATTTACCACTGGGAATTGGTAAACCCAAGTTGGGCAGAAACGGAAACTGATTATCTATGTTTGTCAATGAATGGGACGCTAAATCTCATTTTGACTTTGATAAGATTTTCCCAATAAATAAGCAAGAATAAACCTGGTGTCCTCCATGATCCCTGTTCTTTCCAACAACAAAGCACTTGAATGCAACAAGTGGGAACATTTCCGATGGCACATGACGGCAGCATAATAAATGCCACAGGATCATAACAACACGTATTATTAATCCCATGATGTAGTAGTGCAAAATGGCATATATACAGCACGTACAACCACAAGAAGAATTTAATGACTATTTACTGTCCGTCTGATCTATATACCACAAAAAACTGTTTTAATTTGACAGGCTGGCTTTATGTCAGGGTGCAAAGGTTTATTAAGGCTGTCTTTGTTGTGTTTATAAAGTATTTCATAGTTTTTATGGGGACAGAAATGACAAAGTCTGCACAAATTTCCTAAGTACTAAATAAAAAGTGTTAAAAAGTAAAAAAAGAAAAAAGCTAAAAAGTGTGTGTCAGTGTATTATCGTAGTATCCACTATTTCAGATAAATCCACTCCAAAACGGTACAGAAAAAGTACCATGTGGTTGACAAAACTGTGGTCATTTTATACGTTGGTCACATGGGCTCTTTTAACAGTTCCTCCTTTTCATATATTTATAGTAGTGCTGGGCAACGATTAAATATTTTAATCGCGATTAATCGCATGATTTTCTGCGATTAATCGCGATTAATCGCAGCATGCACAAAATTCAATAATGAAATCAAAAGTAGTGTATTGTGTAATTTTATTCTTTCAAAGTACTGCTGTATGAACAGAAGTGCAATAAAATTTGGTTTGTCAAAATTTTAAACAAAAAAAGTGCTTTTTTTTACAGCAGTTAAAAGTTAGTAGCAGTTAACATTTCTTGAAAATCTTAACTTAAACATTAATGTAATCAAATTAAATATAACTAACGTATAAATAAAACATTAAAACATTAATGTTTTATTAAATAAAACATTAACGTTTTTAGATTGTAAATGTATATATATATATATATATATATATATATATATATATATATTAGGGGTGTGACGAGACCACTATCCCACGAGACGAGACACGAGATTGGGTTCACGAGACGAGATTTTTATAGTATTTTTAAGAAATCCTCAATAATGAAACGTATGAAGGGAAAATAGTCTTTTATTCAACTGAAAATCATAAAATGCAAAAATGTTGGTGCATTTTGAAATCAACTTGTAATGCATGTCATTTTCCTTCTATTTTAATGAATTATTTGCAGTAAAACAACATGCAAACACTGCTAAATGTTTTGCCACAAAATCAACCAATTGTTTTCTGCCCTGTATAATTTCACATGAGAAATCTCTCTGAACTTCTTTCTACAGATTCAACATAAATTAAACAGTATAAATAAAATAAACATAAAAAATTCAAATAACACTTTAAGTGTCACTTTAACTGCAGTACAAAGTTGACCATTTCCCAGTCACTATTGATTGTGTGGCTGTAACTGTGATAAAGCTCTGCGTACACCGAGAAGTCCAGCCGTCAGCAGTGATAGCGATGCTTTTTTGCCTCTTTAGGGGTCGTTCACATGTCGCGCCTAAAAAAGCGTGTAAAGCGCGGCCGCGTCGCTTCCTCATTCTTTTGCAAGCGTTCGAGAGCTCGCGCTTCTGTAGCGTCTGTCGTTGCTATGCAACCCTGAACTGTGCTCTCCACGACCATCGCTTGGTTCTTGTCACATGACAAGACATTCTGAAATGTTGAGATGTTTTCATCTCGCCGCGGCACAGGCGCGCCAGGAAAAAAACGAGCGCGCCGTACCATATGCGCGCCGCGTCCATTTTGCGAATGAAAATGCGCGCGATATGTGAACGGCCCCTAAGAGTCTGTACAACCTTGGCCGAGGCGTACGGCATAGTTTTCTTACAATGTTTACACATTGTTTGTGTCTTGTGTGTTATTCTTGCGCCAAAAACCAAAATGTTTCCACACAAACGATTTGAAAGTGGCGGGGGCATCTTGAATAATAATTTCACCCTCACACTGATAACACGACGAGACAACTTTTCAACTCGACGAGAAATCTCGTCACACCCCTAATATATATATATATATATATATATATATATATATATATATATATGAACCTCGATAATAACATTATAACTGGCCAAGTACTTCTGTTTCCTGGCATCAACGGTATGCATTGCATTTAAGTGATATTTCAGACTCGAAGTACTCCGATGATAGGACAATTCAGCTTTGCAGTGGTTACAAATAGCTTTAGTTCTATCAACTCCGCCGTGTGGAAGAGGTTTAAAATAAAAATGTCTATTTAAGATTTCGGTACCTTTTTCCATTTTTCTGTCCGCACCAGAAATTTTCTGTTTCGCGCTGTAGCTCTCTTAGGCAAACAACAAATGCTTTCATTGGTTGAGACGCGTGATGACGCTCATCGCAAGCAGCCAGTAGCTACTGATAAACACCCCACCCCTCCTGCGACCCGTTGTATTCGGTTGTATTATTACAGTCTGTATTCAAACGCAGTGAGCAACGGACTTTCAAAATAAAAAGTGCGTTAACGCGCGATAAATTAATTGTCGGCGTTAATTAATTAATGCGTTAACGCGATAAAAACGCGTTAACTTGCCCAGCCCTAATTTATAGGCAAGTTTCCTCAACCAAAAACCCCTAAGCCAGCTTTCATGACACTATACTTTGGCTTAGGTTTATGAAACCTGCATAAACAGTAAAAATTTACAGTGGGCAGTTTTTACAGTTTTTTTTGCGACTCACCGATGAAGAAGTTTTCTGGGGCATCATTCTCGGCTAAGAGGTTAGTCGTGTCTGGGTCAAACCTCAACCATAATCCCACAGCCAACACCAGTGATCCCGACAGCTGGAAACAAGAGGGAAATAAATCAGGAACACATGTACGGAAAAAAGTCACTTCAAGCTGTTTCTGTGACCTTTGCTGATCCTTACTCCATGTCTTTGATTTCGAATTCTGCACAAGTCTATTTAGTTACAAACACAAGAATCCAGGGTTTGACTTTTAGAACAGGATACTTTGCATTTTGCCCATCACTGTAACCGGAAGAATAACCTTGACTAAAATAGAGCATTGATTGTAACTCTGTAAGATAAAGTGCTTTATTTTGATACTGGAAACAACCTTTTGTCCATCTGTAAGGTCAACAGAGTAAGTCCTTCCGTCTGCTAGTTATCAAGTCAAAGGGAAATCTAATAGATTTCATTTAGATTTGCAAATTTTAGTAGTGTTGTAGTCAAGATCACCAAAACCAAAGTCGAGACCAAGACCAGACTAGCACTTGTCAAATTCATCTGAAAGATCCACATGTCTTATTTTTAATCAGTAATTACAATTAGAGCAATAAGACACTATACAGAGCTGTCACCAATCAAATGAAACAAAACAACAAAATTCATCTTTTCACTGCAGAGGTGTTATTTGTGAATATTTGTGCTCATGATAATGCTTAATTATATCCTGCAATATAAATGTCAAGATCTTCTACAAGTACTTTTTCGCAATCATATCTTGAATTTTGTGGGCATTTAGATTAATTTCGGTGACATTTTTGACAGTCCCTTGTTGATTTTTGACCTGGCACAAAAGTAACAAAATAATTGAAATTAGAACCAAGTTATTGATTGCATTTGAAGCAGGAAGTTTTACATCCAATCACATTAATGATGTCAACATATAAGTCAAAAAAACGCAATGGCAATTTAGCGATATCGCCACAGTTGTGGTCTTGAAATAAAATCCTGAACCCTCTTAGTCTGAGACAGACACAAGACCGAGACAAGACCAAGACCTTCAAAAAAATAAAGTACTACAAAACAATTTCATACTTAAAAAGATTCGCCCTTTCCAGTGAGTCAGTTATTGTTTGTTCAGTAAAATCAGCCTCAATCTGCAATATCGAAATGGTGAAATACTAAGGCAAAATATTGAGATAAAAAGTCAGTGGGTATTAAAAGTCAAGCTATAAGATACATTTTTTTCTTAATATCTCACCATTTTGATTGCTAATATCAACTGACATTTTAATTTCCAGTTTTTATTACTTTTTTCTTATGTGACGGAAACAGGACTATTGCAAAGCCAACTCAGAAAAGTACGTTTTGACAAAAGGTCTCGCATCATCGATGTTATTTGTGTGCAATTACATTTTTAAGTGTGACTTGAGCATCCAAATAGTTTTTCTACTTTGGTGCCCTTCTCTATGATCAACAGGCAGGCTGTGCCAGTCTGACAGGCTTGTCCTGCTGGCTTCCACCATCCCCCGGTGCCATCCCCTGCCCCCTCAAATGCAACACCAGGACATAAAACTGCACAGGACAACGACCCACTTCTTTTTTTGCCGGCCCTCTCAAAGACAAAGGCCTTGCTGTCCAGCGCAGTGAAACCACTCCACAGATACCCAATGACTGACGCCACTGTGCCCTACATTACATCTTACACTAACCGTTTAAGCCAATCTAATGTGACCATTAGCGCAGTAACAAAATCACAGTGTGATGTGGTCTTTGAATGGTTCCTATGACTTTTGTGTGGTTTTGAGCAACCACGACTAAAGAACGAAGAGAGGCTTTGAAAGAACTTCATTCAAACCCTTCATTAAAATAAAGATGAAATCCAAACTTACCTTAAAAATCTTAAACGAATGTGGTCTTGGCAATTAACTGAAAATCGGTACTAAAGCTGAAATAAAACTAAATTAAAGTTGAATAAAAAAAATAAATAAATAAACTAATAAAAATGATAAATGCACATAACTTATAAAATTAAAAATAAAATGCAATTCAAAATATTAATAAATTCTACAGTAATAGGGGTGTAACAATATATCATGTCAAAATATATCGCAATACAAAAATGCTACAATGTCGTATCGTGGATAGTGACGATACGTGTTGTGCATTCCCCCAAAATGAAAATTACTGTGAGAAAAAAATGTACAGAGTTTTAGAGTCAGTACTACATTAAACTACAATATATAATGTTGAATATGATGCATAATAATTCAAAGGGGGAATATTTGTGGGTCCTGATAATGCCAAAAGTCTCATGTTACCAGTAAAAAGTGGCCTATATCATTTTTAATATATCTAGTCAGTGACAGTGCGAACATATTCATCTAAAATAAATCTGTTCCAGCTCCAGAATCGTGACCGATTTTTATTCTGGTGTCACCATTGTCCAAACCTATTCATTTCCACCCCCAATGCAATACCAAATTTAGCATTTTAATCAACAGTACGTTTTCAGTTGTTCCTTAATGTCTTTAATGAGTATCGCTATAATAATGCATCGTGAGTTCAGTACCAGGATATGAATCGAATCGTGACATGAGGGTCTCGTTACACCCCTATACAACAGTATATAAATAATATACTTGTATAACGCAAATTGTACGATTCGGTGGCTTATGCAATAAGTTTGAATATTTTATTTAAAAAGTTCTTCTTTTGGCAAAAATTTTAATTTTAGAATCAATTACTTACATCCACGTCATTCCAACCCTGTACAACAAAACTATCAACACCGAGGCCATTATACGCATGACCAGATAAAAGATAAACCTTCAAAGCTGCTTTGGATAAAAGCATCTGAAAAATGTCAATTATATTTCTTTACCACAAAAATTCATTCATTTTTCCATTCAGCAAAACAGAATGGCGATTTATACTTAAAGTGTAACAAGACTGGCAAAGTTTAATAATCTTTTCTTAATATAACAACTGGTCACGTGATGCAAGAAAACCAATGGCACTTATGTCAATGACATCATGGCATTAACATTAATGGAAGGCACAATTTTTTATTTGAACAAGCACACATGTGGAGGTGAAGAGAAAAACGCTTTCAGTGTGTTTCTCGCAAAAAGCTATCTTCTGACTTCAGAAAACGTGGAATATAATGCAATAATCGCATTGACAAAACGACACGGGTAGTGTGTTTTATTTATGAGTGTCTATTCCTTGAAGTTTCAGTAGTATGCAAGGACAAGCAAGGATTATCCTTCATTTACACTGTGTTGAATTTATGCGCTTATAGCATTAGGCTGGATTGTACTTCAATCATTCTTTTATCAAACAACCGATAAAAGGACGTGTAAAAAGCAACCGAGACCATAAAATGATAAAATACAGTACTAACCTTAGTTCCACCTCACGGGACATGCTGTAAAATTATTATCTGAGAACCCTTAGTCTAGAATTACTTATCTCCATGCTTTGCATGTCACAAAAACTTAATCGTCAATGCGGCCTTGTCTTTGAAGAAATGACAGCACCATTATCTAGAAATATCTAGTTCAGTTTCAATGCACCCTTCAGAATTCAGTGCAGCCAAGTGAATAAAGGAGTGTTGAATGCAGCACAAGGGGGTGGTACACTTTCAATAACTTTCCGGAGTAACCCGATCTTTGAGAACTAGCTTTGAAGGTTTGCCCATTCAGTAGGTGCAGCTTGCATCTTAAAAACAGTTTGCACAGCCAGAGGAATTTCAAAGCCACTTATGATGGATTATGTATGTTGTTTGCTTCTTACAGAGCCTACTGCAAGTATAAAGGTAAAAAGGGTACTGTTGGTAAACTTGTCCCATTCATATGGAATGATAATTAATAAACTGACATATGAGTCATTCTATAATTTAGGGGATATTTCACATCAGCAAAACAGTATGCATTCATAATGAAACAACTATTATTTTCAGTTTGTATATTTGTATAACTTGCCTGCTAGCTGTCAAGCTGCCAAGATTAGTCATAAAAGACCATTTTGATATTACAAATAAAAAGTTGTTTTCCCTGGTGAGTTTTCCAACTATGTTACGGACAAATACATACACTGATCGAGCGCTAAACTTTAAGGAACTCAAATATTCAATGTTTCTTTGGTCTATTCTGCCATTTTTACAGTGATTATTTTAAAAGACTTTAATTTGATTTAATAATTTAAAGTTAGGACAACTTTGAGTGAATTTACATTCCACCAACAAGCTACACTGAGTTAGAGGAACTTAATAATTTGTAGCATAAACACAAATGTTTAAGTTGATTACTCAAATAAAATTAAGTCGCTCCAACTACCAGATTTGTAGCCCTGGATCTATTTAAGTTCAAATCAACAGCTATCATAACACATGCTAACATAACTTATTTAACATGTGTATTTAATGAAGTAGTAAGATATTAGTTATCACTGGCATTAGCACAGTCATTGCTTATAGAGTCAATAGTGTTTACCATCATGTATCGAATCTTCAGCAAAATGGTAACACAGAAACTCTTTTAAATGTCAAAACATAGCAGCATCAAACACTAACAGTTCTTTCCCTTCACTAAAAAACACATAAAACACTTAATTTCAACATTTATTCTCCTTATCCAGCCCTATGCAAGGCATGCTGGATACCCCAAAATCCACGGTCTAATTTCCAAAGTTATCAAGACAATTTTATTACGTTACTACAACTTAATTTTTTTAATAAATTCAGTTAACACAGAAATGTGAGTTTAAATTACAGACGCTATTATGCTGGTGTAGTGATCAACCTTATTACGTCAACAGAGCGCAGCAAAATAAGTTTGCAACTTAAAAGGTTTAATTAAAACAATGAATTAAATTTTTAAACTTGCAAACATGCATTTATTTAAGTTGTGGTAACAGGTCCTCTGAATTACTTTTTAGAGTGTTGCAAATAAACAATATATAGATAATTTAGTCAAATTTGTGAAATTTCCCTTAATCCCTCCTCATCTTTGATTCACCTTCATGCACGTACATGCTCATGTTCACATGAACACTCAACTCCTCTGACACGTACGGGGTTTAATCATGATAAAAACTAATAAATGCAAATAATTCATTATCATGAGAGGACTGTTTTATTCAAGAGTTGGCTCTACAGGCCAAGGTAACTTAGTTGACAGGTAACATAGCAGACTATTTCACCATTTTCACTTATAATTTCAATAACAGGCCGTGTCTGGTTCTGCTAGCAGTTGACATAATCGTTGCAGACATAAGTAAAATTAAATATTTTTTTATTTGAAACTAAATTAAATTTAGCGAACAACGCAAAAACTTTCACTTAAGGCACATAAAGGCAATTTCAAGCAAACTGAGAAACGGTGAACAAAATATGTGTGTGTGTGATCATAATATGTATTTTCTTGATGGATAAAATATGAGATTTTCTGACGAAAACTGTTAGAGAAAATTTAATCATCATCACTTCTGTTTCTCTGGCTATTACATGAGTTTTGTCGAAAATGTCACGACAAACTGACAGCCTGTTAAAAATTTGTCACTCTCAGCTGGCGGGGTGTACAAGAAAATGACTCAAGGAGCCAAATAAAACAATGGGACAGTATCCAAAATGCAAGTGGATTGATAAAGAGCCAAAAAACAATAAGTAAAATTTTTTCCTATGGATTGGCATAGTTAGCGGGGGTTTTTGTATGTTGCTTTATAGTTAAAAAAAACTGTCCTAAACTAAAATAATATTTTGTAAATTATATGTTCCAAATTCAAATGCACTATACACAATAAAACCAATAGTGAACTAATGAAGGTTTTACTATTTGTATTTTGCTTAAAATACATAAATAATATATTAATGAATTCATATAACTTATAATTATAACAAATATGAATTAAATTAATAAATACATATATAGTGATAAATGGACTATTCAAAATGAGACACTCTTTTAAAATCAGTGTGAATAAACAACAAGTTCCCATTGTGACAAAAATATTCACTATGCAACTTGCCCCATTCTTCCCTATAATAGCCCATGGATGCTATAAACATAAAAAATATAGCTTTGCTCTCAAACAAAGGCAGTGTTTTAAAACCTACAAGATGACAGCATTTGGGCGCTTAATGTACATATGATGCTCAAAATGTCTCCACGTGCCTATGAGGCTCAGAAGTGCCGTCCAGAGAGTCGACTCTCTAGATATTGAGACAGAGCCCACATCTGTCAACTGCGTGTAGTTTACGAAAACAACGGCATTACAAATGTTGCTGGAGTCCATAGAGAAATGCACCATGCAAAATAAAATCATGGTGATATAGAAAACACATCCTACAGATATTGAGCATCTCCTAAGAAAGCAGGCGACAGCAAACGCGCCTACTTTTGCGTTAGTGAGTTTCATTATACATCAAAGCATGAATGTGTGACATCATCACGCAGAGATCATCCGTACTGTTCGCACTTACCCAGAATATGAAGTTGAAGACGAACAGGAGGTATTTGACACATTTCATGCCGCCCTGTACTTTGCTCATCCTGCTTGACGTTTCGTTTCGCGCGCTCGCCGTTTCGACCAATATTTTTGCGCGAATGTGAGGGCCTATTTCGGAGATGTAGGTCAGTAATATTATTCAAGCAGAATCCACTCACGGACAGTCAACACCAGCGCTGCTCGCGTGTGCACTTCGCCAGAGAGAGCGCGCGCGCGCGGATCAGCACCGCCCATTGGTCCAGCAGGACATGGGGGGGCGAGAGCGATGCTTCTTTCCCGCGTTTTCCTCAGGGCTGAATGTCTATCATTTGATAGATAGATAGATAGATAGATAGATAGATAGATAGATAGATAGATAGATAGATAGATAGATAGATAGATAGATAGATAGATAGATAGATAATGGATGGATGAATGGATGGATGGATGGATGGATGGATGGATGGATGGATGGGATAGGTGGGTGGGTGGATAGATAGATAGATAGATAGATAGATAGATAGATAGATAGATAGATAGATAGATAGATAGATAGATAGATAGATAGATAGATAGATAGATAGATAGATAGGTGGGTGGGTGGGTGGGTGGATAGATAGATAGATAGATAGATAGATAGATAGATAGATAGATAGATAGATAGATAGATAGATGGATGGATGGATGGATGGATGGAAGGATGGATGGATGGATGGATGGATGGATGGATGGATGGATGGATGGGATAGGTGGGTGGGTGGGTGGATAGATAGATAGATAGATAGATAGATAGATAGATAGATAGATAGATAGATAGATAGATAGATAGATAGATAGATAGATAGATAGATAGATAGATAGATAGATAGATAGAGATAATGGATGGATGGATGGATGGATGGATGGAAGGATGGATGGATGGATGGATGGATGGATGGATGGGATAGGTGGGTGGGTGGGTGGATAGATAGATAGATAGATAGATAGATAGATAGATAGATAGATAGATAGATAGATAGATAGATAGATAGATAGATAGATAGATAGATAGATAGATAGATAGATAGATAGATAGATAGACACAAAATCCAATGATTGCCAGTTTTAGATTTGTTTTAAGGCATTATGTTTTGAGCCTATGGTGTAATTTACAACGCCTTCATGATGTGGTCAGACATTCAGGGTATTCATTATTGAGTCTCTTTCATAAGGTTTGTCTCACTACACAATACATCAGTCACAATCACTGTCATCTCAGCGGTGAGAGGATGCCATTGTTTGCCGGTTTGAGGTCAAACTCAGGACACGCTGAGATAATCTTGAGATAATCTTTCTCACATTTTCAGGAGAGACTGTCGTTTCACTATATTTACCCAAACCCGTGGGTGTTTGTGTATGTTTACTATACAGGCTTTATATTCCATTATATCACCTTCACTGTTTTAGGTATAAACTTTAAAATGCTTTAGTGAAAACAAAGAAGAGGTCAACCTTTTTGCCTTTCTACTGAAGCACAAAGATGAGCTTGGGTTTATAAAACATTATTAAGCTTGAGCTAACCCTAGCGTTATCTGACTTTATGCTCTCCGGACAAAAGGTTTTATGGGTAATGAGTGATTATTATAATGCCATCATTTAATAAAATAATAAGAAAATACAATGTGTTAAATGTGCACTGTTAAGGGCACTGTTGTGGTCAAATGTTGCTGGTGTGGTAAAAGATTCATAATTGTCTCTGGTTTAGTCAGGAACATGGTTTCCCCTGAATCAAGCACAACTTTAAATGATTGAGGAAACAGCTGGAATAAAAAACGGAGCTGCAATAAAATCATTGCATGGGATATTTTATATATTTTGTATATATATATATATATATATATATATATATATATATAGACCAATATACAAAATATATATATAACCAATATACAAAACCAATATCATAGACATAAACCTTTTAATTTCGTTCTGTAAGAGCAGTGCTCCCTCTTGTGATAAAATATGTATAGGCCCTATACTAACATGTGTGCTTTGAGAGAATTGTTCAACAATATCAAGTAAAAGTGAAAGTAAAAATGAGTGAAATAACATTTAGAATAGAATTTTTGCATAAACTCTTCCGTCGTTCACACTATTACCGATGAAAATGCAAACAGTGATGCAAAGCATAAAATAGCGAATCATCCACTAGGGGGCGACAATTGTTTGTTTTTGAAAAGCTCCACTCAGAGCTGTTTACTGTACACCAAGTTATCACTTTACATAGCCTTCCGTAATGCACAGTTCTACCTCGATTAAGACTTTTATGTGGATGTAATTAGGTAGTCTTTGACCTTTCTGAAGACGGTCAATCCTCAATTGTGTAGTACGCATGCTGAGGGGTGGCCGTAGCGTTGTTTGAAATCACCTTATGTCAGTTGCCTACCATCCACAGTTCATTAATCTCATTAATATTCTTTGTGAATTAAACAAAAGGGGCTCTTTTGGATTTGTCACAGCTGACTCTCCGTAGGGAGCTGTCCTACAAACAGTCAGAGACACGCTTGTTTGTTCCATTTACATGAGCGTTAAGAAAAATCTCCCTCATTCCTCATCGAGTACACAACTGTTTGAAATGACCGCAAGACATCTAATGAGAGCAAATGAGTGCGTGAAAATGCCTTTGTTTGAAATGACGACCCCTTCACCACTGCTTGACCCGCACTGTATGGCTAAACAAACACGTGCTGATGAAGGCCTCGCTCGTGGGTGATGTGATATATAAGCTTAACAATCCTGTTGATTATTCCACCTGAACTTTGACGCCTGGCCTTCCAGACTTAAGCCTGTGGCTTTCAGGCTTCCAGACATGACCTCATCATTCGGCCATGCACCTGACCTTTGGCATGTGGTCTCCTTCTGTTTACGCAATCAAACCTGAGGTGGGTCTCGCAGGCTGCGCCATCTGTTTTTTAAGACTTCCACATGCTGCCTAAACAAATGTATTCAAAGTCTGATTGGAGTGTGACACCTGTTTGTGGTTGTTAGAATTACTTTTTAACGATTTTCACTCTCAAGGCCAGTTCTCTAGGCATCGTGCGGAAGCCTCTGGAAGAAGAACATCTAATGCATTCCAGCGTAGGTCCATTTCCATGTGTGAGAAGCACATCTGTTGAGACGGGAGGTCGGTCCCACCAACACGTTCAACAAACTCTCCGGCTTACTCAAAACGTCTGACAAAATTTGCCCTAACCGTTTAGTTTTTCTGCCACATGGCTGAAGGTCATGTCTGAGTCACCGGGGTTTTTTTACACTACCAAAACCAGACTCCTGAAAGCTTAAACAGAGGTCTCTCTGGAAAGTTCAATAGCTTTTCTGGGCTTCCAACACAATGGAATATTCTAGATTAAATCCAATTTAGGCTCTGTCAACATGCGGCATGCGGTGGATAACCACTGAAAAGAATCTGCACGTTCCTCAATGTTCAAAAAATTATATAAAATATTTATAGTGAAGCAATTATAATGGAAATCTAGTGGGCCAACATTAAAAAGAAAAAGATGAATAACATTTATGTTACAATGAGTATGTTTATTTTACCTGTAAAATGGCCAAAAATCCACCATTTTGAGGTGGAACTACTTTTCTAGATGGATAAAGTTCTGGTTATACACTACTAACATAATTCCTGGTTTCCTTCTATGTCCATTACTGGATTTTTTTGCACAAATACCAATTGTAGGTTTAACAGGGTTTAACTTTTTGAAAAGAAAACCAGTGTCATGCTAACATGTAATGTTTGAGTGTTAAGATTATACTTTCAAAATAAATGTGCAGGACTTTTGCTGAATAATAAATAAAATTTTGATGTTTTTCACCAAACCTTATCACATGTCCTCAGAACACTTGGAAAATATGAGTCGTATGGGTTTTTTTTTTTTTTTTTTTTTTTTTAAAGAGACAAATGGCATTACAATCTTATCAGGGTGAATAAATAATAACTGAATTTACATTTTTGGGTGAACTATCCCTTTAAGCATGCATATCTACTATGCGTCAGTATGGGTTTCACAGAAAACACTTTTTTTGTTAACGAGAAATAATTTTCTGTGGAAACCAACTGCACAAATGCTGTCAAAAGACCTTAAGCTTAGGTCAACATGAAGCAGACTTATATTACAATTTCCAAACCATTTTAATTTGATAAGGTGACTTATTTTAGAGTCAAGATATTCAAGAAAAACAAAATCCAGGCCAATAATTGGTTGCAATAAATCTTTTAAATTAAGAAAAACCTTGACAATACATTTCTTGCAACTGGGCCCAGGACTTTTTGAACTATTGGAAATTGACTGGCAAGTTGTCTGAGAAAATTTGTTGACAGGTGGTTGGAGTGGCCAAAAATGAAAGTCACTTCTTTGGAATAATGTGCACCAATCTATGATACCAGGAAAATGTATCAGGAAGTAATTTAGGTCACTTTTGTTAAAAAGAAGTTCATCCAAAAATGAAAATTCTGTCATTATTTACTCACCCTCATGTCGTTCCAAACACAAATGGCTTTTTTCTTCCACAGAGCAAAAAAGAAGTACAAAATGTCAATGCATTTACAATGAACATAGACTGAAGCTCTCAAGTAAGAGTAAACGATGACAATTTTAATTTTAAGTAGTATTTAACCCAGAATGTTCCTTTAAAATGACCCGTGTCCTAATACTCGCACCGAGGACCCACAATAAACTGGACAATAATGCTGCAGTTTAATAAATAACAATTACCACACACAACCATGTATGTACATGTTCTCATACTGCTGAAAAAGAAAATTATTTTAAAAAGACCAAAATGCATAAAAAAGAACTGAAAAAAGTCCAACTCATTCCATTGTAGTTTCATACGACAAAAACACATCATACCTCATACCTCTCCTCCTCAGACGGCATGTTTTATGTCACAAGTTCAGTTATTAATGGTTTGCACAAGGAAAATGTCCACCAGCGCATAGAGGAATTTAGAATATCAAGTTTGATATCATAAGGCTGTCGCTGGTGTATTCAAAAGCAGCCAGTTTGTCATTGTCTCCAAGACTTTCGGCTCAGCACACAAACACAAGCTACATTGATTCTTATGAGTCTCCACGCCACCAGGTTCTTGAATGAAGTCAGCGCTCGCACGAAAGTGTGCGAATTGGTACAATATGAGTTCCAATGGCGCGCATCGATTCCCAAACACCCAGAACCTCCGGTCCGCCCACTGCTGCAGGTAGTCTCAAAAAAGTACTGCTTTTTCTTGGAATTGTTGATGATTACATCAGGCAAGACGGTGACCTCGTTGCCTGACATGTCTGTAGCTTTGGTTTTGTTTCCCTCCCACGTGCTAACGCTCTCACAGACGGAGTAAACTCCGCGGTGTTGAGGCGGTCCTGCTTTCCTCTTCGTCCTGCTCCTCGTATGGTGCCCAGTGGGCTCTGAGTCGGGGGGGTGTTCGCTGAAAAGCACGCGGGGTGAGCGGTACCGTCGCTTGTTGAAGAGTTTAGGATCCACGGTCGGCACAGGGATGGCTGTGACATCCTGTCCGTGGTCGTCGTTCTGTAAGCATATGTCACCTGGGCGCTGGGCAAACATCTGGCTGCAGGACAAGAGCAGCAGGGCTAGCATGGACCACCGCATGGGCTCAACGTGACCTGAGTACAGCACATATTAATGTTAGGTTTGATCACAAAGAATAGCAGTAGCATACAAACAAATACGTATTTGGTCTTTGCGGAATAGATCTGCTACGCTGCTGCTGAATTGCTGATGCAAGTACAGGAACTTGTACTGGAACAGTATACTCGTACGCATATACAGGTGTTCGCCAGGAGTTACGACCCATGTAAACAACTTTGTATCCTTTCATGCTAGAGTTGTACAAAAGAGGAAACGAACCTCTTCACACGATCTCTCATCTATGTAGGCATCATCGGTGTAGCTTGCATGTGTTGCGGTCTGCTTTGTTTATGCAGTTTTTCTTTGAGCACCTTCTGAATCGACAATGGTTGCCACCTTGTGGATAAACTAATTACTGCAGAAAAAAATCGCCGCGCACAATTATGCGCAGTTTCGAAAATACGGCGGTGTGCGTACAGTACGTGCGTACTCTTCAGAAGATGAAATTCGTGTCACGCGCACTGTACGCTGACCCTGACGTACACGTTAAAAGTGAAGTAAACTTTGGGCTTCAGACATATACTTCTGCTGCACAAATAGCATATATAAATTACCCACAGCAGATCTATACAGGTGGAGCTGGGGAAGGTGGAGCTTGCAATGCAAATTACTATAGTGAATGCTAACCACCCTTTTAAATGTTGAGCAGCAATCTCATTGGCTGCACATGTGACATAGTTAATGATGTGAATATCATCTGTTTGCATTAAGGACCCAACAGCTTGCGCCATCCAGAGTTTCATGACAGAACTTGGCAAATCTACACTGTTTTGTTCTTTTTTTAATTGAAAAATGTTTCAGATAGAATAGACGGTACAATAGAATAGATGGATAATGTTTAGTACCTCAGTAACGGCATTGAGAAACATCTGTTGCTGTTATACAAATATAAAATATTTTAACATTAATATATATATATACACACACACACACACAGTCTTTATGATCTAATTGTCACAGATTGTCTTATATACATTTTTTATATATTCTGTTAGTGGATATATAAGACCTAGTATTATATCACTCACAAGACTAGATATTAGTCGTTTGGATCATTGAACTAAAATGTTTTCTTTCTTAAAAATTCTTAAAAGTATCATGCAAAATCTAGATAGATATGGTAATCATTCTATATCATGGTGTATTTTCTCAAAAATGTCATGGTCTCAGTAATTTGATATCTTTGCATCACAGTTCTTTCACAAATTGACTTAAACAGCTATTCAAGCGGTAGAAATCCCTCCTACATGTGTATCAGCACAGCCTGAATGAACCTCTGTAAACCACCATGGCATAGCATTTGCTTTATGGACATAGCCTTTTAAAAACTGAAAATATGAGATTTATATATGCATTTTATACAAGTTATCTTCTACTAACAAAAAGAATGTGTTTACCTGTGAAATGGTGAACCAGGTGAACTGTTTTCTCCTGTCTGTCTTTAGCGTAGATCTCCTGTGCTCCTCATGGTACATGTATCGACCAGCGTGGCATCTTCTGCTTCCAGCTCCTCTGCAAAAAGGTATAAAAAAAGTATGAAGCAAGCTATAATTTTATATAATTACCATTTACTGTATACATAATACTCCTGCAGCATCGGAAAGCCAGTGTCATTCTAGTGAATCAGTTCGTTTTACACGTTTAAAGCATTTGAGATTTTTTCTGAAGACAAAAATATAAAATTGCTCTCAATGATGTCTCACTGCTGTCAAGCAGAAACATTTTCTCACATTAAAGAGACTTATTTCTTTCCAACAGGGGAGAAACACCTCATCTGTCCAAATACATTCCTTCCACTGGTGAAATGTTGGGAGACAAATGCACATTTCAGACATCACAAGCCAAGCTTTTTCAATGAAAACATCTTCTGTGAGTGATGTAGTAATCACTGTCAAATTACTGTTCAAGCGTGACACGTGCAGACAAACAAGACAGACCAAAAACCCAAATGTGACACACATCAACTAACACCCCACACCCAAACCATCCGACTGCCACAACATACTCAAATCTCCAGTAAATTGCTTTGGATCGCACAAGCCTTTCTGTGTGGCTTGCGGAGGTGGTCTAAAAAATCCTCAGCCACTGACCTCAAACTCATTAGCTGTGATAGAGACAATTTAACACGTTCCGTCTGGCATCGTTATCACACTGACACAAAGAGCCGAGCCAGGCGGTACTCTCCTTTCAAAACAGTCTACTTTCATATGGTAACAGTTCCTGGGTGGCATAAGTTTCAGCATGTAACGTGAGCCCTTCCAAAGCGCACATACGCATGCCCTTATCTCCAGCCTCCACAGGGCTATGAATTCCAGCGCCTGGAGGGCAGCTTTCTCTAAGCACTCATGTGTGGCAGAGCTCAAGGATGAAGCATGGCTTTGTACTGGCCCAGGGCCTGTGGACTAGTAGTCCATGCAAAGATAGCATCCGCTTTAGTGCACATTGAAGACTTGTGCTATATTCTGCATAGTTTCACCAGAAGCTGTCACATAACATTACATAAAATGAGAATCATCATGGTTTAGGATGAGGTGAAACGGCGGGCATGTTTGGACCATCTTGCAAAAAAGAAGCAAGTTAGATTAAACTTATCTTCAAAGTGTGAAAAAATACACAGGCGAAAAACTTGTTTAAATTAAAACTAAAAATTCTAACTTTACCTTACATTGTAAAATATCTTTAAAAAATAAGTATAATAAAATTTTAAAATAAAAATATAAATAAAAATGAATATATGTAATATATGTTATATATATTTATTAATATTATATATATATATATATAATTTATTTTTTAATATTGTAACAAATTAAGTAAAATATTTTACAATAACATATTTAATGTTTTTTAATGTATTTTACAATTTTATTACAAATTTATTTTTTATAATTTTATTTTAAAAGAATAACATTACATATATATACATTTATAATATATATTATTTATATATATATATATATATATATATAATATATATATATATATATATATATATATATATATATATATATATATATATATATATATATATTTAACAATTCAAATGTGGAATTAATTTAAAATAATTATAATAATCATTTCACATATATTTACTTATTTTAATTTGACAATTTTATTACAATTTAATTATTTTTTACAGTTTTATTAGAAGTGAATATATATAGCATGACATATAGCTAATACATATACATTTTTATTATATTACATTTTACATTATATATATATATATTACAATTTTGTAACAAATTAAAAGAAAATTGTAAAATTATGTGACATATTCTAAAGAAAAAGGAAGTGAATACTAAACTTTTGTGGGTTATTTCTTAGTCAAAATAGCCCTAGTCTCTATTATTTTCTGGTTTCTAGATATGGCTTGGAAACTAGCTTCTATGTAAATATAGGATTTTCCACTTGTTTTATCACCTGCCAGAAGGTAATCATAAATCTTATGGCATTATTAGTATATAATGAGTTGTATAGTTGCAGAAGGAAATATGTTAGGATGTAAAGAACATTCATTTAAAGGCAGCACATTGCTTGTACAAAATGACAACGCAGGCCAGACAGCAAGTATTTTGTTGCCAACATCATATTTTATCAATGTTTCACTGACAAATATATGATCGTTAATAAAACCAACCAAGGACATAATGAACACAAACACACTCACATACACACATCCAGATGGCTGGCTGGATGAGCTCTGTTATGAGATGGTGTGAAAGACTTATCGCTGATGTTATTGACAACAGATGATGATGAATCCAGATGGGGCAATATAATCAGCTCTGCTTATAGAATTGGACATTATTGTACCTTCACATACACATGCTGTTAGCAATTATACAAAGATACCCGGATCTCATTTCACTAAACATAAACATACGTGTATGACTTCCATGTGAAACATGATCAACCCCTAACCATAAGTATTAAACTATGGTGAGCAACACCATTTGTGCTACAGAAATAAATTATATCTTGCAGCTTGATGGGAGGTGTGCTATAATAAAGATCTAGATGAAACGGTCTCATAGACTTAGACTGAAAAAGATCTGGGGTCAATCAACTGCAGTCTTTAATGTTCTTGTTAGCGCTCCTGCCTCCATTGCCAGAGACGCCGATTCGATTCCTACTCTGAGAAGGAATGGTTACATTAGATGTCGTGACCCGGATGGGAATGATGTTTAGCACGCCCCCCTCCCATGCCAGAGACGCTGGTTCAAATCCCGTTCTGAGCGGATTAAGCAGGACCGGTTACATTTGGTGCCGTGACCCGGATGGAAGTGAGTTTTAGGAGGGTTAGTGTAATGGAGGCCAGCTAGTAAGAGCTGTGTGAGAAACCTCACTCTCTTGGCCTCAAGAGGCGCACTAGAGTCTGCGGTCTTTAGCATTCTTGTTAGCGCCCCTGCCTCCCATGCCAGAGACGCTGATTTGAATCTCGCTCTGAGCGGATCGACCAGAACCAGTTACATTTGGTGCCGTGACCCAGATGGAAGTGAGTTTTAGGAGGGTTAGTGTAATAGAGGCCAGCTAGTAAGAGCTGTGTGAGAAACCTCACTCTCTTGGCCTCAAGAGGCGCACTAGAGTCTGCGGTCTTTAGCATTCTTGTTAGCGCCCCTGCCTCCCATGCCAGAGACGCTGATTTGAATCTCGCTCTGAGCGGATCAACCAGAACCAGTTACATTTGGTGCCATGACCCGGATGGAAATGAGTATAGGTGGGTTAGTGTAACGGAGGCCAGCTAGTAAGAGCTGTGTGAGAAACCTCACTCTCTTGGCCTTAAGAGGCGCAACAGAGCAGGGCAAGTAGAACAGGAGGGGTTATATTGGTGCCGTGACCCAGATAGGAGTGAGGTTTAGGAGTAATCTCATCAGTTGAGGCACATGATGTACAAGTGTGACATCACTGAAACAGAAACATTTATCATGATGGAAATTCCTGGATGGACTACATTCGTAATTAACAACCTAATTATATTTTAGGATAAATATATATGTGAAATGAATGAAAAGAATGTAATGGAAAAAAAGTTTCATTCAGTTAAAAAGTCCTGAAGTACACTAATGCATCTAGTGTTCTGGAAACAGCCACCCAGTAGATCAACATGATCAAGATGAACCACCTGCTCTTCCTGTGTGGACAGGCTCATCAGAGCAGAACACAGAACATCAGTGAGTAGCCAGAGGGTTTATGTGTGTGGCACACAGTGAAAGGTTCAGGCTATTGTATCAGACAGTTGCTCAAACCTCTCCCAGGACTGCCTAAAACTGTTACATTTTGTCTCTTTGCAGTGATGAACAGATACGGCAGTTACAGTTTAGTTCAGTCAAAATGTGTTTGTACACTCAAAATTAGTTTCTTTCTCTAGCATTTTTTTTTTAACATTTTCAACATGGATAATAATCAGAAATGTTTCTTGAGCAGCAAAGCAACATATTAGAATCATTTCTGAAGGATCATGTGACACTGAAGACTGGAGAGATGATGCTGAAAATTCAGCTTCGCATCACAGGAATAAATGACGTTTTAAAATTGTTATGAATACAGCCTTGGTGAGGCTCAAAAAAGACCCTACATTTTTTAGCAGTAGCATAATTATTTATGAATTATATATATAATATAGTTAATATCATACATTGTATATTATAGTGAATATTAACAAACAATTTTCAAAATATTTTAGTATTTAATTATATTATAAACTGGAATTTATATTAGGGTGAATTTGGGTTGTTTAGGACAGTTTTGGCCATTGAGAATGACTGGAGAAAAGTGTCCCAATCAACTCAAATTCATAATTATATAATTTATATAAAATGAAACCTATATTGCAATACTGGCTGTAATAATGTAACTCCATCACAGCTGAAATTTATAAATGTATTTTTGCTGGAAAATGAGGACATACATTCCAAAACATTACTCATTTGTTTATAACTTTCTACCAATGCTAAATGATGCTTCCAAGACTGTCACAAATCATTTAGACAGAACCCAATCTATATCAGCCAACTAGATAACGTTACTGTGGCGACATGTTCATTTGCAACAACACTATTTAATGCATCACAGTAAATTAAATGTGTATGTTTGCATTACACACAATGAATGCAGCACTATAAGAAACAAATCTGTAGAAAAAAGGAAAAAGTGCAGGTAATTTTCTGCCATGACATTATCAGTTAAGAGCACATCTGAGAAAAAGCAATCTAGAAAAAATTATTTATATTTACAGCATATTGTGCCCTATTTTTACTGACTTTTCCCGAACTCTCTCTGCCACCAGGCAATCCACACTGTTAATCCCCGGTTAATCTGAGTTAAGGTGAAAAATTAAGAGCCGTTCCAAAGAAAAAAAGCAATATGAATATAAAAATAATGTCAAAACAATACAGAACAGATATTCAGTAGCAAATGACATCTATAAAAATATTGCTCACTCATTAATGGCTGTTGAATTAGCAGATATGTTTTCAGTGTGTATAAAAGTAACATGTGGGTGAACAGTAAACATTTCAAACGCATCAATGGTCTCATAATGAGAATCTTTTGATGTTTCCTCGACAAAAACACAGCTGAGACTCCACTTTGTTTTCAGACTAAAGAAAACAGGTTGACTTTTCCCACAAGAGAAAAAGCCGTGCTGAAATGTGAAGACATCAATGTAAAATATTACTCACATCCCCCAACCGTAAAGCCAGATCTCTTCTGCACTTCTCCAAACCACCAGCTGTGTAATTTAAAAATCTCAACAAATTCCCTCAATGAGAAACAGAAGTTACATCATTTACTTGGACAACAATTGAAGCACTGGGGTTTGGGAGAGTCCTGTGCGGGGGCCCCTCGCTGTGTTATGAGTTCTGGATTTGCTGATTTTTACTCTGCATAGAAGCCACATCTAAGCAGCAAATACTGAGTGACTTTATAATGCAATGCAGAGAGGCGGACTAAACTGCATTTACACAAAACTACAACTACGCTCAAATTACATGCACATTGGACAGACAACAAGAAGTTCTTGTCAAGCTCGTTCATATTAACGAATATCTGAGTTCACAGAGTAACAGAGAAACCAAATTGTTGGAATCCATTTCAGAACGATTGATGAACGACAGCCAATCAGAATCCATCATAAAGAGCTTGAGCATTTAAAGGTGCAGTATGTAATATTGATTGCTGGCTTCCGTGGCAACAGTACACTGTGTTTTTGCCAACTGGCAACCCGAGGTGTTGAAGTACTATAGCAGAGGGCGGGATCACACAGACCGAAACAAAAACAGATATTCCGACATGGAACGACTGTAGATTTCGTAGAGACAAGAATGTGAACTCAATCTCTGCAAACATATCATGGTATTTTTGTGCTTTAATACAGCCAAAAAAATTACAAACAGCACGTTTAAAGCAGCAGACGACAAAACTGCACTGCGCACTTAGAACTTTGAATACAATATTGTGAATTGGTGTGGACACTATAGTACTATCGTGCTGGGCGGTGTGCCGGTTTCAATTTCGAGACTCATATGTATTTTTGCGTAACTGAAACAGCTGCTTCTATTAACTGCGTAACCTTCTTACACTAATAGCAACAACTTAATAACTCACAAAACTAACTCTGTTTAATACTGCAAATACCATGTAGAGCCATGAAAACACGGATGAAATCACAGAATCCTGTCACAATGAACTTATTGTAGTGGAACGTCACAGAATTCGGCAATTTTTGGATGAATAAATTAAAAGTAGGGCTGTACAATGAATCAGATATCGATACGGATTAGTGTCTTTGAATATTAAAGCTAAAAAAAGACTGCTACTGAAATCTTAAGTCTGTATGAATGTATTTCGTCTAACACTACTGCTACGATTTCAGCGTCCACTGTCTCACTATACATGAATTTCACCTGCAGAGCTGCTCTTAGAGTAACTTTATCAGCATTTTCACCATTTAGTTTGATTAAACTATCGACACTTTTCGTAGCATATACACAGGAAGTCAAGGGTCTTCACGACCCTGTCAAAATGAAAGTTAGGTGTTACTATTGTACAATAGAGAGTGCTTCGATTAATAGAGATAATAATAAAAATGAAAACCACAAACTCAGGAGGTCTTCATTGAAATTACAGAAATTGCACAGTAAAAAATGTAGCCTAGTTATTATTAATTAAATTAAATAATTAAATTTATTTAATTTAATTACATTTTATACTAAATTGTTAGCTTTATGAACTGATTTGATTAATTTGTTTAATACATTTTTATTTGCCCTTAGAATGTTTATAAATGTTTTTTATAAACATTTTACTATTCCCTGTACTCCTCACAGTAAAATATGCCAAAAATAAAGGTCCAGTGAAAAAAAAAAAGTGATGTACATGAAACCACCAGAATCTTACAAAAAATAAAAAATAAAAAATATCGCAGATTTTTGGTCAAACCGCCCAGCTCTAATTATAGTTATCGTTATAGTTATAATAGATATAGTCTATTTTTTCATTTAACAATTTTCTTAAGAAACAATTCATAAAAACTTCATTACACACTTTGAGACTTACAAAGAAACGGCATGTGACACACGTGAAATTTTGAAGTAGAAAGACTGACGTACTCTAATGGTCTTCGAAAAATCTATTATTTTTTTAAAAACATTTTAAGAAAAAAATCATTTTAACTAATATTTTTTTACCATTTAAATTCCATCAGATGCTATTTCACACCTGAGATAAATGATCATGCATCAAGTCGCTATGTGGGAATGGCCTAATCACATGGTTTGTAGGGAGCTGCAAAAAATATGGGATAGATGAAGGATTTACCTCATAAGGGATCATGTAGAAAACAACTGATTACAAATGAAATGCTTTGGTCTGGCAATCCATTCAAATACTTACAAATCATGTTGTTTTAGTAAATTTGCTTGCACAAACTGACATTCGGGCTACTTAACCCACAACTATAATTGAGAACAAAAAAACAGAGTGGATCAAAAGAATAAATGCACTGTATTGATGCTCCAGGCCAAGCAAATGCTTCTGTTGGATTGCGTGCTGCCGGCTAGCTCTGGCTTGCTTGGAATCCAGAGGCCGAGATTTTGTCTCGTTTGCCCTCTGGACGTTATTTTGCGGAAGCTGTCTTAAAAAGCATAATAGCAGGCAATTTAGACCAACTGTCAGCTGTCCTATTTTTCCGACACCCTTCCTGTTTCTCTGTGTAGAGGTGTAAGCTCGCCAATTACTGAATTACTGGTATTGAGTAACTGTGGGGAAATCGCAGGCATGAAGAAAAAGATGCCTAAATCGGACTGCTTCTGTCAGGCTTTTTCAATCTAAAACAGATGTGCTGGATCTTTTGACCAGAACCAGGAGGTCTTGGTAGGTTTAGGAATAAGCTGAAATATTTCCCTCAGAGAAGCAGATTTAAGGCCAAAAAGGGCTCTGCATATTATTTCAAGACCTTATTTTTACCTGTGTGAACATATACAGGACCTAAGTAAGGTATAATCTATTAATGTACAATGTTCCTGTTGGTATATTACACATTACAGATTTCAGGCTTTATTGTCTAAATGCTATAAGAGGAATATCATACCCCCACATTGATATTTATTCATTTAAGCAGATGTTTTCATTTAAAAAAAAATGAATGCAAAAATACACATGAACAAATGATTGCATTTTCTGAATCTGAATGCTTTAGCCCAAATAGTTCAGAGTCTCGTCTTTGAAAACAGCACCGAAGACCCTTGCCAGGACGAAAGACATACAGAATTTATATCGTTTCAAAACTTTTGGCAGGTGAGGACAACTTTACAAGCAAGTCTGAATAAGGCTCTGGATGCCAGTAAAAGAGTGAAATGACATCAGAAACAGAAACAGTTAGGTATGAATTGTTAATGGTCCTGAAATAAACACTTGCACATTCTAACCCTTGCAGTCACGAAAACAGCTCTCTCTATGGCTGGAGAACACAGACACGAAAGGTATTTAAAGAAACTGCGGCAGCTCACGGGTTTCACCTGGACAGTCTCATCATTCGCTTTAAACCATGTTTGGTATCTCCTGTGACAGCGTACAGACGGACTGCACTTGTGCATGATGTTTCTTTAGAGTAATTATCATGGGTGGAGAAGAGCAACTATTTTGGAATGCAGACTCGATACCTTCGGTCTTAGGGATTTGTGAGATTTGGCCTCAGATTTGTTTACGGCTACACTAGTGATATACCATAGAAACAGACAACATTACTGGTCTCGGCCGCCAGTTCCACTGCATGTGAGCCGAACAACATCTCTGTATTATCTCTTGGCTGTCGAACCGTGAAAGACCACATCCTTTTGGACTATGGTTATAGTTAACAACAGTTATCCAATTGTCACAGCTTATTAAAATTAAAGATGAATGAAAAGTATCTAAATGCAGCAGCTTACTTTATTTACACAAAAACTCAAAGCCACGGGCAGGAACAAAATCAACAACACGACACGTGATGACAAAGAACTGAAATGAACATGGAGTTTAAATACACTGTCTGAAACAAACCAATGAACTAAATGAACATCAGGTGCAAACACTAATTAAGCCATGAGCCACCACTGAAACTAATGAACACAGACAATGGAAACTGATCTAGAAACAGTGAAAACCAAAGTCAAACCCAAGCAACCCCAAACACAAAAACGAGACCTAAACCTTATACCAATAATATAGCTGAAAATATTCCATTATAATGTAGATGTTTTGCCCACTTTTATTCAGGGCTCTTAAAAGGAAAAAATATTCCATCAACATAAATGTACTATGTATATTATATATATATATATATATATATATATATATATATATATATATATAATAAATATACATAGTACACATATATTACGTAAACAAACTTTTATTTTGAATGCGATTAATCACATTTGAGAGCACTAATTTACATATATATATATATATAGCAACTATAGAGCAAAATTGAGCAACTATTTTGGAATGCAGACTTGACAACTTTGGTCTTAGGGATTTGTGAGATTTGGCCTCAGACTTGTTTACGGCTACACTAGTGATAAACCATAGAAACAGACAACGTTACTGGTCTCAACAGCCAGTTAAACGATTTCTAAAAAAAATCAATAATAATATATATTGATAAGCTGCCTTCAACATCACAGTTCAGGATAGTCACTAAGATTTTTCACATTGGAATGGCAGAAAAAATAATGATCATAATTATTATCTTCGGGAAAAAATGAGTCCTTTCTAAATGAGGGTTATAATGGCTGCTATGCCGCTGACAACAGCAGTGAATCGTGAAGTTATATCATCTATCAACAAGTCACAAGCGAAAACTCATTTGGAAAAAATTAAGGACCAAGGATGTTGAGAATCTGTCACGATCAAACAGCGTGTCGTTGCTATGTGGTCCACAAACCGTGAGCCTGAGGCTGCGTGGTTAGTGGTCCTATGCCAAATGAATCAGTACTCTTGTAGTTTTTTTCACATCACAGTTCCCCCAGATGTTCTGATTTACACTGTGCTTCATGGTGGATGTATACAACTGTCCTCACCCGCTCTAAATATTGAAATTTGTTCCAATGTTAGGATGGTGAAAATAAATCCTTGTCACGTTGGCAAAGATCATTCTTCCACAAGTAAAATAAACAGGGCTTAAAAGGTGCTGTAAGCGATTTCAGCTGTCTTGCTAAAGCTATTTGTTAGCAATCCCATTCATCTCAATGGATCAGCTGCTACATGCACCCCTGGAAGTATGTGATCTGCCATCTTTGCTTATGGGCTAAATGCCATGGGGCTAATCACTCTGGAGGTGCAGGAAATGATGCCATAGACATTATTCACAGCGGCGCCATGTTTGATTTTTAACAGGAATGAAAGCGAGGGATAGACACGCCTCTCTTCGGTGAGTTGTATTGTTATTTAATGAGTACGAACATTGATTCGTTGATGCACCAGACTCTTCCGTCACAAAGACAAATGGGATTTCTCAGAGTATAGTGCCATTTTATTCCTACAGTAATCCAAGGAAATCACTTACAGCACCTTTAAAGCAGGAAACGCAAGACCTGTTAATATGAGAGGAAAACCCCCACATAAAATCAGTTTATTATAGAAGTGTGCAAGAGGGTGTGAATGCTGTCTTCCTGTAACAAACAACCATACTTATCTTGTTAAGAGCTGGGATAATCATTAAACCACATAAAAAAATAAATAAATACTGATTTAGACAGAAGATTAGAAATAGCTACCTGCCAAGAAGAGCCTGATCAAATTACTGTATACGCTACAAAATTGACTCTTAAAGTAGAGGGTTGGGCAGCATGACAGTATACAATGGGGTTCAAAAGTGCACAAACTTTTAAACGCTTTAACAATTTGAGTGAAAGCTTTATTTCATGCACTAAAGCTGCATGAAGTCTGCCATAAATATAAGTCACAGTCTCTATGATTTGAGTATGCTAATAAGAACATCTTTTGGAAGCAAGAAAGAACATCTGACATTACAAAGAGCCACTTGATCATTGCCTCACATTTGTTCATCTGATTAAAATAGAATCTATAAATGAATATGATGTAAACTATCCAGCATATTTACCATTTCTCCTCCAAATAGTTTCCAGAGATACAGGTGTTTGCCCGTGAAATATTCTCTGACACGCCCTTTTATGCCTTGTTCTGTAAACTATTGGAACATGTCGGAGGCCTTTTTCTCAGGCCTGGATCACCGCCAGCCTCATTCACTCTTTTCAACCTGGCTTCAGGGAGCTGTGTGTTTAAGAACTTGAACTTCTAATTCCCCAGCAGTTTACTAAAATAGTGCCTAAATGAATTTGAAATATTTCTTCTTATTTTTTAAGAATACTTATTATTTTGTTTTGTAAAGTTTATGTAAACAAAGTTTATAAATGTTGAGTTTATTTCAATATGATATTATTATCAGATTAAATAAATAAAAAAGTCCTTGGCCCCCATTGTGAAACTAATAGTGCTCAGGACAGCTTTACATTCACTCTAAAAAGTAATTCAGGAGAGATAAAAAAAATCCATGGTCGCAAGTTAAAATGTCTAATTTAGGGTTTTAATTAAACCTTTTACGTTTCAAACATTATTTTGTTGTGTTCTGTTGACATAATAATGTTGATCATTACATCAGCTTAATTTCATTTGTGAGTTAAACTCAAATTTCTGTGTTAATTGGCTTTTTTTTTTAAATTAGGATGTAGCAACTTAATGAAATTGTCTAGATTACTTTGGATATTTGGCAGTGGATTTCTAGTTCTCAGCATGCTTTGCATAGGACTGGATAAGGAGAATAAATGTTGAAATTAAGTGTTATTGTATGTGTTTCAGTGAAGGGAAAGACCTGTTAGTGTTTAATGCTGCTAAAAGAGTAAAAAAAGTATTTCTGTAATGTTGAAGTTTTTGTGTTACCATTGTGCTGAAGAGTCGATCCATGAAGGTAAACACTACTGACTCTATAGGCAATGACTGCGCTAATGCCAGTGACAACTAATATCTTACTACTTCATTAAATACACACGTTAAATAAGATATGTTAGCATGTGGAAACCGTGATAGGTTTTAGGATTCTCAGATTTTTTTTAATGGAATTTCCAGTACAAAAATTACTAATATATACATCATTGCCTCGGTTGTCTTTGTCGGATATATTGGTGCGTCTAATTCTTTCCCTACAGGTGCATTCCACTGTCATTATTAACAATGAGCAAGACATGACATTGCAATTATAGCAACTACAGTAAGAGCTTGTTATGTCAGGTTTGAGAGCTAAACTGCTGGGGAATTAGAAGTTCAAGTTCTTAAACACACAGCTCCCTGAAGCCAGGTTGAAAAGAGCGAATGAGGCTGGCGGTGATCCAGGCCTGAGAAAAAGGCCTCCGACATGTTCCAATAGTTTACAGAACAAGGCATAAAAGGATGTGTCAGAGAATACTTCACGGGCAAACACCTGTATCTCTGGAAACTATTTGGAGGAGAAATGGTAAATATGCTGGATAGTTTACATCAAAAATCCGATTTAGAACTGCATGGGGACTGACGGCATACATTTAGAGCGCTATTTATTGGAGTGCCTTGGAATTGAAACCACGTGTTAGGACACTTTAAAGCTCCGTCGCTATTCTTCAAAGGAAAGAAAGACAGAAATTACCCTTGCCTGTTATACTCTACCATGCTGATAATTCCCATGAACACACGAGTCCCATTTAGGACATGCTTGAAATTTATCATATGATAAACAACGTTTTTTTTTCTCTTCTGTGCACCTTTCGTCCTTTTTCAAACACCTCTTGAAACCATTCTGACATTGCAAATCCAGCTGTTAATTCCTATTTAGTCTGAGCCCTGATTATCACTTCTCAGTTCCCCTTCACCTCTCGCTCTCGGGGTATTTGCTTTCAAACTGCTGCGGATTTTTTTCGCCACATTTCTCTTGTTATTCTTTAGATAATCCCTGGCTCAAAGGAGGAAGCCCCAGGGTCATCACCAATAACCTCCTCAAGGCTGACACCATAAACCCCTCTGAAAAGCCTCAGACGGTTGTGGGAAAGAGGGCAGGTGGACTAAAATCCCAAAGAGAGTGATGTCTTGTGAGGCTCTATGGCAAGACAGCAAGTCAAGCTTTTCTTTTTGTCCAGTTCTTGAATTTCAAGCCAAATGGGAATTCTTTCCTCTTGCCAGTATGTGTTGGCAGATGTTGAAATTTGAAAGTTACGGCCAATTTTAAAGTACCTGACGGTTCCTGATAAACATTTCAAAGCATCTGGACAGAAGTTGGAAAGCAGCTTTTGATTTTACAATGTCCACATACACACTGCAGCTAATTATGGTTGTCACTCCTCTCTGGAGTATTTTATCTCATTCTGTACCACACAAGGTTCGGCTATTTGCAAAACTGAAAAACTCATTTTACAACCAAATTCAGTTTTGAAAAGTAACTCCACTATATTCGTGACAGCCTGTCTGTGGCGGTAAGACATGCTGCTGCTGTACGATATAGTTTACTTAAATTATCTATTGCAGATCTATACAGGTGGAGCTGGGGAAGGTGGAGGTTTCTGAAAGTGCGCTACACTGCTACAGCAAATGCTAACCGAGTATTTGAAGGTTGGGCAGCAAGCTCATTGGCTGCTGATACAGCAGGAACCAATCAGCTGTAGAGAATGATGGGATTGCAAGCAGGTTGAGTTAAGGACCAGCCTGTGCCAAGTAGAGTTTCATGGCAGAACTTTGTATTTCCGTGATGGCAAAGCTGAATTTTTAGCATCATTACTCCAGTCTTCAGTGTCACATGATCCTTCAGAAATCATTCTAATATGCTGATTTGCCATTCAAGAAATATTTCTTATTATTATCAAAGTTGAAAACAGTTTTGCTGTTTTGATTCTTTGATGAATAGAAAGTTCAAAAGAACATTATCTATTTGAAATTTTGGTATTAAAATTAATTTTGGTAACAATGTAGTCTTTACTGTCACGTTTGATCAATTTAATGCCATCTCGCTTTATGGAAGTATTAATTTCTTTCAAAAAAAGAAGAAAAAACATATTGAGCCCAAACTTTTTAACGCCAGTTTCTCTTTTTCAGCTAATTGCTTCAAAATAGCTCACACCAAATATTTTAAACAGTTGACATCCATGTTTACAACCTTGAGACGCCAAATTGTTTCTATGGTTCTCACTATGTCAAGATGTGACATCTGTATTTTGTACAAACACAGAATAATTTACTTTTAAATGATTCTCACTCCAAAAACTTGTGTGTACGTGGCCTGGTAGCCTTGAAAAGCCTGTTGAGTAGGTTAATAGTACAGATCTCTTGGCTTGGATCAGCTTCTCCTACCCAAACACTGTCCTTTCTAAAAGAGAAATGGCACAAGAAATTGGATCGTCATTAAAGGGCAGAGGACAACCTGTTGTGTTCAAAGTATGAAGCTAAAAGTGTGTCAGATGTCTGGAGAGCATCAGAGTCCATGAACCTGGCTTTCTATGTGGCAATTGACCCGAATAAACATCTGGCTAAACAGCATGAAATACAATTTAGTTAACAGAGTTAAATTAAGGGATAGTTCACACAAAAAGGACAATCACTCTCAATGACAACCAAACTCTGCAGAACACAAAAGGTGAATATTGAACCACTATTTTCAATATAATGTAAGTGAGGGCTGTCAAGCTCCTCAATGACAAATAAATAAAATAAAATAAAATAAAAAGTACTATACTGTATACTGTATGAAAAATTGAAAGCATTCACTGAAAATGTAAGTCAATAATGAATTAAATTCTTTAAATAATTAAAATGAATGAAATAAAACGACGGCTTTGATTTAAAAGACTATAAATGTAGCACACAAGTCATACACAAGGATTACTTTTATGATGTTTCAATGATTCATATATGGTGCTTTTCCTTTTTGAAGCTAAAAAAACAGTCCCCATTCATTACAAAGCATTACAAAGTACCATTTGCATTCCATGAAACATAGAAAAGTTTGTAGCACTTCATTTTACAGTCCTTTCCACATCTACATACTATGTACTTGTTATAGTGATTATAATAACTGTGTAATAACTAGTTACTAACCCTGAACCTACCACTAAACCTAACCTTAACCCATCTAGTTGCCTTATATTACCCAGTACTTTCTTAGATAAGAATGCTTTAAGTACACGCAAGTGCACGTACTGTAAAATAAAGTGCAACCGAAAAGTTTTTAAGGGTTTGGAATGATGGGTAGGTGAATAAATGAAGACGCTAGTTTTTTGTACACTAGTGCTTTAAAAAACATCTTCAAAATAGAAGCACTTGATAATTTGGGGGGAAAAATGTTTTACCTTATTTATGTATGTAAGCTTCACTGTCCTTACAAAAAGTTAAAGTTTGCTTCACAAGAATGCTGACGTCGAAGCCTGTCTTTCATGGCTGCCATGTGTATACTGTACTGCAGATATTATGTCTTGTAATGATTGGTACTCATGAATCAGTAATGAGTGATGTAGGTAACTGAGCTGGCTACAGTCATGTCTCTTACAACACAGAAAAAAAATAGGCAAGCACTGAAAGTTTGTGCAGACTTTCTTGATATTAATAATATGGAAGTTATGTCTGACCTGATGCTACATCCTCACCAGTGTATGACTGGAAGGTAATATGAGTCATGTGTGAGTAGAGGTTTTGTGCATGTGTGCTGCAGCTGAAAGCGCTGCTATGGCCCGTATCGCAATGGTAACCTGATGATCCTGAAGTTTAAAGCGAGGGAGACCCTTTAAGCACCCCAAAGAAGAGACAAATGGGATTGTTGGTTTCCCCTGAAGACTGTGAACTAAGCTAATCCTATAGGTATTGTCGTAAATGCAATTACATGCATACACTTTGGCTCTAAAAAAATTGTGGCTTTTTCTCTATAAAGTACGGAGAAGAATACAAATTTTAAACAAGATAAGATTATGTACAAGAAATCAGTCCAGGTCTGAGTTTAGGTCTAAAACTTAAAAGTGGACTAAGGTTAAACTGAAAGGTTAAATTCAAGATTTGTTTTGTTATTCTTATGGGCACAAAGACTTATGGACACAACTTGACTTCTTAAGTATTATATGCATGCATTTGTTATCAAACTGTCCTACCTCCTTCCTCCTCTTCTTCACTCTCTATCACTTCAGAAAGTTAATCAGATGATGCCTTGATTATATAATTCAATATTCCACTTTGCTCCAATGCTTAATCCCGAATTGGGGAAACAGAATGCTCTTGTCATCCAGTCCGAAGGAGCTCCTGTTGTTGAGAAATTGATTGCTGTGGTAGTTAGAGCCAGAAGTCCCCTGTCTTAGTGCCTCCTCTTTGGACAGGGAATCCACAGGTCCTAAAACCTGACAGGTTCAAGCTTTTATAGTTTACTATGGGAAGAAAGTAATTTTCACTTCTTAAAAGGGATAGTTCACCCAGAAATGGAAATTCTGTCATCATTTACTCACCTAGGCTGGTCAAAACCAGCAAGCAATTCTTTCTTGCAAGGAAATTTTCAGTGGGAAATCTCTGTGGAAAATTTTCTGAAGAAATATGAGGATTTCCACTGCAACACACACACACACACACACACACACACACACCCATGCAAAAGTAGTTAAACCAATTCTATTGCAAGTCTTCTTTTATTTTTTTTAATTTTTTTTACATACAAAACAGCCAGTACGATTTGAGTGTGTGTGTGTGTGTGTGTGTGTGTGTGTGTGTGTGTGTGTGTGTGTGTTTGTGTGTGAATAATTGTGAGTGTAACTGGGTGTGGGAGAAGAAATACATGAATAAAGGAGCATGTAGGGAAGTACAACAGACATAACCAGAGTAACAATAATAATTGTGATAAATAATTATGCAGTAATAATAATAACAATGATAAATCCAAATAAGAAATGACAAATAGTAGTAATAGTATTAGCAGTAGTAGTAGTAATGATAAACCTATTAACAAATATACTCAATTCATCAGGAATGAGATGAAGTATTGCAAGTCTTCTAAATACGATGTTCCATGCAATAGAGGAATGCTTTAAAATTTTGAATATTATGAAAATTATTAAAGGATGTTTTAAGGAATGATCGCTTTAAACACCACTTCTGTAAAACATTATAGCACCATTAAGTTATTTGAACTTATTTCTTATCTCTAATTCCAATTGTCATGACAAGTTTTGGGTTCTGAACAAGTTTGTAAATTTTTAAATATCAAACTTAAAGTAATCCATTGTCTTGACTATTTGTGAGTTGAAACAAAGGTTATCTTCAAGTTGAGTTAACTTATGTTGATTTCACTCACATTTTTATGCCAGGAGGTGAACTTTCATTTGTACATTTAACCAGCTGGAAATGTTTCACAGATATGGTAGCTTGTTTCCACCACTGAATAAAAAATAAAAAGGTTAACTGCGACTTTTTTTTCTTAAAATTATTTCTAGCAATTGTGTATGCATCTCACAATTGCGAGTTATAAAGTCAGAATTGTGTGATAAAAACGTACATTTCAGAGAAATAAAATCAGTCTTCTTTTCCTCGGAATCGGACTTTCTCGCAATTGCGGGCTTATGTCTCACAATGTTGTGAAAAGAAGTCAGAATTGTGAGATATAAACTTGCAGTTGTGAGTAAAAAAGTATTTTAACTTTTTTTATTCAGTGGCGGAAACAAGCTTTCAAAAAACCCACAATATTCAAGGAGAACAAAATATAGGGGTTTATCCATTGGATTGTGAAAAGTGTCCATTAGATCCTAACTGAGTAATAAAAACATATATATGAGGTCTTGGTGATGCCAACCAAAAAAGACTGTTGTATCTGAGGACAAGCAATGCAACCAAGAATTGATACCATGTTGGCGATACTCTGGAAACTAATTTGCCAGTGGTTCCTTTGAGATTTTCCTATGGGTTTTTCAATTTATGAGCAAAATAATGCCTGTGGTAAACATAACTTGACGATACTTCGATGTTTTGTTCTACAACGTAAATTACACACACCCACACCCAAAATGTTCTTTAGCTCCTTATTAAAGATAAATGTTTTTTATAATAAACATGTAGACCCAAAATTATTATTTTTTTTTCGATATTAGTGTGTGTAATTTATGTTCTAGAACAAAACGTCCAAGTGTCGCCACAGACCTTGAAAAAAATTGAAAACAACGTTATAAAAATCCATATAGGATAATCTCGAGGAAACCATTGGCGAATTAATCTTCTGGGTATTGACGTCATCCCTTCCCCACTCTATTCAGTAGGTGGAGCGTCTCATGATAGTCCTCCTAGTGTCTCAGTAACCAATAGAATTCAACTCAAGCACATTAAACCATATAAAGTGTGATGATTCATAGAACTTATATGGCTTCATAGCACATAGCAGACAAATTAGCTAGTGACTAATGCTTAAAATTTGTAGACTTAACTTGTCATACTATTTGAAGCATGGAAATACTTTACTTTACTTTACTTTTATTCATTTGGCAGACGCTTTTATCCAAAGCGACTTACAAGTGGGAAGTTGCCCTTGGTGGGGATTAAACCCGGGTCTCTGGTGCGTTAGAAGTGAGTGAATGGTTACTCACTGACCTAACTCCCCACTAAATAAAATTCCTCTCTTTTTTGAGTCTGCATGTGGTTGAGTTAAATGTGACTCACCCTGTGATTCCTGTTTGATGATGAAGGATCGTAAAGAGTGCATATGCTAACCGCTTAAAATAGAAAGCTGAAGACTAAAACAACACAAAGAGATAACTGCAGTCACTGGAATTTCACCTGTGACACCAGCAGTCACAAATCTAGTGCCATTGCTGTAGATAGACCACACGACCCCAGAGACGTCACCTGAACATCCTGACCATCACTACTAGCAGTATAAAACAAAGAGAAAAAAATGTCAAATCGATTAATCGCTATCAATCTCATCTAACAACAGTTTGTATATATATATATATATATATATTTGTATATGTATATATGAATCGATTCAACAACAATAATAGCTACTGCTTTTTATTATATTGCTTTTCCAAAAAAAATTAATTGTTGTTGACATTGAAATCATTGAGGTTCTTTGTCTCTGAATAAATAAAATGGTTGAACTACGGTTGGTGGGAAAAAAAGACAAAATAACTAAATGGCGAAAGCAGCATACAAAAAAGCATATGATAAGCATATAAGTCTTACTTGAGTAAAAATCAATGTCTTCTTCACTGTGATTTGTTCTGATGATTGGTTTGTAATGATCTAAGCAAATCATATGACTGTGAGTTCTACTGTGTAAAGCACTTTTTGGGTAAGTCTACCTGGTCTTTGACCGGAGCATCCTTAGTCTGCACTTTCTGTACATTTCATGTTGACATAAAATATTTCTATCACACTGGTTAAACATAGAAATTAAAGTTCACCCGCTAGCTTAAAAATGTGAGTTAATTCAACTAAACATATGTTAACTCAACTTGAAGATAACCTTTGTTTCAACTCACATATAGTCAAGACAATGGATTACTTTAAAGGTCCAATAGGAGATTCTCTTCAGAAACCTTTTTTGTTATGCTGGTTGAAAGTTTCCTCATATCCTCAGTATCGACTAAACGAAAGGCAGTCTTAGAAAGGGCTACAACGAAAAAAGGGTGGATAATAAAAGGGAATCAAAAGGAAAGATGATACCGATTGCAGTATTTCTTTTGGACAGGTAGGTAACGTTACCTGGTAACGTTTCATGTGTTTTGAAAGTAATGCTTAATTAAGCTTCTGCAGTTTGTGTTCCTTTAAGACAGCAGCACCCAGCGTCTAATCGGGAGCTATTTTTACGTTTTCAAAGTTACGAGCAAACTACAACATCCACACCTTTGGTCCATTGATTTGTAAGGCACCACCAACAGATGTTTCGACCATTTGTTTTTGAGTCTTGCTACAAACAGTGAGTAAAACGCCTCCTTCAGCGAAAACCCTTAGCTTTTCATCAACTATTATGTTAGTAATGTCCAACTTATCCTTGCTGCATCTAATTCCTTTTTAAAAAGTTGTTTACGTCCATTCTTGTAGTACTCTTATTCACTGTACTGTAAAGTTTTCTGATGGTAAATGGTAAATATAAATGGGTAGTCGTGGCCTAGTGGTGAGGGAGTCGGGCTTGTAATCAGAAGGTTGCTGGTTCGATTCCCACACCGGCAGGAATTGAAAGTGGGGATTGTGAATAAACAACACTCTCTCCACCTTGGATACCATGACTAAAGTGCCCTTGAGCAAGACACCTGACCCCTAATTGCTCCCTATGTAAGTCGCTTTGGATAAAAGCGTCTGCTAAATGATGAAAAATGAAAAATGAAAATATAATCCAATAACATTGTCTCTTGTTAGTGTGTTTTGTAGGCGTGTTTTTTTTTTTTCTGCAGGGAGTGTGGGACATACACTTAAACTTAAAGTGATCCATAATCTTGACTATTTGTGAGTTGAAACAAAGGTTATCTTCAAGTTGAGCAAACTTATGTTTAATTGAGTTAACGGTAACACTTTACAATAATGTTCATTATTGTTAAACATTAGTTAACATATTAACTAGCATAAAGTAACCATGAGCAGAACATTTGTTCATTGTTTGTTCATGTTAGTTCACAGTGCATTAACTAATGTTAACAAGATTTTAATAATGTATTAGTAAATGTTGAAATTAACATTAACAAAGATGAAAGTGCAGTTCATTATTAGTTCATGTTAACTAATGTAGTTAACTAGTGTTAACTAATGAACCTTATTGTAAACGAGTTAACATTTTTAAGCGGGTGAACTTCCATTTCTATGTTTAACCAGCTGAAAATGTTTGAAATTAATTTCTTGTTTACAGAATTGTCATATAAATGCAAGTCATGTAATATTGTTTAAATTAAAACTGTGTGACGACACCTCAGATTCACAGATTCAGAGAGATCCACATGATTCCTTCAAAAAATGCACATTAACTGAAACATTCCACTGCAAGTCAGTCCTTGTTAGTTCTGTGCCATTTTGCAATGTCCAGATTCGTCAAGGCTCATTTGCGCAGTGATGAAGCTGCCCAGCAACACACGTTTGTTTACATTTTGGGGCCAATCAAAGACTCATAAACATGTGTTTTTCCATCTGAAGACTGAATTGCAACACCCTCTAAAACTGCATTTCAAGGCAAGAGAAATGGAGATAGAAAATCATTTGGAGGATAAGAAAAATTAATCAAAATGCAACAACATTCATGAGAAATAATAATGATGCTAGTCTTGGCAAGCACCAAAAATAACTTCTGGATTTCCAACTCAAATCCTCAATGTTCAAGCAGCAGTCCATTTTTTAATTTGCCTTTATCGGTTTGCTGTTATCATGACACTAGAGGATGGAGGTCACTGTCGGCTTACTGTTTGAGATTGTCAAACAAATACATGACACTTTCTCTATGTTTTTCCTTCAGGGTGTTATATAAAGGTCTTGCCTTTCACTGTTGGTGTGATAGATTCTTGCAACTGTACAGATGTACAAGGTCATTTAAGGTGATGCATAGTGATGTCAAAATCAAAGCCCATCACAATCTATAAAACTCCCTCAAAGTTGGATGTTGTTGCTCGCTGTATGAAAAGTATTTAAGGGAATACGTGACAGAAATTGTCATGTTTGCAGACAGAAAATCAAGTAAAAGGTTTCAGGCCATGTGTAACTGTGTAAATGTAATTTTGAGGTTTGCAGCCCGTGACATTCCAAACAGTATTGTTTCTTGTTGATGTTGGCATGGGATTCAGGACTCTCGTTTCTCTGCTGTTTTCAGAAAAAACAACAGGGAAAAAAGTAAGAGTCAGAAAGAAGCTATTGAGTGATCGGCATTGTTTCAATGAGCATGTAAACAGACTGTGGTACAGACTTGTGCTGACTAATAGGACAAAACTGAAGTGACCACTCGGAAGGAAATTGCCACTTCTTTTCTTTTTCTTTTTTTTTTAACATCTAACCATTTTACTCTTGAGCTAGCCTTTAGATAAAATCGTGTCCACATATGCCAGGAATACACTGCACGGTTTTTAAAACTGGGTCTAAAATCATGGAGTGTGTACCTTGCACTCGAATATTCATGGAATTATACATATAGAGGAATATACATAGGCTTGATTTTGCGTATGACATCTGCTGCTAAGCAAATACAATAATTTGTTCAGCTTAATCAAAATAGCAAACGATAGGACAGACTGCTGCAAGAAAATGGTAGAACCCTCATAGCACATCTCTACAGGTGGTGCTGGGGAGGAGGACGGACACAGAAGCTTTCATAATCGCGCAACATGCCGATTGCAGGCTAGGGTACAAAATACATGTGGATTTAGGAGTACTTCTGATTGGCTGGTGCCACACCATTGAAAGAACCAATCAACGTCCAGATAGAGTTTCATGCCTGAACTATGTATTTGAAAGATTCTTCAAAATATCTTCTTTTTTTGTGGTCTGCAGGAAAAAATAAACCAGTTTGTAACAACATAAAGGTGAGCAATAAATGGCACAATTTTCATTTTTGGGTGAACTACCTCTTTAGGATGTTTATTTTCCAGCAGGGATGTTCAAACATGGCAAACCTGAATCTAATATCTGACAGGTTTTCATGTAGTCAGCTATTGCACAAGATGCTTTTATCATTTCTATTATCCTTTTTAGCCAAAAACAAACCATTTTTTCTTAACAATTAAATGGAACTATAAAAAACAACAATCAGTTGCAGGTTTCTCTTCATTCATTTCAAGAATCAACACTAATCCTGAACTTATACACTCTAATGTGTACAACAAATTTTGCAGGTTTTGTTTCAGACCAATCTATTATAGATCCAGTTATTTACCATGCAATCTTTAAATGTCATCAAATGTCTGGTGTGAAAGGAGAGAAAAAAGTAGCCAGATAGGAACATGCTGAACATATCTCTAACAAAGACAAATTGCTTTGCGTCACGTATACAGATCTCAATAGCCACATCTCTTTTTTTGTGCACATATTATGTGATATGTAGGAAGCAGCTCGACTTTCACAGTTTTCAGCAATAAGTGCAAACAGACCCTTGGATGGACGCAATCTGTTCGCATTTACCGTCCACCTCCGAATCGCAGTCAGATGAAAAGAATTACAAGATCATTTCCTATTAATTTCCCCCTCAAAAATACACCCAGAATGGATAAAAAAAATAAATTCCTCGGTTGTTTGAAATTCTTTCATGAAAATAATCAGTCGGGATTTTGAATCAAGCATGAAAGAAGGATTAATATCTTCAAAAGACTTCAAAGGCAGTACAGTAGCGCACAAGGCAAAGAAAAAGCGGGGAAGGAGTAAAAATAATGTTAAACCGCACGCCTGAACACAATGGAAACTGCAAGGAAGATAAGAGAACTACTAAGGACTTAAATTCTACTCTTAACAAATATAGTCTACAGTTTGGTTTCAGGCAAAACCTAGGATTGATTATTACACGCGTAAAGAATCCTCCGAAAAGGAAAACCTGCAAATATCAGGGAATTGTAAAAGTTGCGACTGTAAAAAAAAAAAAAGTAAGTTACCTGGTTGCCTTAAAATTTTGAGTTCATTTAAATTAAAATTTTGTGTTAATACAATGAGGACGATTGGTTTAATCAACAGACACTCAAAACAAAATGTTTTCTAAAACACATTCATTATTGAAGTTGATTTGGCAAAATAAAAAATGTTACGATAACAAATCATGAAAATAATTTTCAGACCTGGAAATGGTGGTGTTTTTCAGCTAGAAATACTCTTTGTGATTTCTATAGAATTATTGTTTATGAATAATATATTATTATTAATATTATTAATAAAAATATATTATACAATATTTTACTACTAACTAACCCTGACCCTAAACCTGATCAGCATGCCTAGGTTTTTCACATTACCCTGATCTTGCTTTGCATGTAAACACACTTTCTGTCGGCTTATTCAATGTCACTGACGTCAAAACTGGAGATAAAAACACAATGATTTCAAAGTCTCATGTAAATGCCTTTCTTATGGCTATCAGCTTTCTGTTATACATGCAAATGCGTTCACTGTGTCAACACAGAAAAAGGATCCATAGTTGGAAAATGACACAGATGTACTGCAGTAGCATACTGATCTCAACAATACCATTTATGTAACTCAAACACAGAGCAGTGTGAACAATAATGACCCCCCCACCCCCACCCCCCCTACAGCACTTGAGATGAAGAGTGGCTAGGAAAAGTCATTTCCTCTGGACGCAAGTATGAGCCAAGTGTTGTTCATAAGATGAGAAGAAAGTCTCATCAGCTCTGCAGATTCTCAAGACTCTGCCATACAGTCAGAATGAAGGAATTCAGGCTCTGAAAACCAAGAATCTGCTGCCAAAGACCCTTTGACCTTCTCCTTGAGCCATCAGGATGGACATCATTTCGCTCCTGACACATGGAAAGACAGTATCTGTGTTGTGTCAGATGTAAAGGTCGATTTCCATGCTGGATTTCAGTTCTCTGACAACAACATGGATAGCTGTGAGGAATTCATCAAATTCCGCCATTTTATGTTCTTTGGAACAGACAACAGTCTCTTTGAAAATATTGACTTTGAACGTGTTCGGTTGATTACGTCAATGAGAAACTGCCAAAAACAGGGCTTTAGTGCTGTGATTGCAATAATGACTGGGAATCTATGGGAACTACTTGGTGGAAAGGAAACTCTTCACATTGACGTATATTATCAACAGAACAGAAAGCAGACCATGTTCTATATATGATTTTTCTTTTTTTTCTTTTTTGTCTAAATGCTCCTGACCTTTTTACCTTATACACCATTTATAGCCTACACACAGAAACTTTTTAAAACCCATATAATCTTCTGGAGAATGTTGAAGAAGTAGTGTTCAACCATTAAGCCAAAGGAGTTTTTCAATTAATCTCAGCATATGACAATTAAAGCTGAGTTTTGAGCCAATGAAGCTGCGTTGTGGCTGCTAGTCGAACAATGAGAGAAGAGAGAGGGATGTTTGTAGTGTTTACACACTTCAAATTTGAATGGCTATTTCACTCAAAAATAAAAATTTTGTCATCATTTACATTGACATCAACATATTGTCCCAAATCTGTATGACTGTCCTTCTGTGGGCCACAAAAACAAATACTTGAAGACAATGGACATATACAGTATTTCATATAGACTAGATGCAATTGATTCTAATTTTTAAAGCTTCTAGAGATTTTAGGGATGTTTCCTCTGTTCTCTGCATGAAAAATACATCATCACATTTTCATCAGATTAAGTGCTCAATGACCTTTAATATGAATAGTGCCTTTAATATGAACAAAACCTCAGCTATACTGTTGCTCTGTATGAATATGTAGCATAGTTTGAACAAAATTTGCATTTTTATCCTGAGGGAGAATAGTATTTTTATGCCACAATAATAGAATTTTTAATTCACACTCTAGCTGTCTGCACATGGCATCCTTTGTTCGTTTTCTTCAATGTAGGCATTATTTCCTGCCGAGTTCAGTGCTTCTCAGACAAAAATGTCTTTCTCTTTCATATGAACGGCTTACAAATCCATGAGAGGTCTTAACAGAATTAAATATAGTGTTTCAGTTTCTGGCGTTACACTAGTTATGTGGGTCATGCTGTATACTTTACTATACAAGCATCTGAAAGACATTTTACCAACTGCTAGTTAAGTTTTGATGTTTGTTTTATCTATCTTTTGTTCCATTTTTTTACTATGAGACTGAATGAGGGTTATCATCATTCAACAAACTGTTTTCTAAAGCTGTTGTTCCTGTTTATTTAAAGGGAAGGTCATATCATATGGAGTGTTGACATATGGGCACATACTAAAGCAATTACACAGAAAGTTGTTTTGAGTTTTGCGCGAGATGCAGGGCTGTGGAATGAAAAATGCAAGAAGGTCTAGAGAAGTTGCAAAAGACACATGACACAAGCGCAAAGGTCAAACATGTCCATCTAGCGAACATTTAACTAGAAAACTAGTGAACGGTTTTGGTTGTAAGCTTAAATACAACCCTTTGTACATTAACTGACACATATGTAAATAATAAGTAAGAAAAACATCTTTTCTGTGGAACTATTTTCTTATTAAGTTGCTCACAAACCAGCCAAAAGCATCCCTTTCGAAAGTGATGTCTGAGATGTCTTTGCAACAGGTGCAGATATTGACATAACCTTCATGCAACAGATCAATAAACCAGACATTAATGATGAGAAACTCACTGTAAATTTTAAACACAATAATGTCAGTTATTTTAAGTAGAACCGTTAGATCACACAGTAGTGGTGTTTTCAATCCTGAAGGATTTAGCGTTTTTTGAATGAATCAGTGTAATGAACGATTCAATGACTCATTAATATAAAACAGCCACTTGATTTGTTCCTAAATGAATTGAATGAATGACTCAGCGCTTTTGAACGAACCTATTAAATAAAGTGCATTCAACTTTGTCAAGTGGGCGAGGGAAGTTTAAATCAGACCCTCAACCCCTTGTTTAATCCCACCCCACACAACTGTATGAGATCAGAGTTATTTTGACATTTACGTCATTAGTTACCTTAAGCTGACTGTAACGGTTCATTGTATTATTATTTTCTTTTGTGTCCTTTCTATGTTTTTTCATAAAGAAAAAGCCCAAGCATACATGCAGCCGTATAAAATGGTGCATAAAACAAACTCCCAAGTAAAAAAACTGCAAATAATAAATCAGCTCCATTGATCCAAGGCTTAAGGCGTTCTAATTAAACACATCGCAAGGGTTCCGCCAGTAGTGGTATGTACATTCGAGTGAATGAGACGGAGGCAAGTTAGCGAGGAAGGGTATATAAATAAATAAATTATACTTTTTTATAAATTAAATGAAAGGAATGGTAAATTAACATTTCCCTTCTGGATGTTTTTATTAACGAATATCTGCTCTCAAAAAATTGGAGAAAGAAAACAAAAGTTGTCAGTAAATAAAACTCTTGTGAGGGAGATGTTTCTAGAGGATGGAAAGACAATACCTCCACCTGTTTTGTTATTTCAGATAATTGTATTTTTCCAGATGTTCTAGTGATTTCCAGTGACACATAACACAGCCACGTTACAAACATCTGCCCACACACATCAACGGCTTGTACAGGAAACACTTTGATCAGGCCTGTCTGCCCGCATCACTGGCTTCTATCGCTCAGTACTTAAGAGTTGTCAACACAATGTGATAAGTGAAACATGATGGAAGAGCATAAAACGAATTTGATTTGAACAGCGGTGAACAATCCTCTCTGCTGGCCTGTTGCAATGAAATACAGTTTAGAGGAGGGAAAGAAAAGGAGCAGAAAACATTTGCGTACAATTTTCCCAATTGGCAAATAAAATAAAATAATGCTAACTGTACATAATTGGCTTTTGAACTTCGACAAAAATGTTATCTAACTTAAAGTCTGGTTTACTTTATGATTTAATCTATAGTAATCGGATCAATAGGATCTACACATTAAACAAGACTCCCAGGTATTCATTCATGACACGAACTATCATTGATTTGACCTCAATGCTGAGATGAATTGAAAAACTCCTTTGGCTTAATGACTAAACACTTACTCTTCATCACTCTCCAGAAGGAATTGTGGTTTCAAATGTTTCTGTGATGAAAGCTATAAATAGTGTTTAAGGTAAAAAGGACAGGAGCATTCGGACAAAAAATTATTTGCTAAAATATTTGACTCCAAAATATAGTCAGTGCCTCAGGCAAGATTAACCCTTCAAACCCGAAGAGTATTGCCGGTTTGTCTTTTAACAGCAAATTTTCAGCATGAGAATTTTATTTTTTCTAAAAAAAATTTGTCAAGTCTCAAAAGGCTCTAAAATATTCTAAAAAAAAAAAAAACATCTCTAAAAATGCCTTCAGGGATTAAAGGGTTAATAGGAATGTTCAAGGAATAAATAAGCTTCACACCTAACAGTGTTCATAATGATCTCTCCAATCAAGCTGACTAATGAGCAACGTCAACTAGTGTTCTAGAATTCTCTGGCAACTTTAAAACACACCAATTTGTCTAAAGCTTATCACTTGAAAACCAACTGGAAGTCCAACTTGGAAGATAAATGATCAGTTAGGGGATTAGGTTTGCCAAGCTACTATTCCCACCCACACCATATGTGCGCACACACAAACACTATACAGACATTTTTATAGAAGAGCTCCTAAGCTATTGCATGTCATGAAGCCCCTCCTAACAAGCACCAGCAGATCAAGTGACCCCTCTCACCTTTGAAATCTAAGAAGAGATCCAAAAAGCTACCATCTTTTGAGGAATTAGCACAAAGACCCTCTCCATATGAGGGTCTGTGGCTCCCAAAGGGTTAAATGACCCTCAGGCACTGCCTCAATTGATTCAGCTGATAGTGTACAGACTAAAGGACGCAGTCCGTTTCTTAAACAGTTTTATGACGATTATAGTCTAAAAATAATCATAAAAACAAACAAACAATTGTTATTTTGGTCACAAATACTCAGTCAGGCTATTGTTTGTGCATTTACTTTTGGATCAATGGAAAATCCAGCAGGTTTCTTTAGCAAATGTGATGACCCATGTCATCTCTTGGGTTTACCTCCCACTGTCAGTTACACTCCTCTCCATTCTGTCCATCTAGCCTTCTCTGTTCATTGTTCTCCTCCATCACTGGGGAAAAAGGAGGGGAAAATTCCTTTGTAATTAATCTTACAACACTAGTCAGGGAATTTGGAGTAAAACTAAGGTCACTTGGCTGGGTAAATGAGGCAATAGGTTTTGTCTTTTGCTCTAATACTCTCTAAATCAAATGATAAAATAATTTCCAGATTATAAGATTTACGCATTGTTAGTCTTGGCATTTGCTTACGTTAAGAAATCTGATGTTGGAATATGTTTATTGACTGAGTAATAAACATAATATATGCTTTTAGAGTGTTATTACAGTTAAACTAAAACTAAAACCACAAAGACACATTTTTGTTACTTGAAATAAAATAAACATTAACCGAAATCAAATAAAATATATAAAAACTAGTTGATCTTGATGTGTTAAAATAAGTAAAACTGAAATGAAAACTAAGGCTTATTTAAAAATTTTAACTTTAATTAAAATAGAAAATATAAAAAGAAAACATTCAAAATATTAATACAAATTATAATAATATCCCAATTATACTAAATAACACTGTCTTAAAGGGATCAGACCACAAAACAAATTTCTAGATTGTCTAAGAAAAATATAAGTGGTGTTTTCTTGACAAAAAAAAAAACTTGCCGCCACAGTGATAAGATTTTGTGCTCATTAGTATAATAAAAAGGAAGAGTTTTAGCTAAAAGTGAGAGAGAGATATAAGTGATGCCAACACAGAGAGCACTGATGGATTGCAAACTCATTGGTCATATATATTTGCTGCCTCCTTGTGGTGTCCATCAAACATATTCATTGTTGCACCTATAAATCAGCAACAAATGAACATATAGAAGTACTTTACTGGGTGGTGTGAAGAGGTTTATACAAGAACAACTGTTATCTCTAAACCGCACAGCTGCAGTGTTTCACATTAAATGAAAGTCAATAACATTTTTTTCCAACCTAATAGTTGTGTTGCAGCCAGTCCTCCCCAATCATTTATTTTCATCGCAGACTCCATATTTAACCACAAGAGGGCGTTGGTAGCTTTTTGCACACTGGACTGCCCCCAATTCAGTTTATAGGGCAAGCAATACATAGCCTACATTCATTAGATATAGCAATCAACAACCAGCATGATGCACATTTCAATATTAACACATGACTGTATCTTTTATTTGAAGTCCTCTGAAGGGAGCAGATTTGACCCACCAAAGGCTTGTTAGCAGAGAGAGTAAATTAATCACCGGAGACTCTCGGCAGAAGATTCCAACAACAGATGCTGCAACCAACAGCTGGAAGTTTCAATTAATTAGCTAATTAAGCTTGACTTCAATGTGCAGCCCATCTAAAGGTCAATGTATAATGCAATATGGTAAACCCATGTCCACTCATACATGCTGATACGGTCTGAGTTATATGAGATAAACCAAGCAAGATGTTGCGCTTGATTAAAAGTTCTAGTCTAAAAAGTCTCTTCAGAAACATTCATAGTTAATTGTTTTGAAAACTAGGGACCTGTCAAGCATGAAAACGTAAATTAAGACATTGTAGTCAAGTCAATACAGAGCACATATAAATTTGACCCAAAATATTCTATACTAATATAGTAGCAAATCAATAACTGGCTGGAAGGTGTGCAATAAAACCTGTTTAATGCACAGGTATGTGCTGCTTTCATTGACGCACACACTCACTCGCACACAGAGATCGGAGATCTTCGTTACTGAATCGCTACATTAGATCACTCAGAAAGGAGGCTCAAACGACGCTGTTTTTGAAGTAATTAAATTCACACACTTCTCTCTCTCCTCTCTCTTGATAGGCTAGTTAATTCAAATAAATGTTATAATTCAATCAAATAAATCTAACCTTACTGCATTTTATCTCTGTATCTGATTTAAGGCAGGCAGAATGTTAGATCCAACGAATGATAGCTGATAGATGAAATGATAGATGAAAATGATCCCATAATTTACTCACCCTCAAGCCATCCCATGACTTTCAGCCAAACACAATCAGAGTTAAAATATCCTGGCCCTTTCAAACTTTATAATGGGATTGAATGGTACCTTTGAATGGCATCTTTGAAGCCCAAAAAAGTGCATCCATCCATCCATCATAAAAGTAATCTATACAGCTCCAGGGGGTTAATAAAGGCCTTCTGAAGTGACGTGATGTGTTTTTGTAAGAAAAGTGATCCATATTTAAAAATTTATCAACTGTAATAAGTAGCTTCCGGTAACGCCTGTCCGCACGTTCACAAGAGAGTCGATTTCTAGCAGAAGGTGTTCCAACACGTGATGAAGGTGCAGTGTAAGCTCAGGTGAGAAAATACAACCACGGAAGCGCAAAGGATAGAGCAAAACAAAACGCCAGTCACAAATTAGAAGTCTAAAACGAGTTTTAAAGAAAAATCTAGGATTTCAATATAAGAGGCGGTCAGAGGGCACCCTTCCACTCTCTGGTGAACACGCGTATGGCTGTTGCCAGAAGCTAGTGATTACAGTTTATAAAGTTATAAATATGGATATTTTCTTACTAAAATGTATTGCTTCGCTTCAGAAGGCATTTATTTACCCCCTGGAGCCGTATGGATGACTTTCATGATGGATGGATACGCTTTTTCGGCCTTCAAAATCTAGTTATTCAAAATACCATTATAAAGCTTGGAAGAGCCAGAATATTTTTAAATATAACTCTGATTGTGTTTAGCTGAAAGAAGAAAGTCATATACATCTAACATGGCTTAAATTATGTAATAATTTTCTTTTTTGGGTAAACTAACCTTTAACTTGTTAATGCTGGCAAATGACCATGACATAAGCGGGATAATCCTGTGCATTAAATTATTTGAATGCAGTCCGCGTCATTGGGTGGTTCTTTGCCCCCACCTCCTGCATTAAAATCGTTTAATGCACAGCTAGGCATGGATTATACCATATATATATATATATATATATATATATATATATATATATATATATATATATATATATATGTATGTATATATATATAAGGCTTGCTTTTGTCCATTGGGGATTGTTTTGTTATTTTTTGCTGTAATTGCTGAGATCTCATGTGAGAGGCAGGTTGCTAGAAGGGAGGGATTGTCCAGCCCTTGCAGACAATCAGATGTCATTGTGAAGGGAAGATGAATTTAATGTTTTTGATTAAAGATTATGAGAGAACATGAATTTTTTTAAAAAGATGGATAACTGATAAATGTACATGGATAAATAACTTATAATAAACACTGCAATATTTCATAAAGGAATAAGAATTGTCAGTTGCGATTTCACGGTGACTTTAAACTCATTTATAAGCAGTTAGTGCCTTTGAGGAGTGTTCCACTTATGCATACTTGTGTTACCATCTGCCCTATTTTTTAATTGATGGTAAACATGCAGTAGACGGACAGTGTGTCTTGTCATGTCAAGATAAAAATAATCCAACTTTTGACATGGATCAGTGTCAGTTGAAAAACAACAGAATAATCAGATGAATCTGGAGGTGGGATAGCCGTGTTTAAAAATGCCAAAAAATGCATTAGACAGTAGACAGCAAAGCAGTTCACTAGGTTTTAAAATACAAAGATGATTATATTTAAATCAGTATTGAATTGCATGCTAAGGACTTCAAAGGACATGCATGCTGTTTTTATTGATTTTTATAACATGGACTGTTCATACACAATGAAAAAACACTGTGATACGTAACGGATGTTCTTTTCAATAAGAAATGATCAAACAGAATCACTAACAAAGACTCGATTCGCACTACAAAGGGGCAGCTGTGCTTTCAACTAGAGCTTTTCGCTCAAAAAAACAATCCCAGTGTCAACGTTCTGGTGAAGGTGACAATAACAATGCCCAGGTTATGCTAGCGAATAGTACACAGGTGTGCTCGTAGCGGTTCCACATAATTTGCTTTCCTTGTCCCTGTAACATGCAACCACGTCTGGTCTGGCACTAGATGTAAGATGTAGCGTCTATTACGGAGGGACCTCAGGGGCTGCTAAATACGTCCCTGCTCATGATCAGGAATATTTATACCTCTTTCTAACCTCTCAGTCCCATCTGCACAGAGATTTTTCCTCCTTTTCATAAATCACTGGGTTGAGGCAATTGCACAGACACACTGGAATGGGATTTTAGTGCTGGGAGGGGGATCGTATAGGGGGATGGAGCGGAAATGGGAACACTCGTTTGTTTCTCAAATCTTAACATGTAGGGAAATTTAGGCTTTGACACATTTACGTGCATTTAAATACATCCCAGATTTGCAGCGCTCGGTTTTTCGTCTCGCAGCTACCAGAATGTTCTGCAGATTTGGTTTACAGAGCAACAGAATACATTTTTAAATGACAGTCATTTATATCTCCATTGTTAATGCCTCTTTCAGTAATTTGGATAACTGCATCTCGTAGCATGCTGTTAGCTCCTTCCTACTTGCATGTAAAGAGTCATTTGTCAGAGTCATTTAGAGGAGATTTGTGGGTAATTTTCCTCTCTGTTTTGGTGATGAACTCTGATGGTATACTGTGATGTCAGGCTCTTATACATGTCTGTGTCACAATCAATACAGTCATTAGGATTCCCTTACTGGGCTTTCCTACCTTCCTCTCCTCGATTCATTGTCACTCCTCAAAACCAATCAGCAACTGAAACAGAAAAAGAAGCAAATTATCAGAAGCAAATAACTTATTTTATCAGCTCATCAGCTTTTGAAAGCCCTCTTGGGATAGTTCACCCAAAAATGAAAAGTCATTTATTCACCTACATTCACCATAAGGACTTTCATTCATCTTCAGAACACAAATGAAGATATTTGTAATGAAATCGGAGAGATTTCTGTTCCTCCATTGACAGTCAACGCAACTACCACTTTGATGCTTCAAAAAGTTCATAAAGAGATCGTAAAACTAATCCATTTGAATTGAGTGGTTTAGTCTAAATTTTCTGAAGAGACTTGATCGCTTTATATGATGAACAGATTGAATTCAGGCTTTTATTCACATATAAACATTGATCAGCAAATATAAAGAGAAGCTCAACCAAACTTACTTGACGTGCGAGAACAAACCTCTTGCTGAAGCTCAAACGTGCTGCGTAATACGAGAATGAACCTCATTGGTTCTCGCATATCAAACAACACTCTCAGAAATAGGGGTACAGTAGGAGTCCATTTCTGTCCCCCAAGGTACAATCTACACTACACGTACCCCATAGGGCTTATTATTGGACCTCAAGGTACATATATGTACCTTTTTGAGGGTCAAAAAGGTACATAAATGTTCCCAAGCATTAAAAGGTACATATATGTACCGTTTCTTTTAAAGGTTAAGGTACAATATCAAGAGACAGCCTCTGCTAAGCCATTTTTTATAAGAAGTTGTTGTTTGAAGATTTTAATGATACCTTATTTATGGTAAATAACTTGCCATTATATTTGAGTAGCCTTGAAATAAAGGAAATAACAGGTTTGTAAGTCAATTTGCTGATAATCATTATAATAAAATTATCCAGCTGTTGAAATTATGATATTATATTGTTTATGTAAATGAAAAGCAACACATATAATCACACAAATGGGTGAATCTCACTGTTATAGTGTAATTCATCAGAAATATATTTGCATTGTATAGAGTAAATTATCCCTAATTTACTGAAGAGCGGGAACGGAGACTGCCAGCGCACTACTTTTGATTGGTGGAAAGATGTGTTAAATATGTAGATCCAGCACTGATTGGCTGCTTGAATCTCAATGTAAAAAACGTCCAGTTCGCGCTCTTTCTTTCGTCAGAGACCATTTCACGGTCATTTATGGTTCTCACCTGTCTTTCAACCGAGGAGGTCCTTCAAAAAATATCAGAAGCAGGCATAGAAGTAACCGACATTGAAGCCCAGCTATTCAGAGGTAAGTTTTAATTCAAATCTTTTTATTTGACAAAATATTTGTGGTAGCTAATGCTAACGGGCTAATGTTACAGTCCCGCCACTCGGCAGCCATCTTGCTAACAGTCAGTTTTTTCGGACTAACAACCAGGCCCCTATCTAAATGAACATGGATTTTCACTGGTCATCGGGACGTTATTCACTGACTATGGGGTAAATTAACACCCGCTAATGTATTGGCACCGTCTCGGTCGCACACCACCGCTGTGTTCGCGGTCTTTACTGCTAGCCTCTACTATCTGCTCCTGTCGTCAGTCTCTCTCTGTTTTTCTCACTGTCTGCGCCTTTTCTTAAATTAATTCGCTTTTTGTATGACGCATTTTAGTTGACGGGGAATAAAGTTCTGTCGCTACAACGTTCCGTTAATTGCAGAGCGTCTATGACGGATTTCCGTCAAAATGGGCTCCCCCTGTCATTATGTCTTAAGATTACTTGTAATAATTTTAAAGTCGTAATTATGCTTGCATTTCTCAAATAGTGTAATGTCTTCTTTTTAGTTTGAATGGGTCTTAAATCAAGGAAGGACTTGGTGTATAGAGGGTATACATCGACGTCTCTTTCCCGCCGAAAGCGTGCTCCCTCAGCTGGACTGACTGGCAAAAGAACCTGCTGCATGACTGGATTTAATATGGGAAACTGCGAAAACGCGAGTAAAACAATCGAATTACACTAAAGGTTGGAATAGAATGTGTTCCTTACACCTTGTCAAATAAACCTAATTCGTGGATACTGACATGCAGCCAGGAGTCGTGTTTTATATGTGCATGATTTCGACGCGGCTCTGTTTGGTTTTTATTATTTGAGAAATAAAAACTTGTTAAAGTTATGCAAATATTTAATTATTTGTATAGCTACATCACAAAGAGTCAAGTCTTGTAAAATGATTAGATTGAAGCAATTTCATAGAAGTCTGTAATAGAAACACAGTTCAAAATGGCCTTTCTTCAAATGCAAATGTTATTTGAGCATTTCATTTGTGAAGGTAATGCATGCCATGTACTCACTATACTCCTAACAAGAAGAAAACTGGATGTGTGACAGGCTGTGAAAAATTCAGTCAAAATATGTATATATATTTTTTTCTTTAATCCCTGAGTTTAACATGTGAACCTAGCGAGAGCTTTGGGCACAAAGCTAATGTTGTTGCTATTATTTGACAAAATCCGTTTCTTTGGATTACTTTTTAGTCAAGTGCTCAGCTTTTTCATATTCCTCTTGTTTACTTTCTCAGATAATGTGGATGGTGAAACGGTTGACTGTGGCCTCACTGAGACTATGGTTGCGTACTTGTTTCAAGGATCTTTTAAGCAGCAGGCCAAATTCAACCAGTTTGTACACAAGCTGAAAGAGCCAGTAGTAACGCTGACATAAGAGCCTGTGCCTCCAGAGGAATGCCAGCAGTCTACTTCAGCTATACCAAGGTTAGTGGATGTATGATATTTTCAAAGCGTCTTAGCTTTAGTGACCAACTTGAGGCTTAAGAACACTAATGCCAATTATTGTCCTCATAGCAGTTAATATTTGGGGCAGACTTTTTTTTTTTTTTTTTTTGTTAAGGCTACGTGAATTTTTATACCTGACCAGTTGAAAGGATTTAAAATAGGTTATCAAAGACTGCAGGCCTGCAGTTAACGTATTGTTTGGTAACCTGTTCATTGGTAGGGACTGTAAATTGTTTGTTAATTTGATTTACAGCTAAAATTTAAAAAACAAAAATGCTATATTACAGGAATGGAGCTAATGTGAGACTGTGAGTCACATATCAACCATAAGCCATTACGTACTTCGAAGATTAGTATCAAGCTGCATGATTTCTTATATGGAATAATGCTTGATGTTTTTTTTTTTTCTGTAGTTGGAACGTATCCATCCAGCAACAGGGAACTTGTGTCAACGATTCAATGAAGGCTTCAAATGTATTGTACCGAAGGTGCTTCACCTAGCTCAAAGGAAATGCCCACTATTCAAATTTTACCTGGAGACAAAAGAAGCTCTTACTGAGGATGTTCCAGGTACTGATTAAATTTTGATATACCACCTATACCACCGTGTTTCCAAGTCGTGGGCCTTAATGTCTTTAATTCTATTTTAGATTTATTATTCTTATGTCATAAAACGGTGTACTTAAAGTGTTAATTAACACAGGTTCTGTGGGAAAATCATCTTTTTATATTCAAATTGCTAACCTGAAATTAACATCGCCACTGGACCAAATGCATAGTGATGACCTTTATATTTGCCTGCACTGTGTAAATATCAAGTATATCTTATGTCTTGCAGATGTTCACTGTAGGGCAGCCCTCCTCTTTCTGCCTTACATCTTCAAGGAAAACATTGATCGCTTTACACTTGGAGAGGTATGTCTTGCTTGCTAAAATCTCTTGTTCACCTCCATAACACCAAATACACTTGACAAATGTACTGATAGAAAGAAAATCACATTAACACCACACATCTCCACTTAAAGTAATACTTAATCTACTTTTAAATATTTAATTACTTTAAAGTAATTTAACAATGGTGGAAGACAAAGCAACAGCATCATCCAATCAAATCTTCAGCATAGCAACAATGAAGAGGTGATCAGTCTCATTACCACTTTAGAGTAATCAATTCTTGCTTAAATCCAGTCACAAGTTTTAACAGCAATTCATACCTGTTCTTGTATGAAAGAAAAAGCGAAAGTAAGCACAACATTTGTGCACAATGACTAAAAAATAAAATGTTACTCTAATTGTGTAGCGTGAACATCCAAAACAAAATCTAATTTACTATTTATTACGTGATTTATGCACAGCACATCAGAATATAGTTGCATTCTTGCTATAAAGCAATATTTGAGCATATAATGTGTAAAGAAAGATTGTAGATGATGCATGTGCCTAGTAATCTAGTGTTTCTACCCAATAACACAATGCTAAATATTGCTATTTTAACAACCCTATCAATGAACAACATGACAACAGCCTCACATTCCTCAAAGAGCAATATGTCATATGTCAGAATGGTTTAACTTTTCATTCGTTACCAGAATTTGTGAGGTATTAAAATTCACCAAATGGTAACTCTCAGGTTAATTTGCTTTTTTCCTTTTGGCTTTGAATAGACTGATCTTGACTGCCCATACCCAACTATTGAGTTGACCGACCGAGACTGGAAAGTGGCCTTTGCCAGGAGAGCTCCAAACATTCTGAAAGTGGACCACATCGAGGTGTTTCGCAACTCCGGAATCGACAAAGGAATCCTCTCAGCCTTCTGCACATACTTTGTGTTCAATCTTGTATATCTAAGACATCTGAAGAACACTCTATTTCTCCAAAGGTACATTGCCAAAATAGTTGTGGATGGTGACCAGCCTCTGCCAATAACTGTCACTAGGCAAATAAATCTCCTCTACTGACTCCACCATGCCTCGTCCATACCAGTGCTCCAAATATTCCAGGAGGACATTCACCTTGATGAAACTAATTCAGCTCATAGGACTCATTCATGCCCATGAAGCCAATTTCACTATTACATGTGGACACGCTATGGCGCATGAGATTTGAGGCCAAGCACCAATATTTTAAAATGGTTGCCCATAACTGCAGAAATTTTGTAAACCTAGCTACAACACTAATCAACAGACACCAGTTCAGACAATGCTGGGAGTTTTGTGGGAGTATGCTGGGTGAATTTGAGAGAGTCCCGGTAAAAAGTGTCACCACTCCATTTTTATGGTTACCTGTGGAGCTGCAGAGCCCTGATGGTCAATCACAACCTCTGTGATGTAGATTTAACAGGGAAAGCTATCCAACTTATGTCTGAAGTAACAGTCAACAATGTGAAGTATGCTGTCAGAGATGTTTGTCATAGATGTACTGCTTTCTGAGCGTATTCCATTGTTTTGTCAAATCAAGTACATCTTAAACATAGACACCATGTGGATCCATGTGGAAAAATGTTGATTCCTTTATCCTATGACCGTCACTTTCATGCATGCAGTGTCAAGGTTGATAAAGAATGGACTTTACTGAAACCAGGAGATAAAATGGACTTTCAGGCAAATGACACTTATGCAGTTGATGATCATTTGTCACAGTTAGACTTGTCACACAGTTTTAAATGTAAAATTTGAATAAAGTATTTAATGAATTGCTTTTTAATTCAGCGTGTGTTTTTATTTTTATTTTTATATATATATATATATATATATAGCATTATAGTCGATGATTGTACCCTGCCAAAGCCAATTTTGTACCCTTTTTGAAGGGTCCATTTTTGTACCGTTAAATAAAGGTACAAAATTGTCACCAAAGGTACAAATTTGGTCTCTTAAGGTACAAAACCCAAGGGAACAAATTTGTACCCTATGCCAAGGGTACAAAAGCTGTACCCTTGAGGGTACAGCCCCAGTGACAAGCCATTGTACCCCTAAAGGTACAATTATGTACTTTATTTTCTGAGAGTGAAACATGCTTTAGCTTCTGTTTACCATAACTGATGTTGGAGTGGATGAATGTTTATATGTGAATAAAAGCCTAAATTCAATCTGTTCATCATATAAAGTGGACTAAACCACTCAATTCATATGGATTAGTTTTATGATCTCTTTATGAACTTTTTGAAGCATCAACATGTAGCTGTCCGAGGAACAGAAAACACTCATATTTCATTAAAATATCTTAATTTGTGTTTTCCGAAGATGAACAAAAGTCTTACAGGTTTGGAATGACATGAGGGTGAGTAATAAATGACACAATTTTCATTTTTGGGTGAACTATCCCGTTAAAAAAAAACGTTTAGACTTCATAAATGTAAATAGGTAACTACTGAGTACAAATGAATTGCATTAATCATTATTTAAAAAAAAAATTAAATGTACTTTCCATTTACTCAACCTTTTAGTGAGATGTTTTTCTTCATTACAATTTCAGAACTTTTTTTTTTTCACATGACACCCAAGGGGATATATCACAATGAATATTAATGTTGAAATTTAAGATATGCTCATAAAAGACGTGCATTTATTTGTTTATTTTTGTCATGTTTTTTATAAATCAGGAGATCCATACACATAAAATTAGATAATTTAATTAACTGCCAGCTACATTTATTTACATTTTCTTATTTATTTTACTTTTTTTATTTACTTTATTTTTACTTGTTTTCTTTGATGACAAAGAGAATGCTGTAGATTACAGGAAGAGGGAGTTAAATTTCTTTCCAAAGAACAGACAAATGATTTTGTTTTCTTGAGGGTTGTGAACTGTTCAAAAATTCGGAATCACATTCTAGATCCTCTTCAGTTACTTCCTATCCATTTTTATGTAAATGACATTTCCGTGGCATTTAACAGATGGACGGAACTGACCTTTCTGTGCCTGATGACTCCAGGGGTCAGATGATGGCTCTACTCTAACATTTAACAAATCCTCCTATGCTGCCTAATGAGTGCAACATCAAAATAGTATATGGAACACAGCCCAAAAATCAAGCTTCCTCATCCAACCCCAAGTCCAGTAGCCTCCAGTTAGTTTGTTCACCCTTTAGCTGTTACTCAAGCATGGGCAGAAAGTGAGACAACTGCAGTAATTACCAAGCACCCTGCGGCTTCTATGACTAGAATGGAGAATATGATAGAAAAATGCAATTTTTCCAAACAAAACCATGTTCACTTTAATGTTTTGGGTTTACGGCAACATGCACTGACCTCAAAAACACCAAACCAAGCATTTGTGTCACTGTGCCCATGCTGTCAGTTACTGTTAGTCCATTTTTCAGTTCTTTTCTGCTGGAATTTCTGTTTAATCTTCAGATGCAATTGCGGTATTTGTTTGATGTTTTAAGGAACTGCCGTAATCTGACTGTTCCATGGAATATACAAAGCATGTCTCGTGGTGCTTCTATTTATATCATATTATGATGACATAACGCATGCATTTGTTATGTACTTCTAAATCCACATAATAATGTGGCATAGATCCTCATAGTGCTGGTTCATAAAATCCATTGTTGCAAACTATTTATAATGCACCTCACATTGGAGGGAATGCTTCATTCTGTATAGATTTTCTGCTGCTATGTCTTGAGTGTGGGTCTCAGTGTGCATGACAACATTTCTTGATGCATTATATAGATACATTTCCATTGTAAATTAAATCGCATGCAACTTCAAATGCTTTATGACGGCTTCATTATTTTTAGTGTAGAACTTCATTAAATCATGGTTTTATTTTTACTGGATGATAAACATCTCACAAGACTCAAATGCCAGAAAAAGATCCATGTTGCTTTTAGAACATGGAGTCGACTCATGAGATCTAACCCACTTTCCCCTCCACTCGAGAGAGATGTCGATGTGAACTGGATTAAAATCATTAAGATGGAATCAAAATCATTTGTGGTGCTTTTATCAATTGTGCCTTTCTTGCAAGACAGAAAATAGGATTTGCATTCCATTTTGTGGAGGATTATGCATTTCATTACAGTCAATTCAAAGAATTACCTAAGGGTTTTTATGGGTTGGACAATGACACAACATAATCTCTCATATCATTCTAATTGTCTCATTCTTTGTGTCCTTAAACCACCAAATCCAAAAAACCTCCTTTATAGTTTATAGCTAGAATCCACTAAAGCTGTTCTTTAAAAAATATATTTCTTCTATAATTAATATACATGCAGCTTTTATGACCTTGTATTAATTGAGGTTACTGGAAATAGTTGGTCACATGGTCACACCACAGGACCACTTAAAATTAACTAAGGCACAAAGGTGATTAAAATGAGAATGTGAATTTGTGTGTGTGTGTGTGTGTGTGTGTGTATGTGTATCTGTGTGTGTTTTCAGGATTTATGAGGACATAAATTTGTATAGTGACATGGGTATTACACTGTTTTATGAGGACATTTCATGAGTCCTCATATTTAAAATAGCTTTAAAAACATACTAAACAATGTTTTATTAAAAATGTAAAAATGCGGAATGTTTTCTGTGATGGGTAGGTTTCAGAGTAAGGGTTAGTGTGGGGGAGAGAATGTACAGTTTGTACAGTATAAAATCCATTACGCCTATGGAATGTCCTCACTAAGATAGCAAAACAAACGTGTGCGTGTGTGTGTGTGTCCTAAGGTTGGTAAGAATTTGTAATGATTTTGAAAGTCTCTTATGCTCACCAACTTGAAGGGTATTAAAAACTGAAAAGTTTTTTCTCTGCATTTTTCACGTACAGACGTCACCATTGTCAAAATGATCCCCTTTCACACAGATCTGCGACAATGACTAATGCTGTATTGTGCTGCCAGGCCAGTAGTTGGCGATGTTACTTTGTAAAGACACACCCCTGACTATAGACTGAACATGTAATACGCATGCGCATGACGTCACCATTTTCACAAAATCGTGTTTTTGTAGTTTACATGATTACAGCAACGGTATTGTTTTCCTGTTGTTGTGTAAATGAATGTCCAAAACTCATAAAAAGTTTTGCATTTTTTTGTTGAAAATGGTGTCGTGTAAACGACTCCTAAGTCAGTAATATCATGAAATATTACACTTTAAAATAACTGTTTTCTATTTGAATATATTGTAAAATGTATTTTATTCCTGTGTTGGCAAAGCTGAATTTTCGTCTGACTGTATGCACTGGACCGTGAAGATTTGAGATGAACATGTACCATTACACCCCTAGCTTTCATGCATTAAATCTGCATGAATTGCAAAGTTTTTTTTAAGACTGTTCATAACTTTAAGTCTGTTACATAAAAACGTAAATTGGTCTAATTTGATACCGAAAAGACTAGTTACCCCTAACTAAGGCCGCATTTATACTGTAGGTCTTGATGCAACAATTCAAATTCGTTGAATATATCAACATGTTTTTGACCCATATGCGAATTCTGCATTTACACTATACACTTGGCGAAACAACCCAAGATAGACATACTGACCCAGAAAAGCTTAAGCCAAAAAGGAATTTGCAATGGACAAAGATGAAATGCTTTCCTCATCTTTAACTGTCACCAAAACATTAGTCTCTTAAGTTGGGAAAAAAGGGAGGAGCCCTTGTTGTAGCCTGTGTGAATGTAGCTATGATCGTTGCTGTAATCGGTGTGGTTGATGTTCATTCACAACTCACATTGATGGGAATATCCGATCTGTCATCATGGCATACACAAATGTACATATCACGTTCATGGGTCATTTCCAATCTGTGCCACATGGGAGGAAAAAAAATTGGAAATGGGTCACTTGAACCATGTACGGTGAATGGGGCTGGTCATACTAGTTCTTAAGACACAGTCTTAACTTAATGGCTACGTTTATGCAGTTGCTCCCAGGAAACACCACACCACCACTACACATCACCTACAGACACAAACAGAAATGGTGAACACATTTGATGTCATCTGCCTGACCTAGTTAGGATATGAAAGCTTGGATCATATAAATGGTAATTCTTACCTTCCTTTCAGAGGCAATTTGGTTCCTCCCACTGCTATTAATATCACTTACTGATTGACTTCAGTGTAATCTGAAACACTTTGAATCAAGTCAGGTGTGTCTGCTTTAACCTGAGCTAGTGATAACAGCGCGCTTAAAGTTTAAAGCTCTCTCTCAAACATCACACTGAAATTCATATACATACAGTCCTCATAGATAAAGATATGAAAAGACATTTAATCAATATAATATACACACAGCTGTCGTGAACATGCAGTGGCATCTCTGTTAGTCAATGCAGTTCAATATGCTACAGTAAAAATTCACAAATGTCAAGTGCATCATAATAATAACCAGAAATCTTAAGAGTGATCTGAGATTGTTTTCTAAGTGCGTTAGCTCGTGAACTGGAGCCAGTGGGAGTCCTGATGTTTTCCTTGCAATCAGTTCTTTATTGAGAAATTCAATTCTGATAACTTTTCACAAAGATCACCCTGATTACCAATTTTAACGTTACCTATAACTTATGAGCACTCTCGTTTCATCAGTGCATTGTATTGCTATAGACCCACGTATAGCCACACTTTTGACTAATCCATATGAATTAGATTGAATTTAGGCTTTTCTTCACATATTCATCAATTCACACATCAGTTATGGTAAACAGAAGCTCAAGCATGTTTGCCTGACGTGCGAGAACCGATGAGATTTATTCTCCTGTGTTACACAGCATGAGAACCGATTAGGTTTGTTCACACATCAAGCAAGTTCGGTTGAGCTTCGGTTGATCAATGTTTATATGTGAAGCGTCCACATCACGATACATCGCTAGAAACGATTAATTTCAACTCCTCTAATACAGAAGCACACTAAAATACACCCAGAAAACAGTAGTAACTTTTGTTTTTCATCACAAGCTAGTTGGCTCTTTTGAATTAGGCTAGTTTAATCGGCCGTCTAAAAATACCCTAGAAATGACCCAAAATGCCCTACCAACCACAAAGCAACAATAAAAAAGACTAGCAACCATATAACAGTGCCCTGGCAACCACTCACCGCACCCTAGCATCCTGGTGCTGACTTTTGTACATGCAAACCAGCAAATTTCATTCAGAAATGCAAGAAAATCTTTGTATATGGAGATATTTCATGCTTTTTGCACATTCACCCTTTCTTAATCGGGTCTCCTCAGCTCGCCACTTATCTTCCTTTATGATAAACCCAGACTTTTTTTTTTGTGTGCTTAATTCACTGTGATATACCATAATTGTTTTATTGGGCATGTGTTCTTGTCAGAGCAGTCCCTACGTTACGTACCAGTATTGATGTTGATCTGCAAGTGGAGGATTTTGCCGGAAATTGTTTGACAATAACCTCACACATCCGCATATAAACACAGGGCACGTATTTGTTATGTTATGGCTTCAAGCCTGTAGAGCGTGTCCAGGGTAATCTCGCTCTACATAATGAATACGATCACATGGCCTGGCTCTGCGAAGCGCTCAGCTGCCAGTGTTTCCCAGCTCCGAGGTGCAGGAAGGGAGAGGTAAGAGGAAGAGGGGGCTGGGAAGCGTGAGCTCTTTAATTCTGCACCAGGGGAAAACCCTTCTCACTTTCTGTGTGGGTGGATTATGGGTTATAAGTGTGCGAGCGTGCGCGCATATATTATTCAGGAGCATGCATGTGTGTGTATGTGTGTGTGCATGGATTTTTTTTTTTTTTGCACACAAATAGATGTTCGAGTATGTATGTCAACTGCGAACCACCACGAGTGTTTGTTTTTCCATAGGTTTGCAGTGTATGTATGGTGGGCAAGTTATCTACCTGTGTGGATATGTGTATGTGTGTGCGTGTTTATTGGACACCTGGTGTGATAAATGAGACACAGGGGTAGGGGATCCTTTTCCCCCCTCTGTGGAGCAGATTGCATGTATGTCTAGGCTTGCCTGTCTTTGACAGTTTCTATAGGAAGCATCAGGAGTATTGGGGGAGGGGGCGCAGCGATCCAGTTGTTTTGAAGCACGTTGATGAGCATTTTAGGTGTTTTACACCAGTGAACAGGTTTGCTCGTTGGCTTTATAAATACTTTATATTGCTTTTTATATCATCTGCTTAATATATAATACAGTTTTAAAGGGATAACACATCCAAAAGTGAAAAATGAAAAGTGAAAACTCACTCTCGTGTTGTTCCAAACATATATGATTGTCTTTCTTCAGTGAAACATAGAAGATATTTTGCAGAATACCCTCTGTACTCTGTAGAGATACGAAAATAATATATCATAAAAGTAGTCCATACAACTTCCACAACATTCTGATGCCATAGGATCGTTTTTTCTCGCTACTTTCCTTATTAAATTCGAAAAGGATGTGTTGTGCCAGGATGTGCTGTGGAAGGTTTGATGTCAGTGAAAATACACAGAAGAAGCACACAGACTTTTAACACATCTTTACATTTCTGTCGTTTCCTTACTTTCAAAGTGCTTTTTGTGGCCATTTTAAATTAAAGGTTGTCGGCCCCAGTGCCTATTAGACTATCATTCAAAAGTTTGGGATTAGTACAATTCTTTTGTTGTTGTTGTTGTTGTTGAAAGAATTTAACACTTTTATTTAGCAAAGACACATTCAATTGTTCAAAAGTTAACATTAAAGACATATCATTACAAAATATTTCTAACTTAAATCAATGCAGTACTTTTTTCATTTCTAAAATGCACCGAGGTTTCAAAATATTAAACAGATCCTTGATTATGGTTTTCACTTTAATTAGTGCATAATGTTTCTGTTTGAGCATAAACAACATCTGTCAAAGTTCAATTCAAAGGGAGATATTTTGTTTTAAAGAAATCACTTTTTAAGGACTACAACAAATGGCTGGTAGGGACTACAATGAGCTGGGTTGGTGACATCACACACCCCAAAATGTAAATTAACCCCACCCCCAGGACACTTAACAAAGGGGGTGAGGCCTTGTTGGGCTGCTTTAGAGAAGTGGAAGAGTTGCTGTAGTAGAGTGTTGTTGATGTTGTCATTTTACGTCCGGAAAATGCCTCACAAACGAGGGTCAATCGAACGCTGGATTTGCAAAAAAGATTAACATGACGGCACATGCTAGTCGAGGAGTTGAATCAACTCCACAGCAACTATATAAATGTATCCACTAACCATTCAGAAAAGTCCCGTTGCATTCTAAAAGTTGTAAATTCTTCCTGAGTCTCTCCATCAGTGTCGACTCCGGTTTGAACAATTTGAGGCTGAACACCGTGACGGACAATCCTCATTTTGTCTGCGTGAGATTCTCCAGCTTTGTTGTTGTTGAGCAACCAAAGCACGAGTTGTTAAAGCGCCGCCCTCTTCTGGAAAGGGGGCCGGAAGCAGCAGCTCATTTGCATTTAAAGGGACATATAAAAACTGTGTTTTTTCTCACACCCAAATAGGGGCAAATTTGACACAGAAACATTCTGGAGACACCAGAGACTTATATTGAATCTTGTGAAAAGGGACGTATTAGATCCCCTTTAAACAGCACAATTGTTTTCAACATTGATAATAGTAATTAATGTTTCTTGAGCAGCAAATCAGCATATTAGAATTATTTGTAATGTCTATTTTGAGACATTACAACAAATTTGTTTAATATGCCAAACAGCATGGAAAATAATAATTTGGTTCTGCTGTAGAAGATATATGAAAAACAACTGTATATTAGCACTTAATTGGCATGTTTATCACACAGCAGTCAAAATGTTACTCAACGGAATCTTTGGCTTATTGTTGGATGTGAAAGTAAGTGTCAGTCATGATGAGTCACTAGAATGCATCTCTCTGGGAAATAGTAGCAAATGAATATTTATTTGAGCCACAGAATAAAGGAAATGCCATCCTTCTGTTTGTTTTTAAACTACTAACAGCAGAATGATTTTCATTGACATGCCTAATGCCAGACATTCAAATGCATCTCATCCGCAGCCCGGCTTCACGTCAAGCATTCTTCGAAGCCATCTGCAGCTGATGAACTGAAACAGTTGATGTCCTCTGGCAACAGCAGCACGTAGAGAACTCTCACTGATGTTGTGGAAGAATGGATGAGGCACATCTAGACATCTGTGTGTCTCACACAGCACCCCGCTGTCAGGATAACGTTACGGGAGGTGCATTCATGTCGCATACACACATGGCCCCCCCAAGGGCAAGATGAGATATAACCTAATAGCCAGAAGGGGGATTAACCAATCTCAGTCCATTCATTACACTGACAGAGCCCTAAAGAGGAGAGGTGTAGAGAGAGAAATAAAGAGAAGTGAGTTACAGCCGTTAATCTCCACTGCTTCTCCTTCCCCTGACCTTCACCCTTCATATCCTTCTTATAATGTTTTCGAAAGAAGTCTCTTATGCTCACCCAGGATGCATTTATTTGATCAAAAATGCAATAAAAACCAGTAATATTGTTTTCTCTTTTAATATACTTTAAAATGTCATTTATTCCTGTGACAAAGTGAATTTCCAGCAGAAATTACTCCGGTTTTCAGTGTCACATGAAAGAACATTTCTTACTATTATCAATATTAAAAACAGTAGTGATACTTAGTATTTGGAAACTGATAATGTTTTTTTTTTCAGGATGAACAGGAAGTTCAAAACAACATTTATTTGAAATGTAATTTTATTTTTGGCAACTGTCACAAACTGCTGGTTGAAGATCCAAACGCAGCTTTATTAGGGCAATCCAGAATCATGATCCATAAAACAGGCAATGGGTCAAACGGTAGTGATAGACGCTTTCAAAACACTGCTTCATGAAGCTTCGAAACATTTACGAATCTTTTTGAATCAGTGGTTCTGAGTATGTTTCAAACTGCCAAAGTCATGTGATTTCAGTAAACGAGGCTTTGTTACATCAGAACTGTTTCGAAACGTTCCAGAATTTTTATGGTTCACGCTCGCTGTGAACCCAATGAATCGAGCGGATTCACTGAGATCGCCCCATCTCCCTCCCTCCCTCCCTCCAGCGGCGAATCATTGAACAAGTGTCTATGTCTATTTTCTGAATATCAAGTGTCAAAGTGTCCATTACCAGATACATTTTATATATTTGTATAATAAAATGAATAATAGTAGTTAATAGTCTCTGTTTAACTGACCCATCCATAGAACAAACAAATCAAGTCCTGAAAACTGATTAAAGAATACATATCATACAGAAACTTAATATTTAATGGTACTAGATGATTAGTTTATTGATAAACCATATATGCAATGAAACATTTGGAATGGTTTTTTAAAGCATATTTGGCTTGAGTTTTTGTTGCATTTACACTGTTCTGACCAGCATGTATCACCAGCATGGAGTGTTTCGAACGCTTCGAAACAGTGAATCATTTTGCAAAGCAATTGACCGTTCACAAAGACATGCCCCCTTTAGTTACTGTTGCTATGTCCGACAAGTCAAGCGCTCTCACGCCACACCTCATGTTCACGCAGTGAAAAATACATCCCAGAGCAAAGAGGACACTGACAACGCATTGACAGACATATAAAACTGTTTCATATTTAATAAATCGTAATTTTTTAACAAAGTTTAAACAATAAATAGCGTATAGTGTCTCTTTAATGTGTCGCGACAGATCGCTGTAGCTCCTTCAAGCGGCTCGTGAACCGATCATCTCTTCATACTAGTTCATTTATAGCGTCAAATAAACATGAATGAACATCAGAAGGAATGTTGTTTCAAGCGCAGAAAGACGTGAGTACACACAATTTTTGAAGTTCAACGTTAATCTACTAACTCCCCTGACTGCTTTGTTTTAAAAAAGTTTCCTTTCTCCCATCACTATCAAATGCACAGGCAAACGGTCCGAACATAAAACAAGGTCCCAGACCCAGGCAAACAGGGAATTAAGCGTAACCAGACAGAAAGTTAAAACCAAAACATGGGCAACCAGCGAGAGCACTCAGAAATGCAGTGTAACACTTAACAAGACTTTGTAACCAATGACAGAAAACACAGGGCTTATATAGGCAGGGTTAAGAATAATGAGACACTGGTGGATATAATCAGGCATAATGAGTCTGCACAATGGGTTGTGGGAAATGTAGTAAAAGGTGAGATAACAGAGATGGAAGGAGTGCCCTCAGGTGGAAATCAAGGGCACTCCAGCTGGTGGATGTAACAGTAACATAAATGTCTTTACTGTCACTTTTGATTAAATTAATGCATCCTTTCTGAAAAAAAGTATGAATTTCTTTTTAAAAAAGACAAATCTTACTGACCACAGTGCAGTGTATATTAAAACTTTTATAAAGTTTTATATGATAATTTCCCATCCTCTCTAATCCCATTCATGTTTTGCTGTTTAACCAACTTTCAGGAAAAACATAAGGAAGGCAAGCTGTCACATGTATTTTAAATGTTGACAATTAAAATTGCTGTAACTCAAAATTGTTTTATAATTTCGCACATTACTTTAAACATATATTTTTACATGATCCTATTGTGACATCTTACCCCGTATTTTACTACAAGCCACACAACTGACCATACACACTCAAATGAAAATTGATTAGAAGTGCAAATCACTGCCAGACTGGTGTTGTGTAAAGGTATTCGCATCGCTTTTCGCAATTAACAAGAATAACCTAGGAATGAGTGCCATAATTACAAAGGATAATGTGCATCATTTTGCTTGCTCATTCTCTTCTAATTGCAATATTCTTGTGTGAGATATTACATTGTTTTCAAAGTGGCTGTGAGTTTGTGTGTGCATTTCCCCATGGTTAAAATGGTTGGCAGGGTTGAGGAGGTGTCAGCGATTACTCCCATGGAAATAGGTGTCCAAGTCATTGATGTGTTTGTTTTTCTCATTACCATGGCAGCAGATGTTCTGACTGGTAGCACTTCCTAATTAGCAGGAACAAGAAAAGAAGATCCTCAAGATGCCATACATTCAAAAATACAGCCAAAACATTTGGCTTTATTCTATATAAAAAGAGAAGATGAATTTGGAATGAATTTTCAAATTGGGCCAAATTCAGACAAAAGAGGGGGAAAATAATTATATCTGCTTAAAGAAAATGAAATAATTAACATAATTAAGACTTTTCGTTTGCATGGAGATATTATTTTCATTACATCTAGCTTCCAATCTCAAAGGGCTAGTTCACCCAAAAATGAAAATTCTGTCATTTATTATTCACCCTATTCTACACCTGTAAGACCTTCGTTTATCTTCGGAAAGAATGAAGATATTTTTTGATCAAATCCGATGGCTCAATGTTTAACTGAACTGTTTTAAATATGTTTTAGTATCTTTCTGGGCATCTGCAAGTGTTAATTGTCTTGCTGTCAATAGAGACTCACTGAGCCATTAGATTTCATCAAAAATATCTTAATTTGTGTTCTGAAGATGAATGAAGGTCTCACGGGTGTAGAACGACATGAGGGTGAGTAATTAATGACAGAATTTTGATTTTTGGGTGAACTAACCCTTTAACATGGTAATTTAAAAATAATAATTATAATAATAATATATTTAAATTGTTTAAATATCACAGTAGTATATGTTGTTAATATTACAGTAATGAAAATTTGGGGGGAAATGTGCTTAATTGCGATGAAAATATGGTCACTATGCAAAATTAATCTGAACGATCCTAAAATAGGCTTAATTTTCTTTCTTCTGCAAAATATTATTTCTTAGTTGTTGTTTTTTTTCAATTTTGGGGTGTAATGTTACATAAAAGACAAAAACTGAAATCAGCATGGCACACAGTCTGGCATAAGCCTCTTTTTAAAGCCCCTTTTCACAAGTCTCTGATGTTGCCAGAATGTTTCTGTGAAGTTTCAGCTGAAAATACCCCACAGATCATTTATTATAGCTTGTCAAATTTGCCCCTATTTGGGTGTGAGAAAAAACACAGTTTTTATGTGTCCCTTTAAATGCAAATGAGCTGCTGCTCCCACCCCTCTTTCTAGAAGAGGGCGGAGCTTTAACAACTCGTGCTTCGGTTGTTCAACAACAACAAAGCTGGAGAATCTCACGCAGACAAAATGAGGATTGTCAGTCACGGTGTTCAGCCTCACATTGTTCAAACCGGAGTCGACACTGATGGAGAGACTCAGGAAGAAGAACGTTTAGAGTAAAACTGAATGTTTCTGAACGGTTAGTGAATAAATGTATGTATTTGCTGTGGAGTTGATTCAACTCATCGACTAGCATGTGCCGTCATGTTGATCTGTTGCAAATCCAGCATTGAATTGACCCTCATTTGTGTCCGGACGTAAAATGACAGCATGGCATAAACACTCCACTACAATAACTCTTCCTCTTCTCTAAAGCAGCCCAACATGACTGTGTTGTGTGTTCTTGGGGGCGGGGTTTATGTAAATTAGGTGTGTATGTCACCAACCTGGGAAGCAGCTCAAAGTAGTTCCTACCAGTTGTTTGTTGTAGTCCTTAAAAAGTGATTTCTGTAAAAGAAAATATCTCACATTGCATTGAACTTTGAGCGTCGTAACTTTGCAGATGTTATTCATTCTCAAAGAGTAACATTACACACTAACTAAAGTTAAAAAGTGAAACCATAATCAAGGATCCCTTTTAAAAAAAGGAGAAATTTACATTATTCAAATGTTCTTTACAGTATGAAAAAATGGTCCTTTTAAGGACTGCTCACTGAAAGGTTCATTTGGGGAACCAAAAATGGTTCTTCTGTGGCATTGCTGCGAAAACCCACTTTTGGAACCTTTATTTTTAAGAGACGTAGATGATAACTGACCAGCCTTTGAGGATCACAGCCATGTAAGCGGCTTAAAAAAGCAGACATCCGATATCCACACAGATCATTCGCTATTCTTTTGTTATTAGACCTGACTGCTGGCCGGCCAGGAAATATTTCTATCCTGCACTGACCTTGACCAATGTGAACATGTAATGATCTCCAGCTTACACGTTCACTGGCTGTAGCTTCCTGATCAGTGACCCCAAACCCCCATCGATTTCTGCATTTGCTCACCAGCGAGTAGCAAATTAGTGGCACAGAGGCCTTACATTTCACCAAGCTAATATTTGCTGGACAGTCTAGACAGATTGTCTCAAAGTACTTAATCTGTATTTTATTTCCATTCGTGGTCTGCTTGCACTTAAGAGAATTCATCTCTAAAACCATCCGACCAATCATTAAAAGAATAGTTTCACTTAATTTAAATTCCGATTAATAATGCATTATTATTTGCAGGCTCATACAAAGGGCATGACCAAAAATGCTCATGAATATTTAATCACTCTGAGCTCTTCTTTTACAAAGATGAATCACCCCTGTGCTCTCTTGATGGCTCCTGCTGTGCAAATAACCTGTTTAATCTACGGCTAGCCAATCCCTGCTTGTGCAATCATGACAGACACCAGCTACAGATCACAGTGGAGAACGGATTCCATTATCAGAAAGGGGGATTGCTTGACATGAGCTCGGGAATGAGGACACACATACATAAAGATAATTACGGACACAAGTTCCCTCTTGAGTTGAGGACCAGCACGTGCTTGAATGAGATAAAGAGAGAGGGCGAGACTGGGAAGCTGTTGGTGTAGGAGAGAGCTGCCATTTTAACAGCTTTGTGATGACGATGGTGAAGGCTGGAGTAGCTGTACTCACCCTCTCCTCCTTGTCTCATTTATTGAAGATAAGATTGAGTGCAAGGGACACATCAAGGCTCACAACATCATTCTTTTCACATCTGGAAAAAAAAAAAGAAAATTTAGTATACTGTTTGATGGATTTATATATATATCCTTGCAAAAAGATTTTTCTGTACAAATGTGCTTTTATTGATTTTGCAGTGGTGAAGGTTGTTCTACTGAACACGATAAAGAAGTATAATAGCAGAAATAAAGCGTCTTTGCTGGGAAACTTTAGACTTTGTTTATATTTACACTCACATATTGTGTGTTGGTGTCTGGTTTAATAGTTAATGATAGTAGCCTAATAATACCGGACTTCATAATTTGACAAAACATCGCGGTATAAAGGTCTAATTATGAAGATATGATTCTCCTCAGCAGATACAGGTCAGTCTCTACATGTTTTCCACCCTCTCGTGCTCGCTGAAGCGCGCGCACATCTCCAGTACCATGGAGAGCTCCGCTGTCTTCATAGGAACGTTTAGCCAATCAGCGCTTTTCTCCGCCACAAGACAATAATTCATGCGTTAATAACCTCCATAATGAATAAAAACGGGAAGTAATTGTTTACAATATGCTGTTTGTGCAAAAATGACAAAACTAGCACACTTAAACTAATATTATGACATCTTTTTAACACGCTCTTCCTTTTGCAAACAATACACAATGCATTTTGTCGTGGCAACCTACATGAAACGAAGACGGAATCTGATTTTAAATCACTTTCTGCCAATAATGTTCTGCTGGGATTCTGAAGCACAAGGCTATTTTACTGTATTTGTCCTTTGCGAGGGATAATGACAGTTTTGTCGGTCTTATAACCAGATGAAAACTATCCTATCGAACTAAATAAACTGGTCGCGTGCGCCTGAGGAAGTCTCCGTGGCAACAGCTTTACGATCAGACACGAGATGAAGGCTACTTACCACTATTTAGGCTAATCAACGTTAGTGTTTTGTAAAGCGTTTTTAAGGCAGCTGACTGTTTGTTGCATGTCCTAGAGGTGTAAAAAGGTTTTGGTTACGCGAACCTCAGAAGAGGAAAAAAATAACAGAAATTGATGTAAAAAGTCTTTGTATAGTTCTCACACTGTGTGATAGAGCACGTCTTTGCTATTGTGTCCATCACTTAGTCTTGAGCCGTGTTTTCTACACTTTATGTGAATGATTTGCGTCGTGCGCGCAGGGCACAACACAGTGGCGCGCGCGCCGAGAATCGACGATCTTTTCTTGTTTTGCTCCGATTGGGCGAGTGGTGGAAATGTGTCAGGCATATGTTTGCCGTGGGCGGGAGTAGACATGTGTTTATAAAGCTCCGTGGGGCGGCGACAGTGTGTTAAGAAGCAAACGAGAGCGCACGACAGAGAACCCCTCAATTCACCCGATGTTAGGTAGGGGAGGCGGGTCGCCCTCTGCCGCTCCGTCTCCTCACCTGTATGGATGACCACTACAACCTCATTGACTCACCCTCAGCCAGCCACAGAGGGACCAACGCCGACAACCACGGGTACGCGGAGACGGAGAAGGACATAATGACAGTGGTCGCGTGCGATAATATGCTGGAGGAAACCGCGGCGCTGCCCAGTCACCTGTCGCTGGATCGATACGAGCCGGACCACGAGTGCTGCGAGCGAGTGGTCATCAACATCTCGGGACTGCGCTTCGAGACCCAGCTGAAAACTTTCAACCAGTTCCCGGACACGTTGCTCGGGGACCCGAAGAAGAGGATGCGCTACTTTGACCCGCTCAGAAACGAGTATTTCTTTGACAGGAACCGACCGAGCTTCGATGCCATCCTGTACTACTATCAATCAGGGGGGCGTATTCGGAGACCCGTGAATGTCCCATTGACATATTTTCGGAGGAAATTCGCTTTTATCAACTTGGCGAGGAAGCCATGGAGAAATTTCGTGAGGACGAGGGATTTATCAAAGAAGAAGAGCGACCTTTGCCAGACCACGAATTTCAGAGACAGGTTTGGCTTCTGTTTGAGTACCCAGAGAGCTCTGGTCCTGCAAGGGCATTGCTATTGTGTCTGTTTTGGTCATTTTGATATCCATTGTCATTTTTCTGTTTGGAGACCCTGCCCGAGTTCAGGGACGACAAGGACCCAACTCCTGTCTCACCTATTGTAAATGGCACCGGCCCTTTTGTGTCCAGCACTTTCACAGACCCTTTCTTTGTGATCGAGACCCTTTGCATCATCTGGTTCTCTTTCGAATTGCTCGTGCGATTCTTCGCGTGCCCCAGCAAGGCTACTTTTTCCAAAAACATCATGAATATTATTGATATTGTGGCTATTATTCCTTACTTCATCACTCTGGGGACGGAGCTGGCCGAGAGGCAAGGCAACGGTCAGCAAGCCATGTCGCTCGCCATCCTCCGCGTGATCCGTCTGGTGAGGGTCTTCCGTATCTTCAAGCTCTCGCGCCACTCCAAAGGCCTCCAGATTCTCGGCCAGACCCTAAAAGCCAGCATGAGGGAGCTGGGACTCCTCATCTTCTTCCTCTTCATCGGGGTCATCTTGTTTTCCAGCGCAGTCTACTTCGCGGAGGCAGACGACCCAAGCTCGAGTTTCAGCAGCATCCCTGATGCTTTTTGGTGGGCTGTGGTAACCATGACCACTGTCGGCTATGGAGACATGCATCCAGTAACCATAGGAGGCAAAATTGTGGGTTCTTTGTGCGCCATCGCTGGCGTATTGACCATTGCGCTGCCCTGTGCCTGTCATTGTGTCCAATTTCAATTACTTCTATCACCGGGAAACCGATGGGGAAGAGCACGCACAATACCTCCACGTTGGCAGCTGTCAGCATCTCAACTCCACAGAAGATCTGAAACGGACACAAAGCACGTCCTCCCTCAGTAAATCGGAATATATGGTCATAGAGGAAGGAATAAATAGTGCTTTCAAACAGCCAAACTACTCCAACCAGAACAATCAAAACTGTGTGAATATTAAAAAGATTTTCACAGACGTGTGAATCACGTGCGGCGCCAGACAGTCTTACAACAATCATCATGATGGCACCACTGCAAATGTAAGGTGGCGCGTTATTAGGGTACAACGGGGCTAAAAGCGCCCCTTTTAAGCGAAATTGGGGGGGGGGGGGTTTCTGATCCCAAAGTATATGACTGAATATTGGCGAAACATAATTTGTATAAAGTAAATGCAAGAAGTAGTATGTTTTGATTTAAAAGGCAACTAGAGGGAATAGTTTGACACCATATGCAAATACTTTTCAAATAGCAAGATATTTTTAGAGTAGTGCTGTCAATCGCGATTAATCGCATATAACATAAAAGTTTGTAAATATATTATATATGTATTTGTATTTACAAACTTTTATTTTAGATGCGATTACTCGCGATTAATCGATTTGACTGCACTATTTTGGAGTACCATTTAAGTACATACTAAAAAAAATTACCACTTCAGCAAACCATGTAGCGATTTTTAGTTAATTTTCTCACTTTTGGCATTTCATGGAGCTACAATGTAAAGCTACACAGTCATATTTCATATTGTGACTGGAACAGTTAATATCTGCCCTCCTTTCACAAAATGAATACTATTCCCTACCAAATACAGAACACAGTTAGTTGGACTACAGGTAGTTTTGAATTATCAACCGTTACCAACTTTCTGTGACAGAGTTTTTGGGTAGGTTATACTTATTCAACAGGTACTATAAAAAACTATAGATTAAATCACCTTCAGCAAACTTAAAATCATAAATCTATACATTTTCTATTAGCTACATAAATGTGAAAGACAAAGTCTTTTGTCATTGCACACCTGATGAATCGGGACAATTAAACCATGCATAGAGACAAGCAGGTGTTTAGGAAAGTACTTGTGGTAGTTTTTGTTGCTATTCAGTGTTTTGGGAGTAAGTAAATCACAAGGCCTTTTACCCCAAGGGCCTTTAGATCCGTTGTACCCTACATGTTATGGACAAGCCAGCATATTACACAGAACAAGGCGCTTTTTTGGTAGAAAGGTGCCAAACTCCCATTCATGTGTTGCATTTGTCTACAGCACAAAGGATAAGGTTTAGGTCAGGGACTAAAAAAGAAGCACCGCTCACACTGCAAATATTGTGCTCGTAAGTCTGCGTTTGTTATCAGTGTTAACATATAATCATCATAATACATTAGTATTTCGCAATATCTTACGTTTTGTGGCAAAGTGAAACAACTGAATATGTGTCGCTGTTAATGTGAACAAACTGAAGATAATGCTGTGTTGATCATATGTATTTTGTTGAATATATGGGTGATTCAATTAGGGGAACTTTTCTGTCACTTAAGATGATTTTAAAGAAAAATGCTTTTGTAAAAATAAAATCAACAAACCAAAATAGTTTAAAAATAGATTTTAATGTGTTTCTTTAATAAAGTGGCAACAGTTCTGGAGGTAAAAACTCCATTCATTTTCTCCACAGGGAAATTTTGAACGTTAACTTGCAACCCTGTCAACCTGCATTCTTTGCTTATTTTTAAAATAGTCTTGTTTAACAGCAGAATTCCTGGTGAAAATCCACATTACCCATGATGCTGTAAGAAAATTACACCAATCAGAGAGTCGAAAAAAGCAGCACATGCCAAAATAGCTCTTTAGCTCCGCCCACTCCCACGAAGCACTGCGAAATACGAGTTGGCCTCCCTACACTCTCAAAATACTTCAATGTTTGTATATATAAACTTAAAATATACTGTTTGTAGTGCTGTGATTCACTTTGTAGCTGAATTGACTTTTTTTAAATCCCTATGGGAAAAATAAATGGAAAAAATACTTCTGCTGAAAAGGGCACTGTAGCACTCTATTGCTTTTTCCTAATTTAATTTGCCAGAATTGTCTCCTACCTTGACTTTTTAACTTCTCTTCTACCATAAATGTATAAAATATGTTCAAACCATTTTTTACAAATTAAATTTTGCTATCCCCAATACTGCAGTCATTACAGAATAATTTTACAGAACCAATTTTTTTTGTATTTCCAAGAAAATGTTTCTACTTGCTTATGATGATATGTGACAGAATATAATTCACTTTTAGAGTTAAGAGCAAATCGTGACCTTAGAGTAGATTTATATTAGGTGTAAACAATATTTTAATCCTGAAACAATCCATCTAATACATTTTTTAAAATTAGGTTAATTGGCTCATAACTGACAAACTTTTTCTCAAGGTTATCAAGGCCATCTGATCTTCATTCCATGATAAATAGCATAGACTAACATAGATTAAACAGTTTTCAAAAAGTGCCCTTAATTGAAGAATCACCCATACATTTCAGTGCAGACTCCATTTAAACACAATGAATGTGAAAAAAACAAGACGTTTTGTTAATAATGTAATCAAAGATGTGTGTCTGTTGAATTTGACTTGCCTGTACCAAATGAAATTGGTTTATACTGAATGAAAGAAAATAGATCTTTATTTTATAATCAAGTTATTCGGTGTGCAAAGATGTAGTCATCTCCAGATTATGTAAAACTCAAATCACGTCTAGTCTAAAAATAGTGCGTTCACGATTTCCCTCAAAGTGAGACGTCACAAATGGTTTTCAATTATGAAAAAAGCAGCAGCTGAAAAGGTGGCTTGGATGTTGGGGGGGGGGGGGGGGAAGGGGTGGGGGGGGAAGCTGTGGACTCATCGCCTCAATGGCATGGGATGGGAGACTACGAGATCAGAGACTGAAAGACTGAGAGATCACGCCTTGAGTCCGCCTTGTGATGCAGTCTCCATGGCGACTACAGTTTCCTGGGTAACCCCCGTTAATGTTACCATGACATCCTCTCCCGTTGTCAGAGCAACGCTCCAGATGGTTCACAAAGCCTGACTGGCAAAATAGAGCGCGAGAATTGTGATCAGAAAAGGATCGCTCTGAATCCTTTATTGGACTTATCTCTTCAACATTTTACAATGATGTAAAACTAATTCTTTGCACAACCTTGGGTTTGCAAACCATCGAGAGCTGATGCACTCACACATATTTCCATTTTTTTCATCTTTAACAAATGACTGAATGTGTTGCATGTGTGAAAACGATTGATATTGGCAAGACGGACCGACAGACAGATGAAAAGCACGCAAACTGCATGCATGGCTCCGGTGCGCGACGTAGGCTGTGGTGGATTGTTATTATCGCCGTGGCTCGGGTGCTTTTCCTTTGTAGCTGTCAAAGCGTGACTCTGTATCAGTTATGGGCTCACTCAGGCGTTCCCTATTTCGTTCTCCTGTGGAGAAAACAGGACGCAAGGAGCAGCGTGAGCTGATTACCGGAGGTTTCACGCTGACACTCCCGTTGACGGGTGTTAGAGGAAGCGCGGCAGTCCGCCAGACACGTTCCAAGCCCTCAGTCAGGGAGAATCTTTCTCAACCTGTAGACCTGTGCGCTTCCGTCACAATCATCTGCGCCTTCTGTCCTAGTTGTCATATCGCACTACCTAGCTAGACACAGAAGACTGTACAAATTATTTTTTAATCAAAACAAATATTTACTCCTTTTAATCTAATTACTTCTATACTTTCATCATTTTGGTCGCCATGATTTTGCCAAGTAAGATGTTCCTGGGTCAACATATTTTTTTGATCCTGGATCTGAAAACGTAGTCCTAATCCTATCCCTACCCTTAACTTAATCCCTTAAATCAGAGGAAATTATAGGTGAATAACACTGATGTAGTGGCACCAACCCCTGGTTGTAAGCCTAAACTTGACATAAACTGTAAACTTGATTGGCATATTGTTCCCGGATCAACAAAGATGTTGATCCAGGAACATGTTGTACTTGGTGAAATCACGTTCAGCACAGACTTGACTGGTTTTGAATGAAAATAAGCACTTGGTGACTTGTTGCTCAGTGCTGCCATCAAGCGGCGTGTCCATGCAACTGAACGATCACTGCTCTGTTGACATAGTCTTCCTGTGCAAACCTTCGAAAACACTTTCAATTTGCCATCTAGACTATGGCATTGATTAAAAACAGACATGAATTTACCGTGAAATGAAATATCTGGCATATTTGGAGATTTGCATGTGGACAAAAAGTAAATCAATGTCTCTCTGAAACGTTCAAGCATCCCTGTGACTAGGAAGGGCTCGTCTATGATGATTTCTTATTATAGAGAGTGTGTTAGTTCTGACTCTCACATTTGCTAGCTGTTATACTCGCTTGTCGTCTGAGGTGTTGTGGCTTGCATTACACCTCTCAAAAACTCAAGTTGACATCTGCATAAGACTCACAAGTCCAATAACGCTTTCCTGAAAGGTGCTGACAACAACGTTTAATCCTTCTTCGATAAAGTTAACTTCCTTCATGTTTTTGTTGTTCAAGGAAACAACATGGAATTCTGGAGTTTGCTGACCAGGTTAATAAGGCTGTGAATACTCTTGTGACGAACTCCAAAATGAAGAAAGGCAACAGGATTCAGAAGGTAAAGTACTTAGTCTATTTTGCTGAGCAATATTATTGGGGTGTTCTGGAGGAGCATGTTCAGATAAGTTTTGTACCATATTTATGCAGATGATACAGAGCTCTACTTTCCTCTAAAATCAAGTGGATTCAGTGTCCTCCTTGTTAGGGTGTTTAAAGACATTAAAGGTTGAAAATGTCCTCCAGCTAAACCAAAAAAAGACTGAAGTTATTTTGTTTGCCTTCTCCTGCCTTTTAGATCATTTAAGTCCTACCCTGGGTTAGCTTCAAGAAAGCATTCATGATAAAGTCAAAAATCTGGGAGTTGTTTTCAAACCTGAATTTAAATTTGACAAATAAATAAATTCCACAGTCAGAAGTAGTTTCATAGAGCGCCGCTGCTCATTTTTGACTGGGACAAAAAAAAAGAGGGAGAAATGTATTTGCATCACTTCATTGGTTACCTGTTAAATCACTCTCTTAAAGGGATAGTGCACCCAAAAAAAAGAAAATTCTGTCATCATTTAGGGTGCGTTCACACTTGTAGCACGTTTGGTTCATTTGGTCCGGACCAAAAAACAAAAACAAAACTTATACTCCTGGTCCATTTAGCGTTCACTCTACTGGCATTTTTAACAGCGAACCTACAAAGTTACCGAACCAAAGGCATAGGGATACGGTCACAACCTGATTGGTCGGCTTTTATGATGTATATTTCGCGATGGAGCTTGCTTACCGAACTTTCAAAACAATGCTGTGTGCTGGATTAAACGCCATCATTTTATGCGTGTACATATGGTTTTCTTTTTACCAGCTGAGAACTCACGAAGAGCTCATAAAATGTTCAACAGCACGGACCACTCGTCGGACCAAATATTGATGAGGCACTTTACCTCCTCGTTGCTCCACGTTTGCCTTCTACTCATTTTGGATACACCAATCTTTACACGTCGTCAAATCAGCTGACTTGTAGCGTCGCATCTTGAGACATCACGTCTGTTTTTGGTTCGTTTACATGTCTTTGGTCCGTGTTGTGTTCATATATCAATCGAACCGCACCAGAGCTCGTTTGGAAGCGGAACGAGACCCATCTTTTTAGCGGTCTCGGTCCACTTGTTTGGTCCGCACCAGTGTTCGGAATGCAGGGTTCACATATCAAGTCAAGTCAAGTCAAGTCATCTTTATTTATATAGCGCTTTTTACAATGCAAATTGTGGCAAAGCAGCTTTACATTAATAAGAAAATGGGGTCATTGTGCAGCTTATTCTATATATTATTGATTCATTCCGTTGCAAATATCAATAGTTATTAGTCTAGTTAATTTAGGTATATCAGCACTGCAGAAAACAGTGACGTAATCGTCCGGCTCGGCTCAGTTCACATACAACGGCGCCAATGCAGGCATATCAAAAACACTGCTGATTATCAAGCAAGTGTCCCCAACTTAAGCAAGCCAAAGGCAACATATGTTCAAACTAACTGAGCAATCGCACCATGGTTCATTTTAATCAAACCAAACATGATGAGTTTGAACACACCCTTACTCACCCTCAAGTTGATCCAAACCTGTATAAATGTATAAATTCTTCCAAAGATATTTGGAAGAATGATTGTAACCAAGCAGATCTTGCCCCATTTACTTTCATAGTATGTTTTTTTTTTTTTCCTATGGTGGGGTGAGATCTGCTTGGTTACAAAACATTCTTCCAAATATCTTCCGTTGTGTACAGCAGAACAAAGAAGTTCATACAGGTTTGGATCAACTTGAGGGTGAGTAAATGATGACAGAATTTTCATTCTTGGGTGAACTATCCCTTTAACACTTATATTCTTTTCTCGGGCTTATGCGTAACTTGATCACAGATTTAGTATAATCATGGTTTATATTTATCTGGTGATGCATTGTATTATATTTATAAATTTTTTTTTATTTTTCTAAATTTGTTTAAAATGATTTAACTTTATTTTTCTCAATAATGGTTTCTGTCATATGGTGCCGTGTTATTTTATGTCTGCTGTGGAGCACTTTGGTCAGCATTCAGGTTGCTTTTAAGATGTTATATAAATAAACCTGACCTTGATCTACCCAATCAGCACGAGAGGAGGCCTATATATATAGTTGACTTACCTCTGTCCTACAACTGTTTTTAAGCATTCCTCCTCCACCTCAACTTTTTTCTCTCGATTGTTCCGATTGTTCCTATCGTACCGCTCTGGGTTCGGGCCAAATCCCGAGCTCGGAGCCCTCCCATCAGACAGCACGCCGTTATATGCATAAATAATAACAAATATACATATATTAACGTTTCATGTTTTTGAAAGAAGTCTCTGTATTATTTATCAAAAATACAGTAAACTGTAATATTATAACAATTTAAAATGACTGTTTTCTATTTGAATATATTTTAAAATCTATTTTATTTTTGTGATCAAAGCTGGATTTTCAGCAGCATTACTCCAGTCTTCAGTGTCACATGATCCTTCAGAAATCACTCTAATATGCTGATTTGCTGCTCAAACATTTCTGATTATCATTAACAATGTTAAAAATGTTTTTGCTATTTGTTTGTTGAATAGAATGTTCAAAAGAACAGCATTTATTTGAAATATAAATCTTTTATAATTTTGAGCAATTTAATGCATCCTTACTTTATAAAAGTATTAATGTCTCTATGATCACTGAACCAATATAGCACGTGCCAACTGATTTTAAATATATAGAGCATATGATTGTTTTATTGCTTCCTGTCTGGATGTTGTTATATTGGCATTTTTGTTCCAGAAGACAACAAATGGATTATTTGGCATGAGATTGTTTTGTGATGGAATGGACTGTGCATGGTAATGATTTGCAGATGAAATGCCCTTTGCCGTACAGAGCAAAAACAAACAAAACTCCACTTCTTTCCAACCTCAATTTCATTTCACATTATATGGTCACTGAAATGAAACATCAGATGGTGCTAAAATGAAGGCTTTCCTCATATAATACGAACCAGACTTCGATGCAAATGTGAATCCAGCTTGAGTCCTTTCCAGATTCCATTCCAGATTTCCTAGCTCCTCTCTACAATTCTATGAATAATAATAAATAATAATGAAAAAAAAAATTATATCATGATTGGCATTATAAAAAACTATGCGAATATGTCAAAACTATGGAGGATGTCAATCTCATATCTTCTTTTTATTCAAGCAGAACATGTACAGTATCTATATCATATACGCTCCCATTCAAAAGTTTGGGTTCAGTAAGATTTTTCTAAAGAAATTGATACTTTTATTCATGCATTAAATTGATCAAAAGTGGCAATAAAGACATTTATAATAGTATAAAAGATATTTCTAATAAATGCTGTCATTTTCTATTCAACACAACTGTTTTTAACATTGATGATAATAAGAAATGTTTCTTGAGCATCAAATCAGCATATTTCTGAAGGATCATGTGACTGGAGTAACGATGCTGAAAATTCAGCTTTGCCATCTCCAAAAATGAATTACATTTTAAAATATATTCAAACTTAAAAAAAATCTTCTTTTAAATTTTAATAATACTTTACAATATGTTTATTGTATTTTTGATTGAATAAGTGCAGCCTTGGTGAGCATAAGAGACTTCTTTCAAAAAACATTTTAAAAAATCTTACTGAACCCAAATTTTTGAATGGAAGTGAATAGGCTACAATACATTAATAAGTTGATTTAGTTACTGCATGTTGTGACATAATTCATATACTCATTTGTAGTTTATATTGAGCATAGCAGGTGCATTGAAATAACATTTCTAGTGATGGTTTCAAAATCTTGCATTAAATGAACGTGTAAATAAGTTGCTAGCAAGAAAGACTACACACCCTCCAGTGGCGAGTCATGGTGCCTGCTGTGATCAACAAAACTCATCACTACTTTTTCTTTTGCATTTATTAAATGTCAATATTGCAAGCTATTTACAACAAATATTATTATTTACAACTTTCATGAACCAAATGCCTTTCAAAAGGAATTCACTCAAATAAGTGGTGAATCAAATTGCGGAGGTTTTGGTTGACCGTTCCAGCACAAATTTCACCCCTCGGGTGGAGATTAAGACGTTTTTCCTGTTATAATATGAAAACAAATATAAATATATACCCTTTTACGGATAATTCTTAGTACACTAAAGTTTTTGTGTACTTAACCCTGCAGGTTCTGTTTCAGTACAGCAGATTCTTTTCATTTCTGCTTGGATTCTTAAAGCTTTTGGCGTCGTTGGGTTACTGGAGCAATTTGCCGCTGTATTCATTTAAGTGCATGTGTTCACACGTTTAGAATGTGTTGATAATCTCCTCTAGTCATCTCGCATTTACTCTTGAGCGATATAGCTGTTCTATCATTGTCACCGGAGTAGCCGCGTCTGCTTCGGCTCATTAATTAGCCAGAGACAGAGGTCGACTGAAAGGGAGAGTGAGAGAATGACAGAGAGACATTATAATGTAGAGCTTTGCTCAAGTAGGCGGTTTAATATAAAAGTCTTTCAGCCTGAAAGATGCGTTTCCCTCTCACTTGAGCGTGTGAATAAACTGCCTCATTTGATCAGTCTCATTCCAGCAGCGTAATGAGTTTGTGTGTGTAATATTTTGCGTGTTGTTTCTGCAGGCTTCAGAGGAGATCCACGCAGTGCCTAGGACTGATGAGGCCCTTAACCTTTCTGCAACCAAAAAAAACTGAACTCACCTTCAGACAACACAGAAGATGCCCGCATATCTCTACTGCCACGTGCCATTTACGTCTGGATGAATCACAGTGAGCCGCAACACTCTAGAAGTGGCCTTTTTGGGGGGTAAATTAAATTCACATTTAATAAGAAGAAAGCAATATGAAGAGAACTGAACTGTTGGACATGAGCTGATCATCTATGAAACTACTGCCGTCTGCTATCTGGCAGATATTAATCAAGCTGTTTTATGGTGTCCATCATGTATTTACAGTTTAGCTGTTGTTGTGCCAGATGTGAGAACTGTGTGAAAACTAAATCTTTCTTGCTCTTTGATCATATAAATAGTCCGATTTTTTTTTTTTTTTTGTCATGCATTGCCTATATAATATGATGGAATCATCATGCTGAAGTACTTCCATTTACAGTGCTTTAGAAAAGCCACACACTGTAATGAATTACTGTAAAAATTACAGCATTATTTTACAGCCGCTGGCTGTTTTTTAATAATACGGCATATTGCTGTAAACTGCAATGCATTCTGGGGTCACGTGTTGGTTTGACTTAAATTTACAGAATATTGCTGCAAATTGACCCTTCGTAATTTAAAAAAAAAAATACAGTTATTTACTGTAATCGGAGAATACATGGAAATTCTGTAAATTAAATTACAGTAACACTACTGTAAAGTTTACAGTAACTGGCTGGCAACCCTGCTGCCAGTATTATACTGTAAAATTTACAGTAATTTTTTAACAGTGCAGTTAAAAACTGTATTAGACAACTAAATCTCAAAATGTGCACACTTTAGGCAAAACATTTAACAAAAAGATCATTGATAGGTTTTAAATGATAAAATAATAGATGAACTGTTCAAAAGGACAAAGTATTGGAGACTTTCTGGTTTTCAAAAGTTAGTGTATCATATTTATGTTCACCATGATTTTGTCAAGCAAGACATGTTCCTGGATAGGGTTGGGTATCGTTCGAATTTTAATGATTCCGATTCCGTTTATCGGTTCTGATTTCTCATCGATTTCTGAATTCAGTTCCAATAAGGTAAATAAAAAGCTTAGATATCATTCAAATTTAGCGTGAGTCTTATTACAAAACATTTCATTGTAGCTGAATACCATGAACAGGCTAAAAAATAATTACACAAGGAACTTTTGCCTAGGGTTTAAAAATATTATTGCAAAAACAACAAGCCTATCTAATATCAATTTTCAAGCACTATTAAACACACAGTAATTAAAAAAGAACAAATAAGTAAATTAGCAATTGCACAAAAAATACAACTCAACTGAGCAGAGTGTTTTAAGGTTTTCAGGTACAGAAACTGTAATCATATGTAAAATAACACTGCACTTTATAAATAAAATAGACAGTACAAATATAGTTAGACAAGTTATTCAGATCAAGAACAGCTAGTGAAGTTTCTCTTTGTGAACTAACCCTTTAAGTAACTGATTTTAGAATTGGAATCGATTTAAAATTCCCAACCCTACCTGGATCAACATATTTTGTTGATCCCGGAACAACATTTTTGTCCGAAAATTTAGCCCTAATCCTATCCCTAACTCTACCCATAAACATATCCCTACAATCATAACACTGATGTAAAAGCAACTAACCCTGGTTGGTAAACCTAAACTTGACATAAACTGTAATCTTGTCCCTCAAATCTGATTGGTTGATTGGAATGATTGGAAACAACAAAGATGTTGATCCAGGAACATGCTGTACTTGTACCTCATGGGTCATAGTAGGTAAAAAATGTCATCTACAACTGTGGTTATTCATACATACACTAAAAATCACCAAAAACACCAGTTGATTAAAAGAACATTGAGCAAAAATTGTTCATAGAAGTGAAGATAATTTTGCATTTGAGTGAAGACAACTCTCTGAATTTTGTTATCTAATGCAATGACATTCAGGCTTTTTAAGCGTAGTTTAAAAGTCCAAATACTTTTTGGGACCTAACCTAACCTAAACCACTCTTTTCTCTCTGAGAAAGAACACGCAGAAGAATGGATTCAATTTCACACAGCCTCTGCCTCAAAGATGAAGTAGATGAAAACAAGTTATGATGAAACTCAAATATTAAGTTTTAACAATCATAGTTATAATGATCCATGTCCTGTAGTAGGGCGTAACAGAGTTGAACTTTAAAAGTCACAATTGAGCCGCTGCCATTACAAACGGCAAGAAAAACAATCTCACATTCATCCCTCTTAAACAATATTTGAACATCTGAGCTAAAAAAGAAGAATTAGACAAAAATGGAACACTAAATACTTCTTTTCTCAGATTCTAGAGTGCAACGAAGTAGTGTTTGGTCCCTGAAGTCACTGAGTGAGTCTACTAGTTTCAGACCTACAGCGGTCCCATATGGTTGGGTGTTTGCCAAAACAACCCACAGAGCCTCAGATCTGCACGATCTCTCTGTATTTTACATGAAAATGAGAACATGTTTTTATGTACCCACCATTACCACTTCACACCACTTCATGCTGTCTCGTGTTCTAAATTCATTTAATGTTTTCAACTAACTGACTGAACTAGTTGTACTAAAAAAGGTTTATAAAACACCCTAGCAAACCACCCAGAGGATGCTAGCAACCACATTAAATAGCAACATCGTAGCAACTACCCAGTAACACCCTATAAGACCCTAGCAACCACATACCTAAGCAACGCCCTAAATGTCTCGATAGACTTCAAGCGAAATTAAAAAAAACAAACTGTGTGACATCATTTCAAACAAAATCTGGCCAAAAAAGTTCGTTTGGGGAGTTTAAAATAGCTTTCCAGTGAAAAATTTGCTCGTAAACACCTTCAAACTACCATTGGTCCGTTGCGATGATGTAATAGGTAGGTGTGGCTCAGAGGCTCCGCCTTCTTTGACTTTCATTTCTCCTGTTCAATCTATTGTATAACGTGCTATATAAATTGCAGAGCTCATGCAAACATCGACATCGTTGTAATCAGATGCTTTCTTAACTTTTCTCACCGCTGTCATTTTTGTTGTGTATTTTGTTATTGAGAAGAAAAAGTGCAGCATATATTCACATATTCATCTAAACCCCGCTCTCTGCAGGATCCTTCGCCTACTGGTCACAAATGTAAAAAATAATTTTCACTTTAAGCAAAGAACAAGAAAGAACTTCATCATGCGTATATCGGGCCCTTAAACAACCACCTAGCAACACCCTAACAACCATCCAAAATACCCAACCCCACAGTGTTCACCCAGAACACCCTGTGCATCTATTAAACCTTTTTTTTTTTATGTACAGAAATAGGTATCCACTAACATTGACATAAGGATTGATGAGTGTACAGAGGCCTCAGCAGGTGTATTCCCAGTTATTGTGAATGTGATAATAAGATACTCCTTCACTGCTTGAACGAAACAGCTGAGCCTCTGCACATCTCACCGGGGCCAGCTGAGGCATGTCATGTGTGTGTTTTTGCACACAAGCATACGTGTCCTCCTAAAGCGCACGCACAAAGGCTGGGGTTTCCCCCCCTCTCTCTGTCCCACTCTGCCATGCACAATTCCATAACAGTGTCATTCTAGCACTGCAGTAACTCCCTCTGACAGGCTATTAAACCAGTGGAGATTGGACTCTACGATAACCACTTTAAGTCTAAAAGCGCTGGGATGTTAAAACCCCCTCTGGCCATATAAAAAAGGTTGTGTGCCTATATCACATTTCGTCAAAATAGCTATCTGATCTGATATCTAATTTCATGCCACTTTGTTATCTTTATGTTACGGATCATAAGCGTAGCAGCATTCAGTGGTGGCACATTTTGAAGCCAAAAAAAAAATGCATCCATCCATAATATAAGTAATCCATACGGCTCCAGTGGGAGCAATGCATTTTTGTAAGAAAAATTGATGCAAATCGATGAGTTCGGGCTGTCTGCTGGAAGCTAGTTAATAAAGTTTTAAATATGGATTTTTTCGTACAAAAAAAACCCATCGCTTCACTTCAGAGCATCCCCTGGAGTCATATGGATTATTTTTATGATGAAATTTATTTTTGGCTTCAAAATGATTTGATATTTTCAAACATATCATATATCATTTGACTGAAAGAAGATGGCTTGAGGGTGATAAGTAAACCATGGGATAATTCTCAATTTTGGGTGAATTATCCCTTTAACATTACAAATATTTTACTTATTGAAACTCAAGTGTATTTTAAGGTATATCATGATAAATAAGGACATTTCCCCCCAATTTCTCCCCCCCCCCCCCGAATATTTTAATGATTCACATTAGACTTTCATTAAAAATTACTGCTTTATCAGCATAAATTTAAGGCAGTGCAACAAATTCTCTTATGATATATGATTATTTTAAAATGCAATTTAATGAGGAATTTAAATGAACACTCTTTGAGAATTTAATGAGAATTTGGGCAAAAAAATATGCCTTATCATAATGCAAAAGTGCATCAAAAACCTTAATTTTCCTTTTTTTCCCATGTTAATTTTTGAGTTAAATCTGACCCGGTTTGAAGTGATTCACTCTACTAATCTTGGTCTGGCGATTGAACTTTCAGTTGCAAGTTAATATTAACTTCAAGCACAGTTCTTTATTACAGCTCTACATCAAAAAAGACTTTTTTTTTTTTTGTTAACATGGAATTTCTTTTTCCATGGGGTCGCAGATAGTGGTATTTATGGCTGTGGGCTGAACGGGAAATGGAGTGTGAAATTGAAGGGAGACTTCGGGAGCACATTACAGGTCTGTCCTTGATGATACTGTACACCAAGAGAACAGACTTTATGATCCATGAGGTCCAAAGTTAAAAGAAGAAAATACTTTACTTGAAATAAAGGTTTGTGATCCTATAATGTTCCATAGGAACAGAAGGTCAATACTGACCAATAAAATAACAGATAAACAGTGGAAATAGCTTATAAGTTGAGAAAAGTGAAGGTCTAATGAAGACAACTCTCTGAAATGGTGTAATAAAGAGCCATTACTCACTCCATGTCTTTTAGAAGTGAACGGTTTTGTGTTCCGGTTCGGTTTTTAGGATGGTTACTGGGCAGATGCTTACTGGCCCAAAATAAAAAGAACGCAGCATCTGATGCTGCTCGGGTCTCCCCTTCATTTTTTTCACCAATTTCATTATCTGGCAAGCAAAAATAAGGTAAAGTACTGATTGCTTGGAGAAGGTATTGTATGTGGACAATAGTGTGGTCAAATCTTAATACTTAGATTTAGTTTATTCAAATCACTAACCATAAGAATGAGCAAATATTAGTTGAGTACTATGATTTGACATGAGGATATCCATTAAATGCTGAGTCATGGCTCTTTCTCTCCACCTCCGTCGTGGATCACTTAGAAAACCCTGCAGGCATGACATCACATCTGTGGCTCGACGCCAGTGATTCCTCAGTCTGTGTGACGTCATCACAGCTCTCATCCCCTCCAATCTGCCTGTGGAGGGGCTCTAGGGGACTGTCGCCATAGTAACAAGAGGAGCACCATCCAATGATGGCAGAATGTAACAGTGGAGAATGTCTGTATACGCTGGCTTTCATAGTTTTATTCACAAAATTGTGTCTTGATTATATGAATGTGATTTTAAGTTGACTGCACACTGGATATTATCAGGTATATTATATGGGATCAAGACAAATATTCCATTATTATGTAAGATTTGTTTCTTTTCTGCATTGTACGCAGTTAAACAAACTGTAATGTCATGGTCCTTATCTGTATGTGGGTGTGTCGCTGCAGGTTGGGATGGATCTGCTGCAGTGAGTAAGTGACCTTGAGCTGATTCCGGGTCCTGGCTTCCTGCCACTACTGCCTCCTGGCTCAAACTCAAGCAGTGCTGAAAAACAATGAAGAGTCACTTAGATTTATGGAATTATTCAGTATAAAATTGAAGTTAAATATAAATGCAATACAAAGAAACCTTCTGCATAATAATCAATCCATTTCACCACTGCATTATGATAAGGTTCATTAGTTAACACGAACTAATAATGAACTGCACTTTTACAGCATTTATTCATCTTTGTTAACGTTAATTTCAACATATACTAATGCATCTTGTAACATTAGTTAGATCATTTTTATTCAGGAAAACTTCTTGTGCATAAACGATGATGAAAACACATTAACTTCCTGCTGCACGTGACTTTTGCTTCTACAATTAGTGGTGGGCTTTTTAGTCACCCTAGAGACTTGAGTCTTTTGAATCAGTTTAGCAAAAGATTGCTCAGATTTGTGCAATGATTCAGTGACCTTACAGATTACAGATCTTCAGGTTAGCGGGTAGTCTTCTATTTGTTATGAGAGTTTACATAATATGTGTATTTCATTAAAAAACACTGCATCACTCAGTACCAAAGCCTTCTTATGCTTTAGTCAAATGGGCATGTCCAAATCCACTTAAAGGGATAGTTCACCCAGAAATGAAAAATTCTGTCATCATTTACTCACCCTCGAGTTGTTTCAAACCTGTATGAATTTCATATTTCTGCTGAATACAAAAGAAGATATTTTGAAGAATGTTGTTAAACAGTTTATGGACCTCATTGATTTCTATGGAAGTCAATGGGGTCCTTCAACTGTTTGGTTGAGGGTGAGTAAATCATGACAAAATTTTCATTTCTGGGTGAACTAATCCTTTAAGTAGAGACTTAAAGGGTTACTTCACCCCAAAAAAAAAAAATTCAGTCATTAATTTTTAATCTTCGGAACACAAGTTAAGATATTTTCGATGAAATCTGAGAGGACAGCAATTTAACCACCGCTTTCCATGTCCAGAAAGGTACTAAAGACATCATTAAAATAGTCAATGTGACTGCAGACTACAAAACTTTTTGTGCGCAAAAACAAAACAAAAATAATGACTTTATTCAAGAATATCTTCTTTTCTGTGTCATTTTCAGAGTTTACGCCCAGGTTCTACGTCAGGGAGCCGCCTCGTTATTGGTTAAACTGCTGTCCATGGAGGATATAAAAACCTCTGGGATTTCATCAAAAATGTCTTAATTTGTGTTCCGGAGATGAACGAAGATCTTATGGGTGCGGAACGATATGAGGGTGAGGAATTAATGACAGAAATTTCATTTCGGGGTGAACTAAGCATTTAAGTAGAGTGTTTAAGCATCATAGGCATCAACCACAAAATTTACAACAAACCAGATCTTTAATTTTTCCTCGATCGTATTAATAGTTTGCTATTAATAGTTTGCTCAGATGATTGGCTACTATTACCACCCAGAACTGTTATCACATCCAAGTCAGGCCATATTTGATTTTACATATTCTAATCTTTTAAGCAAACTAAATTGAATAGTAAATACTCCAGTAATGTTTTATTTACAACTTTTTTACAGTGTACCTTAAAAGATTTGCTTAATTGTGAGTTTAAAAGCTTTTTGTTGTTGATGCTAGAAAGCCTGGCAAAATATGTTCTTCTCTGCATCACTCCATTAAAGATAAAGTGAATAAAAGATAAAGGGAAATTTGATAAACACAGCAAATCTGTCTTCACTCCTGGTGCTGTTCCTCAGCTCAAAGAACCACTGCAGACAGGACAGGACAGTTTTTTAATGGACTTAAAAGCTTTTCCTTACCACCACTCTTAACTACTATACATTGACCGCATTGTCCCTTGTGACTGAACTTGTATATTTGTGTGACCGTGAGAAGGCTTCCAGACTGTCCCTGGTTCAATAGGACTTGGCAAGTGACCATGTAAGTGTGCTTCTAGAGTAACCCAGGATCAATAGGGATTGGCTCACGCTTCCATTTCCTCTCTTTGGCAGTCTTAAACGCACATCTCACCCAAGCACAGAATTGCACTAACCTCTCAGTTTTAATTAAAGCGTGTGAGCGAAGGTGAAGTGCACGAACACTCCATTGTATTGGCTCTCTCATGAATAATGGTTCAGCTGTCAGAGATTTCTGAACATGCGTGCATGATTGACATGCATGCTCTGGCAATAAAACAAACAGTGCAGAGCCTGTCACAAACCCCTCCGCACAATTTGTATGCAAAATCATCCCTTGAAAGCACACAGGACTCAACCAATGCGCTAAAGGAAATTAAACTGATATCAAATAACAAAATAATTCATTCGCAACGCGACCGAGGTTAATCATCTGTGAATCAAACGTGGAATGCAACAAATTTAAATTAATTAATCAAATTTCACAGAGAAATGAATCCGGTGTTACTGTATGAGCTGAAGACTATAGGGAAGTAAAAGATACCTTACTGTTTTATCAGTGCAGCAAATGGCCAAATCTGTTGCTTTTGTTAGCAGTTACTGTAAAAATGCCACCGCTTCATGGATAGACAGAAGGTCAAAAATTTACAAACCAAAGTACTATTTCCCCAATATGAAGTGACACATTCATGTGATACACTAATCGATCAACTTTATCACATATACCGCAAACAATTGGGCATGTATGCTATGAAGTGTGCAATAAACAGTACACTATTCCACTTAGAGTTCATCAGTGTTTAATTACTTCATTGGGATCAAAAATGGTGCACACAAGGCTGAGAATTAATGCTTAAGTTAATTCTCAATAAAAACCTCCCCTTAGGAATATTTTGGAGAAAAATAACAGTATGTACTGAAATTGATAGACTTCTTGTCTTGACCGTTGACGTCCTACTTAGGCTATCTGATGCACTGCAGACTATCTAGGGAAATACACACATGCAGACAAAGGTTTTTGGAATTTGACCACTACAGCAGCTGTGAGGCAAAAACAAAACACAAAGCACGTGTTGTCTTGTAAAATATGAGGTATTTTGTACCATATCAGGTGAGGTAACTTAGTTAACAAGTAATGTTAACGGGCTTTACGTTCTTTTTCCCTTAAAATGGATAATGGATAATGGTCGTGGAAGCACCATTCGTGACGCGTCTCCTTTAAACTGCCCACTCTGCGGATAAAGTGAGGAGTGGTAGCGCGGACGGGGCGCGCGTCTATAATCTCTTGGTATGCACAGCAACGATTGACTGCAGAATCCATTTAACGCTTTAACTAAGCGACTAATGGCTTGTTGCGTGAAAATAATGCAACAACTACTGAGACGTCGGAATGCGAGGTAGACAGACAGGTAGGAAGAGATTCGAGATGTCTGTCGTTGCAGACTTCTTATGTATAATGTTTTGCATCTGTTCCCATGTGTACATGACATTGTGAGGGAATTTGAGTATTGCAATCACTGTAAAACGAGGTGAGGTGCAGCTGTTACAGTTAGGATCATTTTCAACTAAAACTGATTCAACCTAAATTCAGATTGGTTTAGTCAAATGAAAGAAAATTTGGCATGAATAAAACTATTAATATAATAAGTTTAGGTTAACAGACAACACATTTTACAGTGATAGTGGCATCACGTGTCATTGAGAGAAGATATCTTTTATTAGATTGGTTCATGGGTCAGTGATTTACAATTCATTTTTAGTCTGGATGAATTAAGTAAAAAAAAACTATGTTAAAAAATGCAATTCACAGAGACAATTTCTAAAACACACCTTCTCCATGAACATTAAGTTTCTTCAAAATTCTTTTATTTGTTTAAATTTGGGGGGGGGGGGGGGGGACTAAATTATTTTTTTATTTTTATTTTTTAAAGGGAATGTTTTCTATTATTATGTGGAAAAACTTTTGCCAACTAAGTCAATGGGGTGTAACCAACATGCACCATAGACATTTTGTCATGTGACAAAAATAAATGACATTTAGCAAATGGAATAACACTAAGAAAACTTCTTGACTATTCATAGTCATATTCATTATATATATATATATATATATATATATATATATATATATATATACATACTCTAAAATATTCTTTTTATACTTTTTTTAAAATCACATATTCCAAGAATATCTCAGAGATATTTTGTCACTGACCCTCACAAGTAGCGCAATTATCAGTATTTTATTAATCACTTAAAAAGTATGTTCCCATTAATGTAATAGACTGTCCAATTAATGGATGTGATCATGGCAAGACCAATGCTTACTTAGAGGACAAGCTTGACCTGTGCCTTCAGCACAGAATGTTTCACATTCACCTCTACTGTCATTTGTTGCAACCCGTCTAGCAAAGACCGTGGCGACCTGCTTAATGCCTCCTTAAAAATGGAATGAAGAGACCCCCCTTCCTTTGCATCTTTTGCTTTTTTCCTGCTCTTCCCTCCTTGTCCTTCTCAAACAACCTGCCGTGAGGAAGCTTTGGGGTAGACGAGGACACACCCGCATACTGTACCTCTCGGCCCCTCCTCCCTGCCTGCCCCGTTATGCACAATACGCCGGTGTCGGCTCCTCGGCTGCCGAGAGCTACGGCACAGTCGCAGTGAGGATTTAAGGAATCAGATGTGTTTGTCGCTTTCACCGCGGTCACACAGATGCCGGATTGCTATCCTCACTTCGAGAAGGCTGTCGTGACTTCTGGGAACCCGAGGAACTACAGGGGTGATTTAGAAGTTTATCCAAGCAGGTATAATGTCTCAGTTCTGATTATGTACTCTGGACTATTCAATACATGGATACTTTATTCATTTACTTGCTATTTCTATGTGTATTTCATTATCTACAGCCATACATCATGTATAACATATAATGCGAAGGGATCCCAAGAGTAAAAAGAAAGAGAGACCACCAAGTCTTGTTTTGCCTAAAATGTATTTTCCTGCAGTTTAATATTTCATAGGCTGCTTCTGCTGAATATTTTAGAGCATGCTGGCACCGTTTGGGACAAGTAACATTCCACTGAAACCCGTCCAGCAAATATGTACGAAATGCATGCCATATGCGGTTCTTTGAATGTTCGGGTATTTCATGAAAAAGGGATGGGGAACACACGCTTGCACACGCTGAATGGATGCAGCATGGTATGTGCATGTCTCATAGAGAAGGGCCTCTTTCACATGACTGCACTGTGAGATGCAGTTTTATGTCAAAGGATATTTGTCCATTGCCGAACACCAGACAGAACTGACAGGGCTTGACGAAGAGTTCATTATATGGTGGTTTCTTTAAGAAGACCAACGAGCGGCTTCACATGTGAATGCATAACTAAATGTGCTGTTTTTTTAGATATTCTTTTGCCTAAGCTTTGATATTTTTTATTGCATGTGTGGTATCTCTCATAATTACTATACTGGAGACATACTAGTATTATTATTAACATTATTTATGTTAACATAAGTAATGCGGAAGATTTACCCTTTTTCAGCCTAAGAAAGGTCATCATTAACATTTTATCCCTTACTTTTTTTTCCTTTAGAGTGAAAGTAGGCAAAGTAGTAAACTTGTTTTTATACATTGAATATTTTGTCCCTTTTTTCTCTATATGGTGGCATTTTTTAAATAATTTAAAATGATTTAGAATTGTAATTTTTTGCATTATTTTTGTAACACTGCCATGACACATTGTCAGAAAGTATATCACTTTACCTGTATTCTCTGTACTTTTGTTGCAGAAAGCCTTTATACCCTCTGTAGACACAATATTAAAGATATCTGCATGTTGTCTTCAAACATCTTTTGTTGTCTTTTCAGTCGACCCGTCCAGTAGCACGCTGTGGCCCTTAGTGCTCTACGTTGTCAAGCCCCCTTCTGTGTGGATTCCCACCCTGCATTTTCCCACCCTGTGGTGCCTTGCCTCAGTGAAAAGTGCAGGCCTCACCCTCCTGCATTATGACTGTGGCCACGGGCGACCCCTCAGATGAGGCGGCAGCACACCTGGTCTTCCTCAGGACTATGACCCCGGAACGGAGCAGGACTGCTGTGAGAGAGTGGTCATCAACATCTCGGGTCTGCGTTTCGAGACGCAGCTCAAGACCCTTTCGCAATTCCCCGAAACATTACTTGGGGACCCCAAGAAGCGCATGAGGTACTTCGACCCGCTAAGGAACGAGTATTTTTTTGATAGAAACCGGCCCAGCTTTGACGCCATCCTCTATTATTATCAGTCGGGCGGAAGGTTGCGGCGACCCGTCAACGTGACTTTGGACGTGTTCTCGGAGGAGATCCGTTTTTATGAGCTCGGAGAAGAAGCGATTGAGATATTCAGGGAGGACGAGGGTTTTATTAAGGAGGAGGAGAGACCGTTGCCTGAGAATGAGTTTCAGAAGCAGGTCTGGTTGCTGTTTGAATATCCAGAAAGTTCTGGGCCTGCCAGGATTATAGCGATAATATCAGTCATGGTCATCCTCATCTCCATTGTCAGCTTCTGCCTGGAAACCTTGCCCATCTTCCGCAGCGATGAGGAAGAGATGCACAAAGTCCACATTGGTGCCACTAACACCACAATCAGTTACACATCCAACTACTTCACAGACCCTTTCTTTATTCTAGAGACGCTATGCATCATCTGGTTCTCCTTCGAGTTCTTGGTGCGCTTCTTTGCCTGCCCTAGTAAAGCCAGCTTCTTTGTGAACATAATGAACATGATTGATGTGGTAGCCATCATTCCTTACTTCATTACACTGGGAACGGAGCTGGCGGAGAAAGCGGAGGATGGGCAACAAGGTCAACAAGCCATGTCTCTTGCGATTCTGAGGGTCATAAGACTCGTACGAGTCTTCAGAATCTTCAAACTTTCCCGTCACTCAAAGGGACTTCAGATTCTTGGCCAAACCCTCAAAGCCAGCATGAGAGAATTAGGTCTACTCATCTTCTTCCTCTTTATCGGAGTCATCCTCTTTTCTAGCGCCGTCTACTTCGCAGAAGCAGACGAACCCGAGTCGCAGTTCTACAGCATCCCGGATGCCTTCTGGTGGGCTGTGGTTTCAATGACAACCGTTGGTTATGGAGATATGGTGCCCACAACCATTGGAGGAAAAATTGTCGGATCCCTCTGTGCCATCGCTGGTGTCTTGACCATTGCCCTTCCCGTGCCCGTCATCGTCTCAAACTTCAACTACTTCTACCATCGAGAAACAGAAGGCGAAGAGCAGGCGCAGTATCTCCAGGTTAGCGCCCCCAAAGCCGATTCCCAAGAAGAGCTGAAGGGAAGTCGAAGTGGATCCACCATCAGCAAGTCCGACTACATTGAGATCCAAGAAGGTGTCAACAACAGCAACGAGGACTTTCAGGAAGAGAACCTCAAGACAGCCAATTGCACTTTAGCCAATACAAATTATGTTAATATCAAAAAAATGCTGACAGATGTGTAGTCATTTGGGGAGCAGGTCCAAACTGAATTTAAAAAGGATTAGTAAACCATGTTCGAGGGAGGACTGTGAGGTCAAAGAGCCTCAGTTATTGACATGAGATTTCCGATCTCCAATACCTCATTGAAAGTCCAGGTCCGTCCACAATCCAAGTATTCATCAGTGTTCGCATGGAGTCATCTACATCATCCAACACCTTATCCGGAGCAGAAGCCAAGTATTTATACTGAAACTGTGGAACACAAATAAACAGCACATGAGTGTCAATATATTTCAGTCAACATCTTACTCTCAAAGCCAAGCTTCGCCAAAGAAACGTCATTTGTGTGCTTCATCTGCTGTTAAAAAAGGTTTGCCGTCACATTCTGTACATGTATATGATGCAAAGAATACTCACAGGAGTTTCATCCACTCTGCTGCTGCTTGTTAACGAACACCAGTATTCACAGATTTAAGACGGTTGTCTATTATTTTAGTGTTGTTATAGTGATCAGCTGGGAATGTCATTGAAATCTGCCTGCTTCTGTGTCCATATTTGTGTGAGCATCCAAAATGCGTATGTATGGACAACACTTCTATCAACTCCTTCACGATTATCCTGCTGCAAAGCTTTTGAAGACAAGATGAATGTCTCTACATGTCATATCTTATGTTATTTATAGTCTACTGTTGTTCAATGGCTTTTCCTTTTTTTATCTCATATCACCTTTTAACAATTTTTAGTTGCAGTTCTTCAGGATAAAGAGCATACGGAGCATGTTAAATGAAAAATAAGCAAAATAACACCCTAGTGCCACAGAAAAAAATGCTTGATGTATTGTGTAAGAGCATACTGTTCATTGTATATTCTGCGAGCTGCAGAGGATAGTCCAAAATGTAGTTGATATTCAAATAACTTTGCCACTTAATGAGCCATATTGTAGTTCACACTTTAATGTCCCCTAGCACATTTGTAGCAATGATGTCCGATTATTTTTAATCACAGATTTCTGTCATCTTGAAATCTTTTTCAGGTGTTAAATGTTTTGTCTTTTCTTTTACTGGCTTCGATTGAGAAAAACACTGGTATTATAGTGTTGCATGGCCTCAAAATCAATCCTAATGGCATGGATTTTCAGCTCAAGAGAGAGTGATATACAGAAACTAGTTAGCTAGATTATTACGACAATATGTAACTTGCTCTGTAAATATACATATATACCTATTTTTATCTGTTTTATCGTGATCCAAAGGTGCTGTTTTCAGGTTTTGTTTTGCGAGTGAAGCTATAAAAAGACACTCAGCATTGCATTTGGACGGACAGTGCAGCATTAGGGCATTGATCGCTGGGACATTGATTGTCTTAGTTTCAGGTGACCTTGAAATCTAGATTTACGTTTCTCTTGCATTGAAGACCGTTTTAATTGCTAACAATGAATCAGCAGAGAGCTTTGGAAACTACGCAAGTCAATATCGTCTTCTTTTCATTGACCTTCGACAAAAGTTTTGGCTCTGTAAGAGTATGTTATCAAGTATAGCCATTATCAAGGCAGTATAGCCATTGTATCGAGTATAGCCATTATTACTGTTTTCATGCTCCTCTTTTAAACACAAAAATGGACTGTTTAAGGATGGATTGACGATTTGACTATCATTTGACAGTGTACCCTTTCTCACCCACATCTATTTCAATATCTCACCTGGGCTGCAGCTGCTTTTGTCATTGCTTCTCTAATTTGTTTTTAGCAACTTGTATGTGCTGATGCTGCTAATTTAGAAGCAGATACTGCTTTCACAGCTGCTGCTAATTATGTTATCTTTTTAAAATTCAGAGTATAGACATCACCGCAACGCAGCACATGTTCGGGTAGGTTTAACAAAGTGTAAGAACCTCAATGTCGCCGTACGGTTGCATAGCCAGTGCCTAAGATATGTACTAAACTTGCGTTTGGATGCTTTAAAGCTAAAGTGTGTATTTTTTTTAAATAGTTTCTTTTGTCTTGGCTGTATGTAATCCCGGTCACACTCCATTTAGGGTCCAATTCTTACTATTTTCTACAAATTTAGCATAATCTCCTTATTTACTGCTTATTAAGAGTTTAATAAGGTATTGTTAAGTTTAGGAATTGGGTAGATTTGACATGTAGAATATGGTTATGCAGAATAAGGCATTAATATGTGCTTTATAAGCACTAAAAAAGAGCCAATAGCCAGTAATATGCATGCTTGTAAGCAACTGGTTAATAGTGAGAATTGGACCCTAAACTATAGTGTTACCATAATCCCTTAATGGACTAATTTCCTCCAAAACAATGTGGTGCTTTCCAATTTTTGTTGTGTTTAAGCAGACCAACACCACAGCATTGTTTAGACACTCAGATAGTTTCACCCTAATATCACACCATTGGTTGATCCAATGGCAGATGAGGAGTGTTTGGAAGGTAATAATTTTTGTAATTCTCTTAGGAGAGCAGACATTACACCACTTCAGCTCTAATCCAGGCAAAACGGCAGGTTTTCTATGCATGACAGTATGCTGTTGGTGAATCAGATGTGTCATCCTAATATACATGCATACACATGGTCAGTGTAACTTCATATTTAATGTGTGGCCATAACATATATTGTGCTTTTGGTGCTAGACCTGACAGTGTGAAATGTCAGGGTTATAACAGTACCTCTTTGAAGCCTTCTTTTTTCCACGTTGGGACAGGCACATCTGTGAAACACTGCAATACCGCAGTCATTGCTTTGCTTGCAGGTGCACCGGCTTCTCGCATTACGTTTGCATTGTGTTGATTTTCTAAATGTCATTTGAAAGGCTAAATGACAGCATTGAATGTCACAAAATCATATTCGTAAGCATCTTCATGATCATTCCATGAATTGCCACAGTTTAGAAGGATATGAATCAATTTATGCAATCTATTTTTTTTTTTTTTTTGTCTTCACAATGTTTTTCTTTAAAAAAATGTCAGGAGGAGAGAGAAAATGACTTGAAGACCAAATCCAATCAAAACTATATAACCATGAAACCACCTTTTAATAAAGCTATATTGTTATTATTAATTCTATTACATTTATCACACTGATTTTTTGGTTTAAATTAAATATAAATTAAATTAAATACTAATAACATAATTTTAAATTAACATTAAACATTGCCTAAAATAATTAAGTCATCATGAAACAATATTCACAATCCATTTTACTTTAGTAATGCGATACATTTCCAGGTGACATAGTATTTTTAATGGGGGGGGGGGGGTTGCCTCAATTTTTAAGTTAAGATATTCAAAGTTTAAGTGAGCAGACATGGCAGATTTATATTTTTGTAATCATAAATTTTAATTGTTCTTAACTTGAAATGTTTGAGTACACTAATTCATATATTTAACTTAAAATGTTCATGAAACATCAATGTGAACATTTTATTAGCTAGCTATAACAAGTTAATTCAGAAAATGCTCATTTGCTAACTGTTCTGTGCACTTGAAAGAAAAAGAAAATGCTAAATACTCAGAAAAGTTAATTTGACTGAACTATTAAGTTTTTCCCACTCAAACCAGTTAATCATTCTGAGCATTATGGTTTACAATGAATGTATGTTGCAGAAAAGGAACAACTTCAGGGGACGTTTTTTTTCTTTTGACATATCACACACGATAAATCCAGGAACATTAATACAGTAAATATTTCGATTTCATGTTGACTTAAAGCATAAACAGATACTGTTATGATATTTTGATAGAGGTTTAAAATACAGTGAAGTTGCAAGAACATGCGGTACCATGCTTTGATTGCCTTTGGCCTTGAGTACTACATGAGTAGGCTGCTGTGATTGAGACGAGCCCTGCATCTGTCCATCCATATTGTTGAGACTGCAAAGAAAAGAAAGTCTCTCCTATTGCTTAGTTATGCAATACAGTGTTATATGTGTGCGTGTGTGTGTGTGTGTATATCTGTAAAGCTCTTCAGACCCTGTAGCCTGTGCTCAACAGCCAGACCAAGGGAGTCTAGACTTATACAAACACCTCAATTGGCAGAGAGTTGAATGTGGTCTGTTTCAACCCATTCTGGCTGTAAAGGACAAGCCCCAAGACACTGAGCGTTTCACACTCCCGTTAGTGCGATCCAGTCTGTAATATCCACTCTATAATGCAGCCATGTTTTTTAGAATATAAGCACTGAAAAGCAAAATGTCCTCAGTGTTACTGGATGTAAAAGATGCACTTTACAAAGCACCACCAGTGGACAATCTATGGACCGAGACATGCATATAACCCTTCAGACGATCAATACTGTCTTAATGCAAATACAACAATGAAGATGATATATGAAACCCGAAAGCTGTGTCTCTTGTTCCTTTCAATGGATCTCCGCCATGTTGCCGCACATTGTCTAAATGTCATTGAGTTGCTCAGAGCTACTGTTTGGCAGATAATTTTAGAAAGAAAATAATGACAGCAATGCACCATTTCAGAGCATTTTGATGTTGATATTATTAGCTCATCCAGAGGAAAAGGTTGGTAGCTTCAAACCATTCAGGGAAAGTTGCCTGTTGGCATCTTTGGAGCTTTAAGTGCTCAGTGTATAGTCCTCTGCACTTTCCACAGAGATGAGGGTGTGCTAAAAATAGCCATTTCTTTGGGAGCAAAATAGATGGGGAACTATATGCGTGTCTAAGAGGAGGATATAGACGAGGCTGATGTATAAAGACTCAATGTATATTGGCATAAGCTCTAGAGAGTTCGAGGCGTGGAAAGTGAGAAAGAGAGAATGTGTGTGTGTCTAAGTGACAATAGGAGGAGGACAGAATGTTCAGAAGAGACAAGAATAGATGACTGGGAACAACGGGAGGTGCGGGATCAAATATGACACCTACGGTTAGGTTAGGAGAAAGATTTTGTCCACCAGCAAATGCTTCCTAATCCGCCCTATTCATAGAATATTGATTATGTTTGTGTCGCTCTTATTTCACATTAAACTGTATTTCGGAGCCGTTTAGCTGCTGAGTAAAGAATGATTGCGTTTCTAAAGCATTTTTATGGATTGGTTTTATCAGTTATATGAATGTGGACACTCAATGGGGTCAGGAATAGGGACAGACGCCTATAAAAAGCATATAGGATGTAAAGAGATATTCTAGCTCATTTTACTTTAAACATTGCTATTTCAAATGCTTGAGTAATGCTATAAGGATTCAAATTCCAGAAAATTCTACAAGCTTGTTTTATCTCAATCCTTCCGTGTGCTTGGTGTTGCTCGAGGTAAGGTTTCATTGAAAAGGAGAGCATAGATGCCCTCTAAAGGCAGAGCCATGAAATATACTTTCACGGTCTAATTTTTGGTTGAATGGGTGAATCTCACTAATAAATGTCTGGGCCATATTTCCTTCTACAATCAGGTAGACTACAAGGTTTTATTTGGTAATTTATTAAAAGTTTTTGAAAATAAAACATTTGGTTACACTTTATTTTGATGGTCCACTTTAGACATTCTACTAACTAAGCAACTTTGCAACTATAAGTCAACTAACTCTCATTAGTTACTTAGAATTGAATAGAGGTTACTTAGCAGAATGTCTGTTGGGGTTAAATATTAAGCAGACTGACTACTAACAGTTAGTTGACATGTTGCAAAGTTACTTAATAGAATGTTGAAAGTGGACCATCAAAATGAAGTGTTACTAATAAAGTGTTCTTAAATTATTAATTTATTTAATGACAAATAAGCACATCTTGACCTAAATTACCTTTTTTTCAACAACATTTCATTTTAAATTAAATTTAGTACAACAAAAATGACGTTGATGTATACTTTTGTGCTATTATACGTAACAGATTTACTAATCAATTTAAATATTCATCTGTTGCTGTCCTTAAATGCTATGACAATACGTTGCAATACAAATACATATTAAAATAATAATAACTGTCCATTTTATTTTTTTGGTTTCATTGACCTGGCTGAAAACCACTTTGACAAGCTTCATCATATTGTATGATTATTATTATTATTATTATTATTATCTGCAAAACATATACTGACAGTTTTTACAGTAAATACTGGTTGATTATGCCCTTACCTGGAAGTAACAAACTGGTAGCTGCTTGTTATCTGGTTTAGAAAAAAAAAACTTATTTTATAATGCAACACTGCACCAATGACAGTATTCAAATCTCCTTTCAGCTCCCAAGTGTTCAGCTGCCATATGGCCTGGACTCAGATCCAAGAACACGGGCTCCTGAGCCACACCCTCCACCCTGAGAGATGGAAAACTGCTGAACCAGAGGGAGGTCGGGGCATACTTCACTCACACTGCCCTGTCCGGCTGTGTTTGTTTACCACAGATATGCCACATACTGTTGGATTTAGCTGCTTATGTCAGTTATTTTCTAAAAGATAAAAAAAAACATCATCAACTGAATCACTGAGATGTTAAGAATAAATCCATGGGGTACGTTATATTAACAAATACAACCACGAATAAATGGGCCGCTATGGGAAGGAATATGGCAAGGGCTTTCCCTGAGTCAAAACTTCTCTTAGGCTAAACTCTTTTTAGTTTTCTTTCAGTCTCTAATCATAAACCTCCTCAGAAGTTTCATCATAAATCTATATGATTGTGTCTCTGCTGAGTCTAGTGATGTAAGGTGCGGTATGACTCTCGTAACCAACCAGAGATATGAGAAGTCTTAAAATACCCAACATGAGTTAATATTTCATCACCAACTGCAAGCTCAGCATCGTCTCTCTCCATCAGGGAATCCTTCCTATATGGAAAGCAACAGAAATGTCATAGATAATATTGGTTAAGGTTGACATGAATTTAAATGAATGCAAAAAAAGAGAGAATTATCAGAGCCGACTATAGATAAAGGTGAAGAGGTTTAATTCTTTCTTGACTTTCCTAATGTTATAAAGGATTAGGATGTATACTTACAATTGTACTTGACAGATACTAAACAATTTAAATATTGTTTAATATTGCTAATTACAATGCAAAAAATAAGTCACTATGCAACAAAAAAATTCTTAATTTTCATAATGCATGAACTTAAAATACACATGCACACACATATATACATATACATATATATATTTATATATGATACATATATAAATTCATGCATTAAGAAAAATATATATATAGATAGTGAAAGTGATTTAAAAGCTTCCAACAGAAGTACTGCAGTGGCTTATTCTGAACACTATTCCTGTAAGCAGACGATTCTGCTCTTGTCCACTAGGGGCAGTGTGCAACAACACAAAGACTCCTTAGATCAAGTTTCAGCACCACACAGCATCTGTACAAGCAGAATGTCTACTACAGAGGGAACTTCACTGAGTAAAGGACAGAAATACGTAACAATGTGTCAAAGGACAAAATGAAACAACATTTTTGTTCTCACTCATTTTTTAAAAATGGAAAATGCTTCTCTAAGTAAATAATTATAAGCTAAATTCCTTTTATATTATGCATAAGAGATTGTTGACCCAAGGGATGTATAAGGATTTGAATCAAAGTCTAACTTCATTAAAGCTCTAGACAGAGGTTTTGTGTTGAGGTTTTCGGAAAACATATAGCTCAAAAACTGTTTTGACTAATTTTGTTAATTCTAATCCTACTATATATATATATATATATATATATATATACTATATATATATATATATATATATATATATATATATATATATTAATATATATATATATGTATGTATATATAAAACTTAAACTTTGATTTACATATATAGAATGACAGACAGTTTTGGGGGTGGAGATACTACTATTTGAGCCTGATTACGCTTGAAACAATAGCCAGAGGTTGTATCTTTATGTACTTTGACAGTATTAGATGATTACCTACTTTTGCTAATTAGTGTTTTCTTGCTGCTAATTACCTAGAAACAGAACTCGAAAACGTTTGTACAAAAAGATTGTACGTTCAAACCCCTGAAGGGCGATTTATAAGCTACACCTACATTGAGCAAAGTGCTTAAAGGGATAGTTCACTAAAAAATTGAAAATGATCACTTACTCACCATCAAGTTGTTCCCAACATGTATTATTTTCTTTCTTCTGTTGAACAGAAAATAAGATATTTTAAATAATGTTGGTAATCAAACAGAAGTCTTGGTTACCATCATGTTTGATTACCAACATTGTTTTAAATACCGTATTTTGTGTTCAATAGAAGAAGGAAAACTCATACGGTTTTGTAACATCATCAGGGTAAGTAAAAGATGACAAAAATTTTCATTTTGGGGTGTACTATCCCTTTAACCGCAGGTTATTCTCAGGTGGTTGCCCTCTAACATTATTAAGTCTCTGCGAAGCACAAAATAATTTAGTAATATAATGAACACCTAACATAGAGCAGTTTCAATGTTAAATTTACCGCCGGACCAATTTTCATAACCAGCCCGTAAACAATTTAAAGAATCAATGCGAGCATAACTAAAGACCCAAGAGGTGTAAATGTTTAAAACCCATTTGTTTATAGAAAGCATCATCTCGTTGTAAGTGAATTGGACTGCATAAAATCAATGGAGCCATTCCATTACTCTCAGCCCTATTGATCGCGTACAGTAGAGAAGAGCAGCCTGGCCTGTGTCAAAAGGAGAGTCCCTAAGTCTGTGAGAGTCTGTGAGAGTGTTGCTAGGGTGATAGACAGTCTGCTTCAATGTGGGCACGACTGTGAAATACTATAGACAAACTGTACACCTTAATAGCCTAAGTCTCATTTCGCACGTAAGACTACACAGGCGAGAGACAGTTAACTCTTGACACGCCACAAAATAGCCATATTACAGTGGCCACAAAAAGCATTTTGGACACTTAAGCCATACTTAAAAATGTTCATGAAACGTCAATAAATATCCAGTCTGGTGAAATTTATAGTAAACAGCAGACGAACGATTTTCACAGTCAACATTATGTATAGGTTTTAAGATTAAAAATATATATATTTACTCATTTGTGTACTTATTTGCAGTGCTCAAAATGAAACATTTAGACACTTTCACTATATTAAAATAAAAAAAAAATTAATTGTGTCAAATGTTTTCATATATATATATATATATATTTATTTATTTATTTATTTATTTTTATATATATATATATTAAGATTATATAAGATTAAGAGTAAAATTATTAAATGTTTTTGAAAGACGTCTCGTATGCTCACCAAGGCTGCATTTATTTTTTATAAATTTAAAAATTTAAATTTTATAAATATTACTGCAATATAAAAGAAACTTTAGCATGTAATTTATTCCAGTGATCAAAGCTGAATTTTCAGCATCATCACTCCAGTCTTCAATGTTCACATGATCCTTCAGAAATCATTTCTAATATGGCTGACTTGATGCTCAAAATTTTTTTTTATTATTAGCAATGTTGAAAAGAGCTTCTTAATATTTTTCTGGAAATTTAATTAATATAAAGAACAGTATTTACTTGAAATATAAATCTCTGGTAGCATTATAAATGTCTTTAATGTCACTTTTGATCAATGCTGAATAAAAGTATTAATAAAAAAAAAAAAAATAGACTTAAAGGTAACATTTTATTTTGATGGTCCCCTTTAGATATTCTGTTTACTATAAGTAACTTTGCAAGTATATGCCAACTTATTCTACTAACCCTAACTCCCCTTAAAGGGGCAGTTCACCCAAAAATTAAAACGATCCATGATTTACCCTCAAGCCATCCTAGATGTATCGGACTATCTTCTTTCAGATGAACACAGTAAGAGATATATTTAAAAATATGCTTACTCCTTCAAGCTTTATAATGCTAGTGATCGGGGGTCCCTCCCCCCCCAAAAAATGCCTCCATCCATCGCAAAAGTACTCCTATACAGCTTCATGGTGGTTAATAAAGGGGTTCTGAAGTGAAGTGATGGGTTTTTGTAAGAAAAATATCCATATTTAAAACTTATTTATTTATTAAGTATAATAACTAGCTTCCGCCAGACGACCGTACGCATATTGAGCAAGTCGACTACAAGAGTAACCCGTGACGCGATGTATGACACAGGATGTATTGGAAGCTGAGACGCCCTCTCGCGGTTTAAACAAACAGGGCTGTGCAATAAATTCAAGCTCCTCATCTCTTACGTTGTAATCCTCCGACATTTCTCTTTTAAAATTTCTCTTTTTAGACTTCTGATTTGTGACCGGTGTTTTACTCTAGCCTCTGTGTTTCCATGTTCGTAATTGTGTCATGTGTCGGGTCAGAGGTTACTTTTCCACTGGAAATCGATGCATACATCCGGGAGCCGTGTGGAGTACTTTTACTATGGATGGATGCACTTTTTCTGGGTTCAGAATTAGCCCCCCGATTCACTGCCGTTATAAAGCTTGGATATTTTAAAATACATCTCTGATTGCTTTCATCTGAAAGAAGATATACATCTAGGATGGCTTGAGGGTGGGGGGATAAATTAAAAATGTTTTGGGTGAACTATCCCTTTAATAGTCTACTAATACTCGAATTATGACTTAGTTGATATGTAGGTGCAACGTTACTTATAGCCAACAATGAAAGTCTAAAGGGGACCATTCAAAATTAAGTGACCTTTGAATGGTGTAAATGAATACACTTTCTGTGTTGTCCAGTTTCAAGGTCTGTCATCATTTGACATTGCATTACGCTTAATTTAGATTACCTTGCAATGCAATTCATATATTTGTATAAGTGTACAACTACTTTTTGGGGTCAAAAAAAAGAAGTAAATATTTGTAAATCATTCTTTCTGCACACAGTGTCTCTAAGGACAGAATGAGTACAAAGCACGAATGTTAAAAAGTCAAAAAGAATATTGCAATATATGCAAGTTAGTGTGAAACAGTTTGTTCTGGGAAATTTGCCATAAAAACATCAACCCATGCTTTCCAGCTATGAATAATCAGGAGGGGCACGGCTAGCTTCAGGCACCATTAGTTTCAGATGTAGCTCAGTTTAAACCTTGATTCTCCAATATGCTTTTTTTGCATGCCAGATTGCTTCTGCTTAACCAACGCAAACAACACCGGTGTTGTGGGGCGCTCTGCTGCTGTACAATAGGCCGGCCAGATGGCTCCACAGAATGAGACTGATAAAAGTGTAAACGACTCTGGAGAGCTGGGCGCGCACCTGTGAGAGCCGCTGCGGAAATAATTAAGAGGGTTCGCCGTGCTAACAGGCTGCTTCCAAACTGGCAGGTATGCTTCCAAATTAGGTGGGACTCTTAAGTGGATCTTGGTCTGATTTTATTGAGAAATCGTTAACCTCTGTAACAATTGAGTGGTCTCTCAAAAAATTACACGGGCAATTCCAAGATCACTACATAAACTACAGCCTCTTTCTCTATTTATAGGGGCTTTTGCTAATTTATACCATCTGAGTGATGCTCTGGACTGCATCCAGAACCCTTTATAGGCACCATCCCTCTGGGTGAATGGATCATTTCTGGCCTCATCGGGAACCTGCAGCTCAATCCTTTAATGGGTGTGATGCCGCAATGCAAACGAAGCAACTGTAGCCAGGCTTCACTTTACTTAAGACAATTAAAAAGAAATATACAACATTATATATATATATATATATATATATATATATATATATATATATATATATATATATATATATGTATACGTATGTGTGTATATATACGTACTATATATATATATATATATACACACACACACATGTATACATAAACACACACACACACACACACTGCTTACAATTAGATTAAATTTACTTAATAACAATTTAATATTTTTTTAATTAAACTAGTCAAAATCATTTACCTATGAAAAAAATCAAAATAAGTCCACCACCGTTTCCATTATTATTGTAAAACATTCACCTCAGACTCGATTTTTCCCTCTTTACTGTTTTTGTGTCAGGCAAGATTGCAGTAGATTACATTCTCTCTCATTTTTATCTCTTTCTGTCTCTCGTTTCAAATTCATGACTGGGCGTTCCTTCTGTTAATCTAGCGAACCCTCGCCTCCTGGCAGCAGTTCTGCTTAAGTTGGCAAGGATGTCAAGAATGAATTACAGTCAGCCTTCCGGCGTGCAGGAACCCTGGGATGTAGAATGAGGGATTTTGCTCTTATTTGGAATATGACACTGCACTAATTGCCCCTCACAGTCCTTTGTATGCCATTATCATATGCATAGACAAGCTCAAATTAATTCTCAGTAGCTACTTTAGTTGACACAAAAACTGCCAACTGTGTTTGAATCAGCTTAGATGAAATTTGACTCGTGACTGTTTTTCTCAGGTGCGGTTATTGTGCGTCAAACAAAAGTCACGTGTTGTTTTAAAGCAAGTGTTGTTGAAGTAGAAACCTCAGCTTTACAATGAATGATGTACATAGTGAATGAGAACAAGACTACTGAATCAATTCAGGTGTTATGTAACAAAATGAGTGCCGAAGGATCAGTTCTCTAGCGCTTTGAGAGCACAGGCCTGGGTGGTTTTCCTTAGTATTGATTGTAATTTTGACACTAATATGTTTGTGGGATGTAGTTTCGCATAATGAGACTTTTGGACTATAAGCATAAATTTTTTCATCTTATTTTGGCCCAAACACACCCAAACACAAAGGAAGAGCCCATCTGAACAGAAGGTTTTTCTTAAAGGTTTAAATTTAAAAATTGTGAACTGTTCATGCCTTGATAAAAATGTAAAACTTATGCAGCAAATTTTGAGCGACTCAACCAACATTCACTGCACAAACCAGCATTTAAAAGATACAGCGCGAGAAGAAGGGGAGAATGTTGCGGTCTGAAACTTCATGCATCTTTGAAAACAAACCAGAACTGTGCTTTATTAAATAAAATATATATATATTTATATTAATAAATATATTATAAATTAAATATAAAAAATCCATTTATCTCAAGTTCCTCAAACAAAACAAAAAACTCGTTTAAATACGCCACTTGCAAACTTCCCAAACTGCTTGTTGTATCAGTTAGAAATATAATAATCTACTGTTCGTTAAAATTTTCAGGACTCTTATAATAACCAAGGTTACAGTTACAAAAAAAAATCATAGCAGTGGTGCGGTGGTGTAATAAAACTGCCAAAGTCACATGAAGTACTGAAATTTCGAATCACTTATGACGTAACGAAGCCTCATTTACTGAAATCACGTAACTTTGGCGCTCCCCACCGAGCCACTGATTCGAAACAAAAGATTCCTAAAGCTTCGAAGCAGTGTTATTGAAATCCCACAAATCTATCCACAATCACTAGATATTGTTGAAAGTGATTATTTAGTTTTTTTGGTGCACATACAAAAAAGTATTCTCTATTCTTGTTGTTCCCCTTCTTGTTGTCTTGGTCTCTTGGTAATCTTCTTTGTTTCTTGGTGTTGTTTTTCTTGTCGCTTTTTAATATTAAGGTTGAACCTCTGTACTCACATGAACTGTTTTAAATATGTTTTAGAATCTTTCCTCTTTTCTCCTTTCCTGTCTTCTTTTTCCTGGGCATCTGAAAGTGTTAATTGTCTTGCTGCAATAGAGGACTCACTGAGCATTGGATTCATTAAAAATATCTTAATTTGTGTTCTACTACGAAAAAGTTGAACATCTTCAGGGTGTAGAAAGACATGAGGGTGAGTAATAAACGACAGAATTTTTGTTTTTGGATGACTAAAACTAACCCTTTAAAAAAAAAGCTGTAGTGCGTAAGTTTTGCCCCTTTGTCGCCATCTCTGTTTGAAACCTGCAATTGCAGTTATTTGCGGCATTATCATCTTTACGTGGGTTGTGCATCGGCACGGCTCCTCAGCGCTAACTGTAGATTTCAATTTCTGTAAAGTCTAATCTCTAACGTTAATCTGTCATACCATACAATCAGCCATCAAATGATGTTTAATCATTCCAGCTCCTGTGAAAAAGGCTATAAATGATCCGCCACCTGCAGCATCCTCACATGCGATTTAGACTACTAGCTGGCTGGGGATTCCTTCTTTATGTAAACAGACGCAAGGATGAATGACGAGATAAGGAGATAGTTTTGGAGAAAAAAAAAAACCACTGCTAACTCTGGCAATCATTATGTACTTGCCAAGCAACAAAAATTGATTTTGGATCATTTTTTATATTTATTTAATAATAAATTAATAAATTATTTAAAACCAAAAAAAGGAATAGAAAAACCAAAAAAAGTCAAGGACTGCAGCTTTAAAATGTCAAAAACACAAGTTGGATCTTACGACCATCACAGCAGTAGCCGGTTACGTACCTTTGAAAGCATGACAAGATAAAGCGGGCGAAAAAAAAAAACCCAAACTGCAAAACGCCAGCCACTGTTGTGTTCAACATGCATCAGCGCGGTCCATGAACGATCCGTGGTTGTGTCATCCCTGAAACTAAAGCATGACATGCATTCACACTGTTCAAAGTATGATGGGTTAGCACATATTCAATCAACTGATACAGCGAACACTTAGGCCACCAATGTCCTCCACAAACAAATCACGGCCCTCCGTCAATCAATAATTGGGTGACATTCAACTTCTCCTCACCTTTTGCTGCGCCGCGCTTGAGTTCACAGTGGAAACATTCAGCACTTTTTGGTGAGCCGTAAGAACCTACTCAAAAAAAAAACCCTTACTCAACCTTACTCAGGCTCTGCTGAAACATTTATAGAGACATGCAGATTGTCTGGAAACCAAATCAGTGTCCTGCAGCACTTTTAGATACATTCTTACCTTTTGTATGTCTCATTTGCAGTTGCCAGACATCAGCAAATAGCTAAAAGAAGACTTGATGAATGGCCCCTTCTCACTGCTGCCTCTGTTCCTGGACCCTAAACAGAATTGCACTGGATCTCTGTATAAGCAGTTTAAATTTCTGGACAGAAGAGCGCTGTGTAGCTGAATCGCTGCCGAGCACTGCTCGTCGCAGTGCAGATGTTTGTGTGTGCGAGATCGTACACACTTGTGTGTGTTTGACAGCATCCATCGATACTGGTTGCCGATCAGGTCTCCTGAGCTGATGGGGGAAAGGAAGGAGGCTGAGATATATGTGATCTGATTTGCGGTTAGTGTGTGTTTCTAAACTATGGCGAGTTAAATGTGTGTGCTTATGTGTTTGACGGTGATTGCCAATTCAGGTCCCCTGAGCGATATTATGGAAAGAGACTGAAACATATGGTATGTGTGCATTATACTAACGTGTGTGTTTTGTGTGTGTGTGTGTGTGTTTTTCCTTCGTTCCCCCTGCTCATTAAAAAGTGTGGAAATGTTCAGAATAGAACACTAGCTCGCTACTAAATATGCTTTGTTCCACAATAATCGTATGCCACATTATTGTCATATGACCTCATACATTGTATGTTTAATTCAGCAGGTGCTGTCCAGCACTATCGTCTTTGAAAATTAAAAACATGTTACATTTTTAAACCAATTATACAAACTTTACAAAATACAACTATTACCGTTCCAAAGTTTGAGGTCAGTTTACACGTCAGTAAGATTTTTTTTAATTAATACTTTTATTTAGTTAGCCGACAACACATTAAATTGATCAAAAGTTATCAAAAGTGTAACATTTTATAAAGTTACAAAGGATCAATCTTTCAAATATATTGCTTTAAAACAATAAAAAAAAATTAAATAAATAAAAATAAATTTTAAATATTTTTCGTAAAACTTTCTAACAAAAAACCAAATACTGAAAAAAGTATCAGGGTTTTATAAAAAAAAAAAATTTTTTTTTATACTATTTTCAACTTTGATAATAATAAGAAATCGGTTTCTTGAGCAGCAAATCAGCATATTAGAATGATTTTCTGAAGGATCATGTGACGCTGAAGACTGGAGTAAAGATTGCTGAAAATTCAGCTTTTCAAAATATATTCAAATAGAAATTGTAATACTATTTTCATAAATTTTTACAGTTTTGCTGTATTTTTGATGAAATTGCTGCCTCTGTGAGCTTAGAAGACTTCTTTAAAAAAAAAAAAAAAATCTTACTGCCCCCAAACTTTTGAAACAGTAGCGTATGTATGTTTTGTGGCACTTATCAAATGAGTCAAGAAAGAGAATTTAATGGATATTATTTTTCTCCTTTTCATCCATCAACAATCACACACTGGAGGTAAAAGTCAAAGCACACTGCATTATGAAATACAATATTCTACATAATTAATGCTATGTTCCATTGATAGCCCAGATTGAAGCTTTGTCCGACAAGAGTCCCGATGCGGCTCTCACAACCACACATCATGTTCTCTGACGAAGTGAAAAATACATCCGGGAGCAGAAAGGACACTTGGACAACGCGTTCGACAGACAAGACAGAGCAGGTTACTCTTGATATGAAACAGTTTCATATTAAAATATTGTAATTTTTTAAGAAGTTTAAACAATAAAAACGTTAATAGTGTCCTCTTTAATGTGTCGTTAATGTGTACTCCTTCTCCTTCAAGCGGCTCGGTTGGAAACCCGATCATCTCTTCATTTTCTATTTCTAGTTCATTTACAGCATCAAAATTATAAACATGAATGAACATCAGAAGGAATGTTTAATGTCGTTTCAAGTTGCGGGAAAAAGACGTGAGTACACACAATTTTTTACACCAAGTTCATCGACGTTAATCTACACTCCCCTGACTCCTTGTGCTTTGTCGGACAAAATGGCGGGGAAAAAATTCAGGGGATAATTGATTGGTCAGATCACCTATCAATTCAAACTGTCGGCGAAAGGCGTTCAATTCTGTGAAACTAACGTTTCCCAAGTTGGAATTTCAATGTTCAGGTCCCGAGTTCCTGTTCCTTCGCACTTTTCTAAGTCTAAACTTGAACATTTCAACATTCCAAGTATGTACATATGGAGTACACATACAATCAATAGAATTAGTACTGTATGTACGCTAGGTGTCTGTGTAACCACATACTGTGATGTCTATGTAACTTACGAGTGTGATGTGAGGAGTAACTGTGAGTCTTCTTGGCTAGGTGTATATGGTGTGTGCGTGCTCTCGCGCTCTGGAGATGTTGCTCCTGTTTGCTTACTCGGCAGGAGCTCAAGTCCAGCCGTCCTTTTATACTCAGCTCTGTTTTGCACCTGCAGAGCTCTTGCTCGGCTCCTGCACTGTGGGGTCCTCCTCTGACACCCCGACACTTCAGCACCCGAGTAGAAACAGACAGAAAGCGAGAGAGACGCACACAGAAAGGAGAACCTGGTATAAGGTTAAAGCCAAGCCAGTATGCGAAAGGTAAGGTGTGTGTGTGAGCTCATGGGTGGTTTTGACTCGCGTGTGTGCGTCTCCCTAGGATGGCAGCCGTGGGTCTCAAGTTACTCAGGAGGCATAAGATTACTGAAAGAGAGCGAGTTCTTAAACAGAACACAAAGGGTGTGCAGAAATCTGATTGCAGATGCAGGGCTGAAGAAGAGGAGCAAGGCAGGAAAAGAGAGGGACAGAGCAAGCAAAAAGAGGAGCCCCATTCAATTTGCTCCTTGGATCCGAGTGCTCACAGAAGGAAGACCGCGTGCGTCCTGACAACTACGACTACTACGCCAGAGGTTCTTCCTGGTGGGTATTGTCTTTCTTTGAGCGTTTCAAAAATTAGTTTCTGCGTTTGTTTTCATGAGATGGGCTTAAGCATTCTTTGGACGCTGTTTTCTAAAGGAATATGGTTCTTATGTAAGACTTTTTGATCAAATTTCGATGGAAAAGAACTCATGGAAGTAGAATGGAGCTGTTACAGAAGTTAGAAAGATAAAATGTGTTTCTCCTATCCCTCTCTCATCGGGCAACGCGGTCAACATTATTTTATACAGTATGCGCTCGGGTCGTGAGGTCTGATTGTATATCGAGCTTTAAGAACTGAGAAGTGAGATAAAGGTTAGAATTAGAAATAATTTGTTGTTTGGTTTGATGTTAGATTTTTAGCTAGAAGACGGAGGATTTTATGGAATGAATATTTGGTATAACACTTTAGTTTAGGGTCCAATTCTCACTATAAACTAGTTGCTTATCATAATAAACTAGGGGGATATGGCTGTTTTATTAATACTTATAAAGCAGATTAATGCTTTAATTATTATTATTTTTTTATTTTCTTATAATTTTCTTTTAATTATTTTCTGCATGGCCTCTAATACCTAAACATAAACCAACTACCTTATTAACTATTAATAAGCAGTAATTAGGAGTTTAATAAAAGGTTAAAGGTTGTAGTTAATAGTGAGAATTGGACTCCTCTAAAGTCTGAAGGAAAATTATTTAAATTTTATTACTGCGAAAGTTTATGACTTAAATGTTTTAATGTAAATTTAAATATCTTTGTTAGTAAATCTTTGAATTATGTGGTTCGATTTTATTATAACCAATTATATATATATATATATATATATATATATATATATATATATATATATGTCTATTTAATATACTGAATTTAAATGTATTTTAAAGGGGATAACGTACATTTATCAAATAGATATAACCTGATTCGTAGCAGCACAGGTCTAACAGACACATTTTCAAGGGAGAGTTCATCTAAAAATGACGATTATGTCATCATTTACTATACTTTCTATAAGCTATATGACTTTCTTTCTTCTGTTGAAACAGAAAAGAAAGACATTTTGAGTAATGTCTGTTTGTTCGTTTTTGACCATAAACAATGGAAGTCATTTGTATGGTCCCGCAGAAGAAAGAAAGAAAAATCATTTACAGCTTAGAATGGACATTCAAGAGGAGAGAAAACAGTGTTGAAAATGTGTTTAGAAAAACCTTCTGTGCTGATAACGAAAATCAGGTAATATCTGTCCGACTTGAGAACCAAGACTGCTATAGCATATTGTCTAATTATATTTCTGTGATGTCGAGCCAGGAGAATAATTTGTGATGAGTCAGTATCGTATAATACTGTATTTTCCCACCAACATGACATAGCATTAGACGATCTAGCACCATACAGTACAATACCTATATATAATGTGCCAGTACACGTGCACATAGGTAGTTGGACCAGCCCAGAGGTGCATTAAAACAAAAACAATGGGTTTGTTACCTGTGGATGCATGTGGGGAAACTTTCCCACACGTTGGTGGATCAATCTTTCTAGACACACAGCGTCGTGAGCGCACATACACGCACACCACACACCACAGTTGAAGGAATATAGATGTCATCTCTGTCCGGTGGTGTGCATTTTCACATTCTTCCAGCATTTTCCCCAGACTCTAAGCACTGCAGGATAAGGATGGAAGCTTTTGTCACTTGTAACCTTTGTCCAACCTGGCCTCACAACATACAACTGTACCCGTTATATGGGAATCTACTAAAAAGAACAGTAAACCCAGCAGTTGCTACTGGATATCATAGTGTATATATATATATAATGTATTAACACACACACACACACACCACACAATATCAATTTAAGTCTGGACTGAAATTCCTTATTGTCAATTGATACAGGTATAATGAGGATTAGTTTCCTTTGCTTTAAACAGGCTCGTTCGCAGAGTAGTTACACAGTTGAATAATGTAGGAAATAAATAAATATTAAAGAAGTACAATAAATAATAATATAAACAAAAGGTGCGGAGGTGCATGGGATATGGTTAACAAAAGGCAGCCCACCCCGAAATATTACAATTGTGTAACATAAGTCTTCGTCTGAGAAAGAGTACACAAGGAGGAAAATAAGGCAATGTAGAACATTTAAGATGCAAAATGAGTAAAAAGCAAATTTTCCTGGAATAGAGTAGATCACAGGGAGAGTTTTAAAAATAGAAGTTCTGCGATCATTTTAAATCCACCCTCAAAATTTGGTCCTCCAAAAGAAAATTTTGTGGAGAAAAATGTTGGGATTGAATTCCAGTGACTTTCATTGTATAGACCAAAAATTAATTTTCTGGTTGTAGGTCAGAGATATTTGGCCACCATAGCTGAGTATATATACAGAAACTATACAAACAATTTAAGCAGTGCGATAATGCGGTTATTCATTTTTGAGCACTGTTTGAAACTTCCTGCAAATGTACGTAAACACCAGCACTGCAGACATGCATTTAACCATATAAAATCTACAATTGGTGCCATTCTTGCCAATGCTCTAAAAAAAATGTGGCCACTATAAACAGAACGCTCATGTTACCCACCCATCCAACCAATACTCCTCCTGACAATGGAAAAAGATAGGCCTGCTGTCATACTATAGGGTCAATGGATATAACGCGGAGCGAAGGTGGAGGAGGTGTGCGTTTACCTTCCAGTGTAGCCAAACAAGCTGTCATGGAGCCAGAAGTTTTCTATTTGGCGGCTGTGGGTTCTATGTGTCAAGTGGTACGAGGGGTAGATGTTTAAAATCCCTCTGTTCGGTTTGGTTACACGGTCTCTATTAAAACTCTGGAAAATGGAACTGCTGTAGATAGAGGCCTGAACTAGACCTTTGACACCTGGCAGAAGGCAGACCCTGAGAGGAACAGCATGGAATCCAAAAGCCGGCTGTGTATATTAATGAATGTCTGGGTTAAACAAACATAAAAGTAATAGATGCTGGTGGATTACCTTTAAAATAATTCAACTCACCCATAAGATTGTACAAAACAATAATAAATTTACTTTGATAATATCGTATAACCGATTATTTTAATGTAGGGCACTGGTGCATAGAAGATCGCTTCTTGATGTTAAATCCCATAGTAAATTCTGCTTACATGAATTAAAAAAAAAATAAAGTTAACTCAATCATTAACACAATCCAAAAACTATTTGGCCTGCAACAGTTGATTGCTACTCATTAAAAAAATAATGCACAGAAAACTTTACATTATAATTCAAATGGAAGTTAATGGGACAATTGCTTCATTTTATAAAATAACAAAATAAATAAATTTTTTTTTTTAAAAAATAACATAGATTAGTGTAATTACTTAAAGATTTAAAAACCCAATAATAAATTCTGTTTAAAGATGTTAAAATATTAGTAACTTTTCACTTGTTAATGTGCAGGATAATAGAAAAGGAAATGAAGTAACATACATTGCCTTACTGAAACTCACCTATGGTAAACATAAGCAGAGTTCATCACACATCGATGTAACAGTAGTCCCACAGTTTATATAATGATTGAAGCAATTTTAACAGCTTAAATACCACATTTTATATGCAATCAAATATAATAATTTTTATAAAATATTATATATCATGTTATATATATATATATATATCTATTATATATCTATATATATATATATCAAATTTTATATCTTATTTGCAATTAAATTAATAAGTGCCTTTTGTAAATAGATAAATAAATAAAATATTTTTTGGTTTCTTTGTAATGTTTGTTGTATTTGAATAATGAGTCAAAATTACTGTTTACGTGAATCGATGGAACAGAAGATATCAAAAAGACTAACATGAATATTAACATTAAACATGAAACATTAAAGGGCTAGTTCACCCAAAAATGAAAATTCTGTCATCATTTAATCACCCTCATGTCATTCCAAGTCCCAAGACTTTCTTCAAAACACAGATGAAGATATTTTTAATGAAATCTGAAAGATTTCTGTCCTTCCATAGACAGCTACGCAACTACCACTTTGTCACTTTGATTTCATCCGTCTCGGATTTCAAAACAAAACTAACAAATTTATGCAACAACTGCTCTTCCATGTGGCACATATGGCGTGGCACTCTCATGAAAGCACAGAAGAGAAGATGCTGAATAAATTTGTTAGTTTTGTTTTTTTGTGCACAAAAAGTATTCTCATCGCTTCATCACATTAAGGGTGAACCACTATAGTCACATGGACTGTTTTGACAAAGTCTTTACTTATTTTATGGGCCTTGACAGTGTAAATGGCTTTGCAGTCAATGGAGGATGAAAAAAACATCTCGGATTTCATCAAACTACCTTAATTTGTGTTCCAAAGACGAACGAAGGTCTTACAGGGTTGGATGAGGGTGAGTAATTAATGATAGCAATTTCATTTTTGGATGAACTAACCCTTTAAGAACAAATTTTCTGAAGACACATGCACGATCCCTTTATATGATGAACAGATTGAAAATAGGCTTTTATTCACATAAACATTAATCAGTGCACGCATCAGATATGGTAAACGGAAGCTCAAGCATGCTTGCTAGACGTCTGAGAACCAATGAGGTTAATCCTCAAATGTTATGCAGCACGATTGAGCTATCGTAAGAACCAATGAGTTTTGTTCTCGCGCATCAAGCAAGTACGGCTGAGCTCAATGGAGGGACAGAATCACTTATGATTTCATTTTAAATATCTTTATGCGTTTCAAAGATGAAGTCTTATGGGTTTGGAACAACAAGGGTGGGTAATTGATTACTTTTTCTTTTTTTGGAGAACTAATCTTTAAGTTCATGTTTAGTTCTGGAGGGTTTAATTTCTCAATACTTACTCTCCCAAAACTAATGCCAAATATGTCTTTAACGACAGATTTGTGTCTGCTTACAATTTCTGAATCTGACAAAGGTCCCTTTTGTTGAGCAATAATAATTCCATATGCAACGCAGCAGTGTAAGTATAGGTCTACTGCTGTTTTAACACCTGTACTACAATACAAAAGATGTGAATTAAAGTGTCTGTGTTGCCACGGGAGGCCGTAAGGGAGAAATGA